>CM077086.1:35838095-36083095 GCA_039513925.1 Platanthera zijinensis
TAATTCAAAAGGTGCAATGTCTGGGAGCTTGTTCCTAGACCAAGAGGCCACAATATAATTGGGACAAAATGGATCTATAGGAACAAGTTGGATGAGAGTGGAGTAATAGTAAAGAATAAAGCAAGATTGGTTGCTAAAGGATACAGGCAGGAAGAAGGGATTGACTTTGATCAAACCTTTGCCCCAGTAGCAAGGCTGGAGGCAATCAGAATGTTCCTTGCCTATGCAGCCTATAAAGACTTCAAAGTATACCAGATGGATGTGAAGTCAGCATTTCTGAATGGTGATCTTAAAGAAGAAGTATATGTAGAGCAGCCATCAGGTTTTGTAGATCCTCTTAAACCTGATTATGTTTATAAGCTTAGAAAAGCTTTGTATGGGTTAAAGCAAGCCTCAAGGGCTTGGTATGAAACCCTGTCTACTTTCCTTATTGAGAATAAATTCTCAAGAGGAAAAATAGACAAAACTCTATTCCTTAAGGAATCCAAAGGCAAGATCATCTTAGTTCAGATCTATGTTGATGACATAATCTTTGGATCTACTGAAAACAACCTTTGTAAAAAGTTTGCCAAACTTATGCAAGGGAAGTTTGAGATGAGCAGTATGGGGGAACTTAAGTTCTTCTTGGGACTCCAAGTAAGACAGACTGAAGATGGCTTGTCCATATCCCAGTCAAAGTTCACCAAAGAATTAATTAAGAAGTATGGTATGGAGTCATCCTCCATCATGAGAACTCCTATGGGAACAAGTATGCCTATATGCAAAGATGATGCAGGTAAATCTGTTGATGAGACTTTGTATAGAGGAATAGTTGGTTCTCTACTATATCTCACTGCTAGTAGACCAGATATTATGTATGCTACATGTGTCTGTGCTAGGTACCAAGTCTGCCCTAAAGAGTCTCATTATACTGCAGTCAAAGGATTCTGAGATATCTTAAGGGCACACCTAATCTAGGCCTTTGGTACCCTAGGAATAGAGATTTTCTACTAACAGGTTATTCAGATGCAGATTTTGCAGGCTGTAGAGAGGATAGGAAGAGTACTACAGGTACTTGTCAATTCCTGGGAGGAAGACTGATTTCATGGAGTAGTAAGAAGCAGACCAGTGTAGCTATATCCACAGCTGAGTCAGAGTATGTTGCTGCTGGCAGCTGCTATGCACAACTATTGTGGATACAGCATCAGCTTAAAGATTATCGTATTCAAGTAAGTAGAACACCTCTTTTGTGTGATTCTAAGAGTGCAATTTCTATTGCTAATAATCCTGTTTCTCATAGTAGAACTAAGCATATAGAAATTAAATACCATTTTCTTAGAGAACATGTAGAAAGAGAAGACATCACATTGGAATTTGTTAAAACAGATTATCAAATAGCTGATGTATTTACTAAGCCACTAGATGAAACAAAATTCAATAAATTTAAAATTGAATTAGGCATGCTGACCATTGATTAGTTTATCAACAAACTTACAAGTAACATATTAGATTATCAAGTGGTCTCAAGTGGTATTGACAAAAACAGAAAATGGCTAAGTAAAATGGTGTCGACACATTCAGTGATAATGTGTCGACTCAGTGGTGTAATGTCGACAAGTCAGAGATATTGTGTCGACACAGAGAATATGTGTCGACACTTAAGAATCATATTGTCGACTTATCCAGGAATGTAGTGTCGACTTCACCAGAATAATGGTGTCGACACTTACAGATTTTGTGTCGACACTTATACTAAGAGTCGACACAGAATTTCTGATGCTCTACTATATATCCCAAATGTCGACATATCCAAAAATTGGTGTCGACACATAGTAGACAGACTTGATGTCAAGATAATAGAAGCTTGTGTCGACACATTCCATCTGTGTCGACACTTATAGTCTGTTTTTACCGACTTTTGATCTTCTTTCAATAGAAAGTATAAATAGGTCAAGAACATAATCTGTTGATACGCTTACAAGGTTTTCAAGACTGAAACCCTGTGTCGACATTCTCTCTCTCTCTTCTCTCAAGCTTTCTCAACTGATCAATGGCGCCGAAGATTGAAGACAACGTCAACGAAGGTTATGAGTTGGTCCGGAATGCCTTTGCAGAAGCCCCAACAGATGTTCAACGGGTTATCACTCTTATTTCCGAATCCGGATTAGAGTTTTTAGTTTCTGAACCTTCTAAGATATGGAAGAAGGAGGTGCATGAATTCTTTAACTCTGCATCAGTGGATTCAGATATTCTCAAGATAAAGTCCACTATTCATGGGTCGACAGTGAAGATTACCCCAAGGAGTTTAAGGAAGATTCTCCAATTACCAATAATTGAGAATGAAGAAGAAGTCCCTGCTTCTAAATCAAGGGAGGCTCTCCAATGGTGCGGATTGGATCCCACCCTGAAGATTGGAGCTGCTTTCAACAGGAAAGGGATGAATCAGCAAGGGAAATTCTTGTCTGAAGTAGTTGGAAAGGTGATTCTGTGCAAACCAGGGGGACATGATAGGATTTCAGCCTATATGTTCGTCCTAATGACCAGAATTGTGTTTACAATTCCAACTGATTGGTCAGCTGTTATCTTTGAAAAGATCAAGGAAGGAATCAAGAAGCCAAATCTGGCTAGAATTATGAGTTTATATCTAACTAGAGTAATCCCTGAGGTAATGCAACAAATGCCAGGAACAAAGATCAATCACATGAGAAAGATGGACATGAGATTGTTTTCTAGGTGGGATAGGGTGTTGTCTAAGGATGTGCCTGATGAGAGCAGGCAGGACACCCCAGTGAAATCTCCTTCTCATGCTCAAGATACTGAGCTGCTTCAAGAAGAACTAGTGAGAAAGCAGGTTGAATATCAGCCTGAATCTACTCCAGCCCAGCAAGAAACTATACCTGCACAGATACAGGGGGAACAAGCTTATTCTCCTGCCCAGAATGTATCTACTCCTGACCAGGTACAGGTGCAGAGGGAGCTGGTGTATTTTCCTACAAAAGACATTTCTAAAATTTCTATTTCTGCACAGGTGCAGGGGGAGCAAGAGAACTCATCTGCCCAGGACATTACCAATACTGAACAAATACAGGGGGAGAAGATGTCTGACCCAGTGCAAGAGGCAGAACAAATTGATATCTCCAAAGATTTGAATATTGAAATTCTGAATGACACATCTTCTGTTCAAACTCAGAAGGAATATACTCTAGATGAGTTATTTCCTAATGTTGATATTGCTACTGATATAGTAGAGGAGGGGCAGGATATTGAGAAGGCCCTAGACATGGAGATAGAGCAAGAAGCTGAGATCGAGCAAGAGGTTGAGAAGGAGAAAGAAATTGAGGAGGAGCAAGTGGTAGAGGGGGAGTTTGTGCATGTTGAGGCTGAACAACATGGCACTGAGACAGATATTCCTCCTCCTCCTCAAGAAAGAGTTCACATTGATAGTTCATCTGAATCAGAGACTGAAGAAGCCAGAATAGCTAAGAAGAGAAAACTTGTTATCTTCCAGAGAAGGAGCAAAAGTTATAAGCAAGCACTACAGACTATAACTCAACAATCCCATTCTGAATTTAATTATAATAAGTTTATGGTTGATTTGCAAGTTAAGTTGGATGAACATAGATTGGCTGTTGAAAAATATGTTGATGAGAGCAATAAGTCCCTTCAATTTGACTTGGCTCAAGATATAAAGTCCATTAGATTAGAAATCAATATGCATAAGAAGGAGATGACAGATTGCTTCCATAAGGGAGGTAATGCTGTAGTATTCTTGGCAAAACAACAGCAATCAATTATTACCAAAGCAGATGATATAGCACTGAAGCAAGGCTATGTTCTTACAAATCAGATAAACATGAATGCCAATCTTGAAGACTCTCACAATGAGATTCTTAATGAGTTGAAAAAGACTACTGAAGGGTTGCCTGCAGCAAGAGGAAAGGAAATGGAAGAATTTGATAAGAAACTTCAAGATGCTATTGAATCAGTTAAAACTGCTATCACTACCTCTCAAAAGGACATATCTGACAAGCTTAAGAATTTAAAACCATTTTTTAAATAGGGTGTGAATTATCTGGATGGCCAGATCAGATTTCAAAAGGAAGATCTAAGAGATCATATTACCAGAGAAGTCATAAAGGGGGAGAGGTTGTTAGTTCATGCTGGCTCAGAGCACACCAAATGGGTGACAAATAGTATTCGAGCCACATTGGGATATCCACCTTTGTGTGATGATGCTATGGTGGCTGAGTCAGGCATTCAAACAGGTCTACTTGAAGGCAATCAACCTGAGATTGCCCAAGTCATTTACCCTCCTCCAGATTTTGATATGATTGATCAGCAAATTCAGGATATGTATAGTCCTCCAAAGGAGGTTACCAAGGTTATTATTGAAAAAGTTGATAAGCCTGATGCCAACTTGAAAGAACAGCAAGATGCTCTACTATCCAAGAAAAGATTTAGAGAGCAGGCTGAACTTAAACCAGATTTTGAGCAGTGGAGCCCTACTTCAAGAAATATTATACTCACTGCATGGAAGGCTGTAAAAGACCAAGTTCATGAAATAGGAAAGTGGTATAATGAAATGGAATGACAAAAGCATGAAGTTAGGCAAGAGGCAATAGTACAGTTCAGAAGAAAAGCCAAGCTGGGTAGGCTGCCACCAGATGCTCAGGAGCCGAGCAAGTACTTTCCAAAGCCATTTCATTACTTTGAAAGGCAAAGGCTCAAGGAAGAAGCACAGAAGAAGGCTGATCAAAAAGGCAAGAAGCCAGCTGAAGTTGCTGAAGCTCCTGTGAAGGCTCAAATCCAATCTGGCAAAGGGATTGTCATAAGAGAGCCTGATCAGTCTTAATTTTTTTAAGTTCTTTCAAAAGTATTTTGTAATGTTTTGATTAAATTATTCAATGTAAAAATCTGTAATCAAACATTACTAAGTTTTAAACAAAATATTGTTTGGAATCATATAATGTTCACTCTGTGATGGATTGTTCATATTTTGTTTTTTATTAAGTATTCTTGTTATGTCATATATCATCATATTATACTTTTTATAAATGGTGTATATCATTGGCTTTAAGGGTTATGACTTCTCCAAATAGGGGGAGATTGTTGGGTACATTGGAAAATGCGTACCTGATTTGAAGAAGTCCAACTTAGCTCAATGATATACATCAAGGTGTATTTGATGTTGTTTTAAGTTGACATGTGCAGGTGAAGAAGTATTAAAGAATGCAGAAAAATATTCTAAGTCCATGTGTCGACACCTGAAGAAACAGTGTCGACACTTCAGAACATTTGTGTCGACACAGAGAAAGATAGTCGACACAGAGAAAGATAGTCGACCTCAACACAGAAGGAGATAGTCGACCACATTTGTGTCGACACAGAGAAAGATAGTCGACACAGAGAAAGATAGTCGACCTCGACACAGAAGGAGATAGTCGACCACATTTGTGTCGACACAGAGAAAGATAGTCGACACAGAGAAAGATAGTCAACCTCGACATAGAAGGAGATAGTCAACCACATTAATGTCGACACTGAGAAGCAGCGTCGACTCACAGAAAGATAGTCGACTACATTTGTGTCGATACTGGGAGGCTGTGTCGACACAATGAGACAGAGTCGACATACATTGGCAGAAGTCGACAATACTTGTGTCGACACCAGAAGACTAAGTCGACACATTTTGGCAGTGTCGACACATACTGAGTTCTGAATCTACAATAACTGTGTCGACACACAGGACTTGTGTCGACACACTGCAGAGTCAAGACCAAGTTATTTTCTGAAGAAGCTGTGTCGACTTAATGACGAACTTGTCGACATCTTCAAAGACTGTGTCGACACCAAAGTCACTTATGTCGACACATATAGACAGTTGGTCTCGACACTTTCTGACTGATTGTCTCGACACTTTGCTGTCCAAGACTAAGGCAAAGGATTTGTTTGAAGACTTGACAGCTGTGGGTTGCCACCGGTTAACTGATGCTGTCAGACTTGTCAGAAAACAGTTAGAAATTGGATCAGCCGGTCACCATGAAGAAGGTCTATAAATAGACAGATTCAGAAGGAAGTAAAAAAATAGAGATACAAAAACAAGGGTGAAGAAGGATTACAATCCAATTGAAGTATCAATTCAAGAAAGTGCTAGGCACTAAAGAAGATCTTCATCAGAAGATCTAAGCAGACGATCTCAGGATCGATCTAAGAAGAGTTCTAACAAGAATTCAGAAGTATCATCAAAGGTGTTGGATAGAGAGGGATCCACCCATTTGAAGAAGAAGAAGGAAGCCATCAGTGGTTTCTCAAGAAGCTGTTTGGAAATCAACTCAGCTAAGTTCAGATTCAAGAAGCTTTGAAGAAAGCTTAAGTTTCAGTTGATTTCATCAGCTGATCAAGAATTGTCTTGTCCTCTTCTCTCTCAACAAAGGCAAGACATTAAAACTTCTTTTCCAAAATTCTGTAGGATCTGTTTTACACAGATCTGAGTTGTAAGCCTGTGATATAAAGGCTGAGTGTAGGAGAGTTGATCTCTAAGTGGTAGGGCTGTTTGCCTGAGTGTAGGAGAAGGTTCTTCTCTGAGTTGTAGGCCTTGTGGCAAGGCTGAGGTAGGGCTGTTGTGCCTGAGTTGTAGGAACCTATCCAGGTTCTGAGCTGTAGGATCTGTAGATTTGAGAATAGTGGAAGTTTGGCCGAATCTAGCATACTGCTAGATAGGTGAAGGGGGAAAGTGGATGTACCCAAACCTTGGGGAACCACTATAAAACATTGTGCAATCTGTGATGATTAAATTTCTGTGATTGCTGTGCTGGATGTTTTAATTCTGTAATTGAATTCTGCCTAAAAGTATAAACAAGCAATTAGAACCTATTCACCCCCCCCCCCCTCTAGGTGTTTAGGTTGTCTTGAAAGTAAACT
Organism: Platanthera zijinensis; assembly: GCA_039513925.1. NCBI lineage: Eukaryota > Viridiplantae > Streptophyta > Magnoliopsida > Asparagales > Orchidaceae > Platanthera > Platanthera zijinensis. The sequence continues at coordinate 35,844,996 of CM077086.1, forward strand.
ATCAATAATATATTCAATATAATATATATGTTATATTAATACCTATGCACATGAAACCTCCGCGCGCACGCACGAGCATCCACACGTCCCCGAACTGGGATACATCAAAACGTCGCTCGTAGCTCGCCCCAAGTCTGCCACTTGGGGAGGATCCCGCTCGGCCGGATATGGGGTTGTACACTAAAACTTACAACTGATATCAAGAATATTGTGTATATCTCGATCAAGAAATCACCTATTAAAGTTGCTTGCCACGATTATTGTCTTGGGTATACCAAAGTTGATATGCCTCCTAACGCTGTGTGGAAAACTCCTCCAAACCCTCGATAGATACATGTATTAAGAAATATAGATTCCAAAGATTGGTATTAAGAAATATATATATTTAGAAGATTTATAAACCCTTTGATATCAGAAGATTCTGAGAATCGGGTATGCCTCAAATCCCGTCGATTTCTATTTAGAAAAACTTCCGCCGACCCTTCATCTTCCGCATTTTGCAGAGAAACCCGTCGATATCCCACAGGAATCCCGCCGACCCTTCCGTCCCTCCTCCCGGCGACTTCCCGCATCTTAGGTTCCAAATCTCGTTGACCTCATTCCGGATTCCGTAGACCTCTCTTCTCACGTCCAGGGTGCTCGTCCAAGTATTCATTCTCCGCGGCTTCGATCAAACAAGGATGCGAGCTCCTCTAGGTTTTCCGTCGTCTCCGTCGACTCTCGTTTCCTCCGCATTTGGGTAACCACTTCCTCTCCCTTACAGTGACTTACTGTTAGTGTAGCTTCCCTCTTGATTTCTGATTAGGCGTAGACTTGGGATTCCCTCCCTAGGTTTGCTATGGCTCCAAGGACCACCGCCGGCCTGGTCACTGGATGTGAGTTGGTTCGAACCGGGTTCTCACATGCCTCGGATGAGTTCAGAAACATCATCATCATGCTTGAAGAGGTTGGACTCACTTTTGTACTGGAGCACCTCTGCAAAACTCTGGATAAGGAAGTGATGGAGTTCTTCGCAACCGCCAAACTTCGGAATGAAGACACTATCATCAAGAGTAAGGTTGCAGGTGCAAAGATCAAGATGTCTGCAAGGAAACTGACTCAATGCTTTTAGCTCTCCAGTTCTGAGCACGTGGATTATCTGGAGGAACATGATAGAGCCAGGACCCTATTATTCTGTGGACTAGCTAGAGGAACCAGATCGATAAAGAGAAAAGAAATGAATGAGGAGAGGAAACTCTTGTCCGACATCATTGGGAAAGTACTGATATGCAAACCCGGCTCACACGACCACATCTCAGCTGACATGTTCAAGATTCTTGTGGCGATAGTCTGCCGAAAGAGATTCAACTGGGGGGCTATGCTTTTTGAGAAGATTAAGGACACTCTCAGATCTCCAAGTTTTGGAAGAATCATCAGCCTATATCTCAATCAGTTGAACGGAGATAGGTTCGACATGAGCAAAGGAGTTCCTTTGCATTATTTGAAGAAAATGGACTCCAGCGTATTTGACAGATGGGAGCGACGTATAGGGCAAACTGCAGTAGTAGTAGTAGAACAAGAAGAATCTCCTGCCGAGGACAACAGAACTTCAGCAGATTCCGTGGCAATCCCCAGTGAAGTTCCTGATGCACTGACTGCAGGAACTGAGGGGGAGCCTCTACCCGCTTCTGCTAATGTCATATCTGGCATCTCTCAGATAGCTAGATATGCTGTTGAGACTATGCAAGAAGATAGTGAGGATGTGGTGGAAGATGAGGAGGCCCTGAACGACAGTGATCTGGGAGATGGAGGTGATAATGAGGAGGATGACGAGGAAAACTTAAACAATGCTGCAGTTGAGAAAGAGCACATGGTTGATGAGGAGGAGGAAACTAGAAGTGAGAGGATGGAAGTGGTGAATCCTCGGGATGCTGCTGAAGTTCCATCTAAGGAACATGCTCCTGAGACAACTGATGCAAGAATGGAGGGGGAGCCCTTCCAGCAACTGTTGACAGGCATTCCTGGACAACCTACTGTGGCGGCCAACATTCCCCCTGTGGAACCTGTACTAGTGTCCAGCTCACCCAGTGCCTCTGCTGATGAGCCAGACTAGGGATTGCCTGGAGGTCCTCCACTACAAGCGAATATAGCCAATTATACGGTCAACATTGTTCAGGGAATCGTGAATGAGCTGAAGTCCTCGTTTGTGAAAGCACAAGACGTAGTGCTAAAAAGGGTAAAAGAATCTGAGGATCTAATGTTAAAGAACATTATGGAAGTCAATCACAAGTTGGACGTCATGGAAAAGAAATTCGAGTAAAAGTATACTGAAGCCGGCACAGCTGTCTCTCTGCTGATGCAAGGTCTTAAAAAGAACACAAATGATCTGGCTGTCGTAAATCAGAATACACATGTTGTGGCTGACAGCATCCAAAAATTTGATGCCAACGTGGTGATTCTGAACGCGGATCAAAAGACCCTGCTGAATGAATTTTCAAAAACTGTGAAGCACATCGATGAGTCCCTGCACGCTTACGCAAACTTAATTGCTGTAGAAGCCAAAAAGGGGGAGGAAGACTACAAAGCTAAGATGGATGGGCTTCAACAGATAATCATCGAAAACTTCGATCAGTATAATAGGTATGTGTTTGAAACGGCCCATTGGTTAGTACGACAAGCCTCGGGCATACACGTTCCCGTTGCTCCTCCGGAGCAAGAGGAGTATACTGCTGCTGTTGCTGAAGAAGAGGCAAGTATTGAAGAAGTTATACTGAGTGAGGCTGAAGCCAAGAAGACTGTTAGGGCTGCTGCAAGAGCAGAAAGCTGTCGCTGGTTTGATCAAGAAGCCCTATCAAAAGCTAAAGGGAAAAGGAAAAATCAAGAAGGAACCTCAAAGGAAACGCCAACTGAAAAAAGAATCAGACTGAAGGAGGAAGAGGTGTGAAATGAAAGGTGGAGCCCAGCATCAAGAAGCATCATTTTGGACACATTTGCGTTGCAACAAAGGGGGGAGATAAACAGGAACGATGTCTACAGCCAGTACGAGTGGGAGCAGCACAAGACCTTTGAAGCCAAAATAAACATCTTCTTCAGGTCCGATACTGTGGCAAATAAAGCTCCCCCTACAAGATACTACCCGAATCCCAAAGAATACTTTGAATGTCAAACAGCAAGTTCTTGGCGCAACAGCTCAAAGATGAAATAGCTAAGGATAAGTTGTAAGACCCCAACCTCGGAGATGATCGCGGGGCGATCAAACGGCACTTTTGGAGGACTGAACAGGGGCACACGGCCAGGCACACGGCCGTGTGCCTACCCGTGTTCAGTGATTTTTTGTGTTTTGTGCTGTCTCGAGTCAGAGAAGTACACGGCCTGAGACACACGGCCGTGTCTCAAGCCGTGTGTGGGGCACACGGCCTCGAACACGGCTGTGTTCGAAGCCGTGTTCTGGAAGCCCGACGATCGTCCTGAAGCTCCAGGTAACACGGCCCGTGGCACACGGCCGTGTCAGGAGCCGTGTCGATCGGCGAATGAGCTACACGGCCAGACACACGGCCGTGTGTCAAGCCGTGTTCGGCCCAGTTTTTGGGATTTTGGATCTAATCTCGGCCGTCCGTTCCCTTGGATCTGGATCCGACGGTGGGGGCTGCTCCTGGGGGGTTATTAGCCGGGAAATGGGGGGAGAAACCCTCATTTTCATCTTGAGTTTCTCTTTCTTCATCTTAGAGAGAGGGGAGAACTCCCTTGGTGGTGTGAGCCCAAGATCCGGCCGCCGGAGGAGTTTTGAAGCACCGATTCGCGATCCGAGTCCGGATCCTCGAAGGCAAGGGCGAGGCGAAGCTTTCCATCCGACTACATCTTCATGGCACCGCAGAAATCTTCGAGGGTAACGATCCTCTTCATAGGGCATGTGTAATCGCCCTTCTTTCTATGCATGGGGAAATCCCCCCTCTCGCGAGTGAGCGTTGAGGCGCGGAATCCCTTCGGGTAGATATGTAAAGTCCCCGTTGTTAGAGCCCGGAATCGGAGTACGGGCGTAGGCATTGTGTGTGAAGCCTATTCGGGTTTAACCCGGATCGGTGATGTTTGCATTGCTTGGCCGGAGAAGACTCCGCGCCGGTGAAATTAGTTTTCCGAAAATTCTACGCGGTAGATTGCATACAGGGATCCTTGGGGGTTAACCTCGAGGCGCACCCGGAAAGCTTGGGCGAAATCGCATTGCCGCCACGATGTTGCCTTGGAGGCAAATCGGTACATAACGGGGTTATGTGCGTGTTTTGATCGATTGTGGGAATGAGGAGAAACTTGGCCCGCACCGATGGCTAAATGGCCGTGGTGAAGTGAGCAACGGGCGGGTGGAACTCTACCCATTCCAAGTGGTCTCGGTAGAAGCGACCTAAAGTACATGGGACTTCCCGGGGGGCTGGAAACGGGCCTAGGCTTTGGCTGAAAGGGCTAAATGCTCACGAGTGTTGCCATCCGAGGGATGGTGGTGGAATCGCGGTGTCGGGCTGGGTCCGGACCGGGTTCACCGATTAGTGCCCTGAGAGCACGGAGTGTGCGGCCGTGTGTGCCGACACTTGTGGCGAATAGAATACCTTCTAGAATTGCTATGGTAGTTTTATATGCAGGGAAGGAGCACCGCCGTCCCGAGAAACGGGACGGGGTCGTTATAATTTGGTCAGCTTTGCTGACCGTTGCCATTTTGAATTGCCACCTCTTGGGTGGATTGCTTTCTACAGGTGCTGCTGCGGAGCCAAGCGGCAAATAGCGGGCTAAAGCCCAAGTTGCAGCGCCAGCCCTCGAAGGCTTATTTATTAGCTTTTTCATATTCATGTATGGCCGGCCTGCGTGCCGATGTATGAAAGACGCTATCCTGTTAAGCGAACACTTTTGTAAGGCCTTAAGGCCGTGAACTCTTTTGTGTATGTACTCATTCCTGGGTTGTAGTGGACATTCATGCTCTGTGGCAGGATTCTTATCTTTTTGCAACTTAATTAATTTACTTCCGCTAGGTGTTGTGTAGGACGCTCTGATTGGTTGTGTGGTTTCAACGCGTAACCAACCGGTCTGTCCGTAGTATATGGCGTCGGGCCCCGGCCGGACCTACTGCTATATGCTATGTGACGGATAGGGGTGTTACAAATTGGTATCAGACTTCTGGTTTCGGTCAAGCTTAAATGAATTCGTGGACGAATTCACTTTAAGGGGTGGTGAGCACATTGTGTGCGTCATCGTTATAACATGAAAAGAACCCATGAATGTCCACTTAGGAATGAAAATACACATGATTGAGGAACCTGCGTGTTCCTATAATTGCTGTTTGCAGTAATTTTTGGTCGCTTATCGGTGTTTTGCACGATTTTAGGTGACCAGAAGTGGTGCTGGGCCGTCTGAACGGCCAGGTTCTGAGGCGAGCAGTGCGCCAAGTGATACGCCTGCAACACCTTTGTCTGCCGAGACCATTAGGCTGGTGGCAGAAGCGGTCATGGCAATGATTAATGCGCAGCCTGCAAGGCAGGTGCAGCAGCCTGCTCCTGCTGTGGAGCAAGTACCGGTTCAGACGGCAGAGCGAAGGAGGGTTGAGCAAGTTGTGTTGGAGCCAGAGTTGCCGCGGAGAGCAACTGAAAGACAACTGAAGCATGTCATGGGCTTTCATCCACCGGTGTTCACGGGGGCAGAAACCCCGACCCAAGCAGAGGATTGGCTCTCAAGGGTCAACAGGGTGATGACTGCGACGGAAACTGAAGAGTGGCAGAAGACCACTATAGCGACGTTCCTTTTGGATGGGGACGCAAGGCTGTGGTGGGAGGGCCTAGAGCTGCATCAGTTGAGGGGAAGGCCATTGGCCGAAGTCCCAATGGAGGAGTTTGCGAGATTATTTATGGCTCGATACCTCCCCTCGGCGCAGAGGATTGCGCTAGAGAGCGAATTCCAGAAGTTGGTGCAGGGTGATGGCACTGTTGATGAATACCTCCACGAGTTTACTCGGTTAGGGAGATATGCCGGCGCTACCTTCGCAGACGAGGAGCGCAAGACGAGCCGCTTTTACGAAGGGCTAAGGGATGATTTGAGGTTGCTGCTGTCGGGCCCCAAGACGCAGGGTTTCATGACCCTGGTCAGTTCGGGCCGGTCCTTGGAGAAGGATATGAGAAACGTGCAAGCGAAGAAGGAGAGGGAATCTGGTGGCAAGAGATCAGAGTTCAAGGCGCCGACTACGTCGAAGTCGGGCTACCGCAGGTTCTCCAAGAAGTCTAGGACGTCGGGTCCAGCTTCTTCTACAGGTGCCTCGGGGGCAACTACCAATCGAACCCCGGGCACTTGCTTCACGTGTGGAAAGCCGGGGCACTTTGCCCGTGACTGCTGGAGTGGACGCTCAAAGTCCGAAAGGAAACAAGGAGCTACCTACGAGGAAAAGGGCAAAGCGGTGGAGTCGACCGCGTCCCACTATGCTCCGACTCAGCCTAGAGTCTACAACTTGGGCCAGCAGGAGGCCATCAAGCAAGCGGATGTGGTGACAGGTATGAGTTAATTTATGCAAGTTGACTTGAGAATACTATTACCTATTGCTTGTTAAGCTAATGTCTTTTTCTTAGGCTTTGTGTTGATTAGCGATAGTCCGGCACGAGCACTATTCGACACTGGTGCTTCGCATTCTTTCTTGTCCGAACAGTTTATATCGCGCATCGGAGTCCCTTCTTCGATGGCAAAGGACAAGCTAGATGTGTTGCTACCAAATGGGTGCTCGATGCGTGCGGACAGAGTGTGCACCGTGAAGGTTCACATTGGGAGCCAAGAGTTCGACTTGCTAGCGTCATTGCTGCCGCTAGTAGAGTTCGATGTTATCTTTGGAATGGATTGGCTGTCAGAGCAGAAGGCTTGGATCGATTGCGACCGTAAGGAGGTCAAGCTGGGTGTAGGGCGGGAGACTACTTTCGAGGGGCTTAAGGGGTCGAGCAAGACACTAATGTCTGCTCTTCAGGTGGTGAAGGCGGTTCGTGCTGGTGCAGAGCTATTCTTTGCGATAGTGGGGGCTGTGGAGCCAAAGTCCCCGTTGGATAGCATCCCCGTGGTTTGCGAATACCCCGATGTGTTCCGGATAGCCTTCCCGGAGCCCCACCGCAGCGAGAGATTGATTTCACGATCGAGCTCGTGCCGGGTGCCAAACCCGTGTCACGTGCTCCTTATAGATTGGCGCCAAAGGAGATGGCGGAGTTGAAGGTTCAGTTGGAGGAACTGATGGAGCAAGGTTATGTGCGTCCAAGTTCGTCGCCTTGGAGCGCACCGGTCCTCTTCGTTAAAAAGAAGGACGGTAGTATGCGGCTGTGCATCGACTACAGAGAATTGAACAAGTTGACGGAGAAGAACAAGTACCCGATCCCGAGGATTGATGATCTCTTTGATCAATTAGTCGGATCATCTGTATACTCCAAGTTGGACTTGAAGTCGGGGTACTATCAGCTGAGGATCAGGGAATGTGATATCCCAAAGACGGCGTTCAGTACGAGGTATGGGCATTTCGAGTTCACGGTCATGCCGTTTGGGCTGACGAATGCGCCATCGGTGTTTATGGATCTGATGAACAGGACGTTCAGAGATTTCCTGGATCGCTTTGTGATCGTCTTTATTGACGATATTTTGGTATACTCGCAGTGCGAAGAAGACCACTTCAAGCATTTGCATTTGGTGTTGGAGACTCTGAGGAGGAATGAGCTTTACGCAAAGTTCTCCAAGTGCGAGTTCTGGCTACCTTCGGTAGCGTTCCTTGGTCATATAGTGAGTGGGGAAGGTATAGCGGTGGATCCGGCGAAGATTGTTGCGATACGGGAGTGGCCTGCGTTATCTTCTGTCGCGGAAGTCCGTAGTTTTCTCGGGCTTGCCGGATATTACAGGCGCTTCGTAGAGAACTTCTCGCGGGTAGCGTTACCTCTCACGAAGTTGACAAGGAAGGATCAGAAATTCTTGTGGACGCAAGAGTGCGTGCAAGCTTTTGAGGAGCTGAAGAGGCGGTTGACCACGGCGCCAGTGCTTAGTTCGCCGAGTGGGACCGAGGGCTTTGAGGTGTATAGCGATGCTTCGGGTAGCGGTTTGGGCTGCGTGTTGTTGCAGCATGGTAGCGTGATAGCGTATGGATCGCGTCAGCTAAAGGTGCATGAAAGAAATTATCCGGTGCACGACTTGGAGTTGGCGGCCGTGATTTTTGCACTCAAGTTATGGAGGCACTACCTATACGGCGTAAGAGTCGATATATACACCGATCACAAGAGCCTAAAATACTTGTTGGATCAAAAGGATCTCAATATGAGGCAGAGGAGGTGGATGGAGTTCCTGGGGGACTACACCTTCAAGATACATTATGTACCCGGGAAGGGCAACGCAGTTGCGGATGCGCTGAGCCGCAGGGCTCCCGCCGAGCCAACTGGTTGTCGGTGCATGAAGAGCGGCTAGTGCGGGAGTTGGAGGAGCTTGAGATCTGTTGCGTGGACAAGCAGACGAGCGCCAAAGCAATGTTAAACTGGACAGAGGTGCAGTACGACCTGGCTGACCGGGTTCGGCAGGCATTGGAGTTGGATGATTCCATGAAGGAGCTTTTGGAGGCCGCTTTGGATGGGTCAAATTCCCAGTTCTCGGTAGAAGAAGACGGTTATTAAGGAAGGATCATCGTTTGTGCATCCCAAGTGGGGGTAACCTCCGGGCGGAGTTGATGTACGAGGCTCATCATACCAAGTACTCAATCCACCCAGGGAGCACGAAGATGTATCGCGATCTCAAGAAGTTGTTTTGGTGGCCGGGGCTTAAGAAAGATGTGGCGTTGTTCGTGGCTAAATGCCAAACGTGCGCCTTGGTGAAGGCGGAGTGCCAAAAGCCAGGAGGATTTCTGAAATCCTTGCCTATACCGGAGTGGAAATTCGACGACATATCCATGGACTTTGTGCACGGGTTGCCAAGGTCACAAAAGGGGAACGACGCCATCTGGGTGATCGTAGATCGGCTAACTAAGGTGTCGCATTTCATTCCGCATAGGAAGGATGATCCAGTCGAGAAATTGGCAAAGTTGTACATTGACAATATTGTTAGGCTGCATGGAGTGCCCCGTAGCATTGTGAGTGATCGCGATGGGCGGTTCACGTCAAATGATTGGAGGTTGGTGCAGCAGATGTTGGGAACAAAGTTAAAGTTTAGCACAGCTTTCCATCCGCAGACGGATGGGCAGACCGAGAGGGTCAATAGAACGATGGAGGACATGCTCCGCATGTGTGTTCTAGACTTCGGGAAGCATTGGGAAGACCACCTTTATTTGGTGGAGTTCGCGTACAACAACAGCTACCAAGCGAGCATACAAATGGCGCCCTTCGAGGCCCTGTATGGTAGAAAGTGTCGCACGCCGTTATCATGGCTTGAAACGGGTGAGGCAAGGTTGTACAAGAAGCAGGAGGTGGAGAGTGCTACCTCGTTAGTGCGGATCATTCGGGAGCGCTTGTTGATCGCTCAGGACCGGCAAGCGAAGTAGTACAATGCCAAGCACCGGAACGTGGAGTTCGCGGTAGGCGATTGGGTATACCTGAAAGTGAAGCCGTTCAAGGGGGTTTCGCGGGTGAGACGCTTGAAGAAGCTGAGCCCAAGGTACCTTGGACCTTTTGAGGTCCTGGAGCGAGTCGGCGAAGCTGCATACCGTTTGAAGCTATCAGTGGAGTTGAGTGGATTACATGATGTGTTCCACATTTCTGTGTTGCGGAAGGCGGTGCAAGAGCCTTCGCAGGTGATCGCGGCTGATCAAGTACCGGTTGAGGAAGGGTTGACAACGAAAGTCAAGCCCATATCTATTGAGGATTTCGAAGTCAAGCGGCTTCGGAACAAAGAAATCAGAATGGTGAAGGTCCGTTGGGATAACTGCGGGCGTGAGGAGCTCTCTTGGGAGCGAGAGCAGACAATGCGCGAGGAGTACCCCGAGTTATTCCCCTCAGGTACTCGTTATGTTTTTGTTTTGTGTAGTCTCTGTTCTTAATTTCGTGACGAAATTCTCTTAAGGGGGAGGGAGTTGTAAGACCCAACCTCGGAGATGATCGCGGGGCGATCAAACGGCACTTTTGGAGGACTGAACAGGGGCACACGGCCAGGCACACGGCGTGTGCCTACCGTGTTCAGTGATTTTTTGTGTTTTGTGCTGTCTCGAGTCAGAGAAGTACACGGCCTGAGACACACGGCCGTGTCTCAAGCCGTGTGTGGGGCACACGGCCTCGAACACGGCTGTGTTCGAAGCTGTGTTCTGGAAGCCCGACGATCGTCCTGAAGCTCCAGGTAACACGGCCCGTGGCACACGGCCGTGTCAGGAGCCGTGTCGATCGGCGAATGAGCTACACGGCCAGACACACGGCCGTGTGTCAAGCCGTGTTCGGCCAGTTTTTGGGATTTTGGATCTAATCTCGGCCGTCCGTTCCCTTGGATCTGGATCCGACGGTGGGGGCTGCTCCTGGGGGGTTATTAGCCGGGAAATGGGGGGAGAAACCCTCATTTTCATCTTGAGTTTCTCTTTCTTCATCTTAGAGAGAGGGGAGAACTCCCTTGGTGGTGTGAGCCCAAGATCCGGCCGCCGGAGGAGTTTTGAAGCACCGATTCGCGATCCGAGTCCGGATCCTCGAAGGCAAGGGCGAGGCGAAGCTTTCCATCCGACTACATCTTCATGGCACCGCGGAAATCTTCGAGGGTAACGATCCTCTTCATAGGGCATGTGTAGTCGCCCTTCTTTCTATGCATGGGGAAATCCCCCCTCTCGCGAGTGAGCATTGAGGCGCGGAATCCCTTCGGGTAGATATGTAAAGTCCCCGTTGTTAGAGCCCGGAATCGGAGTACGGGCGTAGGCATTGTGTGTGAAGCCTATTCGGGTTTAACCCGGATCGGTGATGTTTGCATTGCTTGGCCGGAGAAGACTCCGCGCCGGTGAAATTAGTTTCCGAAAATTCTACGCGGTAGATTGCATACAGGGATCCTTGGGGGTTAACCTCGAGGCGCACCCGGAAAGCTTGGGCGGAATCGCATTGCCGCCACGATGTTGCCTTGGAGGGCAAATCGGTACATAACGGGGTTATGTGCGTGTTTTGATCGATTGTGGGAATGAGGAGAAACTTGGCCCGCACCGATGGCTAAATGGCCGTGGTGAAGTGAGCAACGGGCGGGTGGAACTCTACCCATTCCAAGTGGTCTCGGTAGAAGCGACCTAAAGTACATGGGACTTCCCGGGGGGCTGGAAACGGGCCTAGGCTTCGGCTGAAAGGGCTAAATGCTCACGAGTGTTGCCATCCGAGGGATGGTGGTGGAATCGCGGTGTCGGGCTGGGTCCGGACCGGGTTCACCGATTAGTGCCCTGAGAGCACGGAGTGTGCGGCCGTGCGTGCCGACACTTGTGGCGAATAGAATACCTTCTAGAATTGCTGTGGTAGTTTTATATGCAGGGAAGGAGCACCGCCGTCCCGAGAAACGGGACGGGGTCGTTATAATTTGGTCAGCTTTGCTGACCGTTGCCATTTTGAATTGCCACCTCTTGGGTGGATTGCTTTCTACAGGTGCTGCTGCGGAGCCAAGCGGCAAATAGCGGGCTAAAGCCCAAGTTGCAGCGCCAGCCCTCGAAGGCTTATTTATTAGCTTTTTCATATTCATGTATGGCCGGCCTGCGTGCCGATGTATGAAAGACGCTATCCTGTTAAGCGAACACTTTTGTAAGGCCTTAAGGCCGTGAACTCTTTTGTGTATGTACTCATTCCTGGGTTGTAGTGGACATTCATGCTCTGTGGCAGGTTCTTATCTTTTTGCAACTTAATTAATTTACTTCTGCTAGGTGTTGTGTAGGACGCTCTGATTGGTTGTGTGGTTTCAACGCGTAACCAACCGGTCTGTCCGTAGTATATGGCGTCGGGCCCCGGCCGGACCTACTGCTATATGCTATGTGACGGATAGGGGTGTTACATAAGTAGTTTTAAGAATTTGGTTAATGCACTCCTTATGTATTCATTGTTATTATCATGTAACCTTATGAACACTTATTGTGGATATCTATATATATATATTGATGAGTGTCTCTCATATGTGATTTAATGATTGTCTCTTGTATTGCTCAGCTTGTTCTTGTTATTCCTCTCTTGGTATAATGCATGTTTTATCTGGATTGGTGAAATTCATCTTAGCTAGTAGGATTTTGGCTTCTTCAAATAGGGGGAGATTGTTGGGTATTGTATCCACAATTACCTGGATTTGAGGAAGCCTCGGGTCGAGCTAAGATGAATTCACAGTGTATTTGATGAAACCTTTCAAGTAATGCTTGCAGCTATTCCTCGCTAAGTACGCACCAATGTCAGGGTGTAGTAGGTCAATATACAAAGGTTTGTGCAACGTAATCCCTCGTTGGGCAGATCAGTGTGTTGGCTTACGTGTACTCTCTCTCTATTGGAGTGTACTTACTTTCGAGCAAAGGCTTAAGAAAGATCAAGAGCAGATAAGGAGCAAGGATGGGCCAAAGACCAGCTCACGGGAAGAAAGACGAAAATCGTCTAAGTACAAATCGACGAGAATCACTAAGTGATTCTCACCGATTCGACGAGAATCACTAGTGATTCTCGCCGAATCGTCGAGAATCACGAACTGATTCCCGCCGAATGCTGCCGGTTGTCTCGAAGCCGCCTTGACTTCTTCTAAGGCAGAATCGTCGAGAATCACGAAGTGATTCTCGCTGATTCGTCGAGAATGACTCTGCATTCTCGACGATTCGGCGAGAATCAATTGTGATTCTCGCCGATTCTCACCGGCTTGTATTATCAGTGGAGATTGAATTCTGTTAAGAAGAATTCGGCGAGAATTGTAGTTGATTCTCGCCGATTCGGCGAGAATCACCTACGATTCTCGCCGAATTTGACTTAGGCAATTTTCGCCTATTCTCTGGACCGGTCCAAGTTAACTGGGTTATTTCGAATCGGACTTAGGGCTTCTTCTTGGTGGGGCCCACAACGGTCATCTTGATGACCTAATGTATAAATACATCTGTAATTTTGAACAGTAAATGACACGGACAGAAAAACGAAGAAAGCCGAGCCGCCGACGAGACCTACCTCGCGCATCTTGCTCCGCCGCCGTCGTCGCCGCTCGTGCAGTTGGTCGCCGTTGCTGATCACGATTTCTTCCAGATCTCCGGAGACAGAAGCTTAGCCTAGCACAGCATCTCACGCGTCTAACCAGAGATCTTTTGTCTCTTGATTCGTAGATCGGGAAAACCATTCCCTTCCGAATCGATCGAGACGATCGATCCTAGTGTGACCGTTGGAATACCTTGCTACCTTTGCTACGAAGGTTGAATCTCCAATACATCGCCGCAGCACTCCGTTGCCGCCACCAATCCCGAGAGCCAAGCCGCCGCCCTTTGCCGCCGCTAGTTTCGGGGAGATTCTCTCCAAGAGAGATCTAGGGTTGTGGACTCTTCGTTGACTTCAAGAACACGTCGTCGAACGAAGAGGGACACCTTAGTCTCCATAAGTTGTTTATATTTCCAATACATTCTATTTTCAATTTCATTGTAAAGGAACGATTGGTTCCTAGTTGTAAGGGTTGGGTGCAACCCGTGGTGTGGGAGTGGTGACTCCTACGTGTGGAAGGGTACCTTCCGTTAGTGCAAGGATTGGATTTCAATCCTGTTGGTGAAGTGACCGAGTCGTCCCTAGTTGGGAGATAGGTTGAAGGGGGAAAGTGGACGTACCCAAATCGGGGAACCACTATAAATTGTTTGAGTCTTTTCTGTGTTGTGTTGTTTGATCTATTTGTGCAGGTACAGTTTGTAATTCCGCAAAAATGCTACAAGACACCTATCCCCCCCTAGGTGAAGCTAGTTGGCACTAGGTGGACTTTCAATATAGACGTTTTAAAAATAAATTTTTGATAAATGAATTTAAAGAAGAATTCATGACTGCTTATAACAATAGGTGTTCTATGAATTAATTAAACAAAAATTTTTAATCATTACTTAAAATAAACATTTGAGATTTCAAAATAATGAATTAGATTTTTTTATAAATTTTTGAGATTTTTAATTTAAATTTTGTCAGGAATTAACAGATTAATTATAGTGAAATAAATAGATAAGTGTGTCCAATATATATATATATTTTATCATTATAAAGAAAATATAAAATCTTTCTAAAACTATGTTAAATTTATGAAAATTAAAAACCATCCACCCGTCTGCATTTAGTGGGCAATTCGGCATCACCCAGCAACATTGAAAAACCTGCTATAGAACCACCGACTCAGCAAGCCCACCAACAGACCAATTTCAAACAATGAATGCCAATATTTATATTTATATTTGAAAAGTCATTTGCATTCACCTCTTGCATATTTTTTACCCCATGCATATTATTTCGCCAATTACTATATTTTTTCACCTCTTGCATATTTTTTCACCTCTTGAATATTTTTTCACCTCTTGCATAATTTTTACCTCTTGTCATATTTTTTCACCTCTTGCATATTTTTTCACCCCTTGCATATTTTTTTACCCATTGCATATTTTTTCATCTCTTGCCATATTTATATTAATTTTATAGGAACTAAAAGATTAATTATAAATAAAAAAGAGTTGTTAAGATTTTGTATTATTAAGTTTTAGGAATTGTAATATTAATGACAAGAAATATAAAATATAGACATTTTAAAAATGATATATTTGATAAATGAATTTAAAGAAGAATTCATGACTCCTTATAACAATAGGTGTTCTATGAATTTATTAAACAAAAAATTTTAATCATTACTTAAAATAAATATTTGAGATTTCAAAATAATGAATTAGATTTTTTTAATAAATATTTGAGATTTTTAATTTAAATTTTGTCAGGAATTAACAGATTAATTATAGTGAAATAAATAGATAAGTGTGTCCAATGTATATATATATATATCTTTATCATTATAAAGAAAATATAAAATCTTCCTAAAACTATGTTAAATTTATGAAAATTAAAGACCATCCACCCGTCTGCATTTAGTGGGCAATTCCGCATCACCCAACAACATTGAAAAACCTGCTATAGAATCATCGACTCAGCAAGCCCACCAACAGGCCAATTTCAAACAATGAATGCCAATATTTATATTTATATTCGAAAAGTCATCTCCATTCACCTCTTGCATATTTTTTATCCCTTGCATATTTTTTAACCCATTGTCATATTTTTTCACCTATTGCATATTTTTTCACCTCTTGAATATTTTTTCACCTCTTGCATAATTTTTACCCCTTGCCATATTTTTTCACCTCTTGCATATTTTTTCACCCCTTGCATATTTTTTCATCTCTTACCATATTTATATTAATTTTTATAGGAACTAAATGATTAATTATAAACAAAAAAGAGTTGTTAAGATTTTGTTTTATGAAGTTTTAGGAATTGTAATATTAATGACAAGAAATATAAAATATAGACATTTTAAAAATGATATATTTGATAAATGAATTTAAAGAAGAATTCATGAGTGCTTATAACAATAGGTGTTCTATGAATTAATTAAATAATAAATTTTAATCATTACTTAAAATAAACATTTGAGATTTCAAAATAATGAATTAGATTTTTTTAATAAATATTTGAGATTTTTAATTTAAATTTTATCAGGAATTAACAGATTAATTATAGTGAAATAAATAAATAAGTGTGCCCAATGTATATATATATATATTATAATGATATATATATATATATATCATTATAACGAAAATATAAAATTTCCTTAAAGCTATGTTAAATTTATGAAAATTAAAAACCATTCATTCATCCGCATTTAGTGGGCGATTCGGCATCACCAAGCAACATTGAAAAATCTGCTATAGAATCACCGACTTAGCAAGCCCACCAACTGGCCAATTTCAAACAATGAATGCCGATATTTATATTTATTTTCGAAAAGTCATATGTATTCGGAGTTATGGGACTAAATGAAATAGTATATTTCCCGCATGCACAGAGCGCTCAAACCTTTGAAATAAATACTATAGTATTACTATATAAAGTTAATAATCGGCTTTTGAAATAAATATACTGCTCAAGCTTGATTTACCTGCTCCTGCCTCTATTTAATAAATTGTTATAGTATTATTATTATATAAAGTTAATTTTATTTTTAAACTTTGTATTTAGTTTTTAGTTTTAAATGAGAATGGGGGCGAGCGAAGCCGCCATGGCTTGCTAGGGACTGTCGCGCTTCGCTGTAGGGGCGAAGCCCACCGTCGTTGGCCAGGTACTGTCAAGCTTCGCCGTAGGGGCGGAGCCCCGTGCTCCGGGGGACCGCGAGTGACTGGTGCAACGCCGAGTTGGTTGATTGCATGGAAGCGGACAAAACCCGTTTCTATGCGGCCGAAGGCCGCCCGAAGCATCGAGCACGAGGGAAGCCTGTGCAGAGGAGGACGAAGCCCGCCTGGATGCGGCCGAAGGCTGCTCGAAAGCATCGAGCACGGGCGTAGCCCGTGCGAAGATGCTCGTGTATATATATATATATGTAATTACTTTAATCATGAAATATAAATTCATTGAAGTAATTAGGATCGTCAAACCTATCTCCATATTTCATCCACGGTCGGATTCAAATTGCTGGATAGAGAAAAATGATACATAAATTATATTGGGGGGGGGGGGGAGAATGAGGGGAAAGAAAAAAAAGGTAATTATGTGTGTGTGGACCGGGATCCTCTCTATTTCACGCGAAATGGAGGGGTCCATTTCGCGGCTATGATTGCATCTCCCAAATCGGACGGCGGAAAGTAACTTAACTGCACTCGCGGGGCCCACTCCCAAGTTTAGCCGCTCTCGCCTGCCCGCCGTACGATTTGGGAGATGCAATCATAGCCACAAAATGGATCCCCTCCATTTCACGTGAAATGGAGAGGATCCCGGTCCTGTGTGTGGGGGGGGGAGATAATATTTAAATTATATATATAAAGCAGGAGAGTGGGGGCGATAGAAGAATAGGGGTGAGATAGAGAGTGAAAGAGGGAGAGGTATATTATAAGTAAAATAATTAAATGTTAATATGGATGATTGACTAAGCCCGTGCTTGATGCTCGCGGGCGGCCATCGGCCGATTCAGCACGTGCTTCGCGAATGAGATGAGAGGGATAATGTGTAATACGGGCGCCTCTTTGCGAAGAAATCTTACAGATCTGGGGAGGGATAGGGAGAGTAAAAAAAACAGATGTTACCGTTTGGGGGAACACGATGGTTGCGTCATATATATGGAGAGCGGAAGACAGCGAGGTGGAGTTCATTCCTTGCGCGATGGATATCCCAGAGCTATGCGTGGAGAAGGGGAGGTCAGCGTGCATAGGAGACAGTGATGCCCTAACCGTGGGAGGAAACGGTGAGCGGGAGAGATCTTTTTGCATAGGAGACAGTGATGCCCTAACAGAGGAAGGCTTTAGCGGCTGGAGGGAGGGTTGTGGGGGCGGTGGTTGCAGAGGAGGCGGGCCTGCGAAGAAGAGAGTGTGGGGTATCGGGGAGGCGGGAAGTGAGGGCTGGGGTTCGGGCGGCACTATCGGGTTTTTACGGGATGCTGATGGGAGAAATTTCAAAGAAAATGTATATGCAGGCCAAATTGTTTACATAAACAACCATAATTTATTCAATGAATTTTTAATTCATCGATATTGACAGACCTTTTATTTCATTTTAATATAGTATATACCTCCCATATATAAAGAAATATTTTGGCAATGAAATATAAATTCATTGAAGGAATTAGAATCGTCAGATCTATCTCCATATTTCATCCACCGTCATATTCTAAACTATTGGGCCGAAAAAAATGATAGACCTCCTATGCCTAAAGAGGGCGAGCAACCTAAGAGAGAGAGAGAGAGAGAGAGAGAGAGAGAGAGAGAAAGAAAGAAAGAGGGGGAGAGAGGGTGGCGGAGAGGTATGCATATATATATATATACAATGTAAATGTGAGAGAGAAAGAGAGTGAGAGAGAGTGGGTGGTGAGTGAGAAAGGGAGCTGCAAAATTAGGGGGAGATGTTGAATTTTCTCAAGATGATCAACAAGATAGTCTGACTTCAAATTAATATTCTCAGAGTTATCAAGATCACACCTTGATCAAGCGAAAACTGGGAAAGCAAGCTCAAACACCAGATGCAAACAAAAGAAACAAGTAGATCATATATTCACTATTTTCTTTACAATGCGAGGTATACATGGCGAGCCATGATTTCGCCAAGTACAAACAGGAAGCAAGAAAAAACACAATAATCCAGGCGGACAAAATCAGAGACCGCCGAGACCGCCCAGTCCGCCGAAGTCGCCGAGACCGCCCGAATAGTTGCTGCTACTGAACTGAAACTACTGAGTCCGCATGAGACCGCGAGGTCGCGCGGACAGGCCGTTATTCGCTGCACACCTTGTCACTCTCTGCAAGCTGCCTAAACGCAATCGCCTTGCTGCCAGAGTCCGCGAACAAAAACCGAACTGACGAACAAGCCGCCGAGACCGACGGACACCGTTATTGAACAGAAGCTGGAGAAGACTGATTAGCCGCAAATACGACCTACTGAAACCGCTGATTGATAACCGCACGCTAAGCAGAATCCTGACCAAAGTCAACACCAGAAACTTGGCTTCTCTGAGTTAGCCGCACAACCTGCAACAACAACCGGTTAGCTTCTCAGACAACGCGGACTGACAAAACTGAGGCCGCAGTTTTAATCCACGCTCAACTTACTGTTCACTCGGTTTCAATTGAGGTGCCAGGGGATTCTATTTATAAGAGCGGGTTGGAGTGTGATCACCGCCCTATGAGATAGGCTAACCGCCCCTTGATCGCAGCTAGCATCCACCAGTCCTCCTAGTCCGCAAGGACAAGGCCGGACACCAGCCAAACCGATAAGCACCATGGCAGGGAGGCCAGTCCGCATCCTGGCAAATACTGCGACGGCCCGCATGCACTGCTCCAGATCGCCACACAAGTCCACAACCAGCAGGTACAGACCGCCCGGTCATAAGCGAACTTGCGGATACAGCGGACACCACACCAGCCCGCAAAAAGTCCACGACCAACAGGCAGACTGCCCGGTCACAAGTGGACTTGCGGATATTGCGGACACCACAGCAGCCCACAACAAGTCCACAACCAACAAGCAGGCCGCCGGGTCAACAAGCGGACTTGCGGACTAGCGAACACCCTAGACTTGTCACAGATTGTGACAAATCCAAGCCAAGAGCCCGACGCGAGCTCGGAGGATAAGGTTCCAATCCGCCAACTCCCAAAATAGCTCGCCAAACAAGACTCCATCCGCACACCAGCCAAGCCAGCAGCCACCTGTCAGACTCGCAACCAGTCCGCACAGTCAACGGATAAGCTCCAAATCGCAGAACTGGCGATAAGCCATGTCGCTGAAATAGGCAGACTCCACTCCTATCCGCGCGGCTACCTCGAACACCACATCAGGCCGCCAAACACCAGACCGCCTGGCTGCTCCGTCAGCCCGCATGGACAGTCTGCCCAGGCCGCTCGGTCTGCCCGATCACCCACATTCACTTCACAAATTTCAACACTCCCCCTTGAAGTGAGAAGTGGTGATCAAGCCCAGAAGTCCCCGTAGCAGTTGAAAAGGCCCCTTCGACAGCGGTTTTGTGAAGATGTCAGCAAGGTTGTCTTCACTCCGAACATGCCCGACCATAAGAGATCCCTCCAGCACATTCTCCCTTATGAAGTGATGTTCGATCTCTATATGCTTGGTCCTTGCGTGACCAACTGGATTGTTCACCACTTTGAGAGCACTCTCATTATCACCTCGGAGCAGAGTAGGACCTTGCAATTCCTCATGGACATCCTATACTAGCCTCCTTAGCTAGATGGCTTCTCGAGCAGCCAAGGCCGAAGCCTTGTACTCTGCTTTTGTAGTAGAGACGGACACTGAGTCCTGCTTCTTGCAACACCACGAGATGCTAGCTGATCCACAAGTGAAAACATAACCCGATGTTGATCTTCGATCATCCGATTCACCACCATAATCAACATCCGTGTATCCAAGCAATGAAAAACCCATGTCCCTCCTATAAAGAAGTCCCATATCAGAAGTAGCCTTAACATACTTCAAGATATTCTTTGCCGCCACCAGATGAGACTTCCTTGGCTCTTCCATAAACCGACTTACTCGGCCAACAGCGTAAGCAATGTCTGACCTTGTAATCGTTAGGTAGATCAAACTCCCCACTAGAGCTCTGAACACCAAGGGAGCAGAAAGAATCCTTCCTTCATCTCGTCGAAGCTTCAGCCCATAATACAGAGGAGTAGAGCAACTCTTCCCTTCCCTCATACCGAATCGATCCACAATACGATCTGCATATCCTTTCTGAGAAATAAGTATCCCGCTCTCCTTCCTCTCCACTTCGAGACCAATAAAGTGATGAAGCTCTCCCAGGTCTTTCATCTCGAAGCGAATAGCAAGCTCAGCCCTAAGTTTAGCTACCTCCTCCTCGGAATTCCCTGTGATGATCATGTCATCAACATACAGCAGGACCAAGACCTGAAGCTCCCCCTTCTTCTTGATGAACAAGCTTGAATCCGAGTTGGAAGCAAGATAACCGCAGAATTGGAGGTATTCTGCTATCTTCCCATACCAAGCTCTTGGAGCCTGCTTCAACCCATAGAGAGCCTTCTTGAGTTTACAGATGTAGTCCGGATGAACTTCAGAGACAAATCCAAGTGGCTAATTCATGAAGATGTCCTTATCAATTTACCTGTAAAGAAAAGTGTTCTTTACATCAAGCTGCCACATCCTCCATCCTTGGCAAGCAGCCAAGGCGATCACCACCCAAACCGAAGTCATCTTCGCGACTGGACTAAACGTCTCATCATAGTCCTCTGCATACTGTTGTGAGAATCCTCGAGCAATAAGGCGAGCCTTGTATCATTCGATGCTCCCATCAGCCTTCTTTTTCAACTTGTACACCCACTTGCAAGTCAGTGGAGTAATGCCATCAACCCTGGGCACAAGGTTCTAGGTTTCATTCTTCTTGAGAGCAGCCATCTCCTCTCCCATGGCATCTTCCCACTCCTTGACTCCAGTGGCCTCATTGAAGCTTGAAGGCTCTCGCTCATCCAGAGGGCTTGAAAAGAAATAGGAGACGAAGCTCACTGTGTTTCCTTCGCAATACTGAGCCGGTGGCTTGATAGTTCGTTTTGATCTCCGAAGAGGCTGCTCCTTGCTCACCACCTCCGCTGCTTCTTCAGAACCAACTCCATTCCCGGGTACACTTGGAACACTGCTCCCCCAGCTTCCTGAATCAGAAGCCTCTGTCCCTGAGCTTGAAGCAACAGGAGCTGCTGGTGAAACAACAAGCTCCTCTTGAAGAACTTTAGCAGCCACCTACTGCTCTTCATCAACCTTGCTCTCAGATAGCTCAACCGAGCTTCCTCCATACAGCGTCAGTTCATTAAAGACCACGTATCTTGATACAACAAACTTATTCGTCGCAGGATCCATGCACTTCCATCCCTTCTTCCGCTCATCATAGCCTACAAAGACAAGCTTCCTTGCCATTGCATCAAGCTTCATTCTTAAAGCATCCGGGACATGCACATAGCAAGTTGATCCAAACACCCGAAGGTGTTCCGCGCTTGGCTTCTTCTTGAACACCATCTCAAAGGGAGACTTCATGTTGATCAGACTCAGAGGCATCCGATTTATGACATAAGTAGCACAAGACATCCCCTCTGCCCAATAAGACCTAGGAATGCCTTTAGCATGAAGCCAGCACTTGCAAGTCTCCTTCAGATCACGAATACTCCGCTCCGCTACTCCGTTTTGTTGTGGAGTATAAGCACAAGTAAACTCCCTCTATATGCCTTGCTTCCTACAGAAGTTAGAGAACTCGGAAAAGATAAACTCACCACCGTTGTCTGATCTAAACTTCTTGATTTGCAGGCCAAGCCGACCCTCCACCAGCTCCTTGAAATCCACAAACAACTAGAAGGCTTCTGACTTCTCCTTTATGAAATACACCCAAGTGTATCTTGAGTAGTCATCAATCAGAACCAACATGTATCAGTTGCCTCCAACACTAGCGGTAGCAGTTGGCCCCATTAAATCGCCATGGATGCATTCCAATGGTGTCTTGCTCCTTGTTTGAGATTTGTCAAACAGAAGGCGATGAGCCTTGCCGAACTGACACCCTGCATAAACATGGCCATCTCCGTAGGATGATAACTTTGGCAAGCCTTTCACAAGGCTCCTCAATATCATAGCTTTCAGCTTGTCCATCCCAACATGCCCTAACCTTTCATGCCAAATAGCAGCGCTGTCATTGGCTCTCATCCGATCAACATAGGAGCTTGTTGCAAGAACAAACAAATCATTTACTCTCCTCCCAATGTGAGCAACATCAGCCTTTAGCGCTGATACGTTGCGAAGAAACTTCACTTCCGTTGGCCCAAACAGAACGTGATAGCCTGCGTCTACCGCATTGGTCACAGAGAAGAGGTTCTTATTCATGCCCGGTACATGATACACACTCCTTAACGTGAGTGGCCCCTTATCACTACCCAAGTACACAACCCCCTCCTTCTCTACTGTATGAATAGTATTATCAGCAGTAATAATAACTTCGTTACCTGAGTAAGTCTGCAGCGAGGAGAACTTCGACTTTCTCCGGTGAGGTGATGACCACACCCGGAGTCCACAATCTAGTCGTCTTTGAAGTCGATGGTGGACAAGGCACGGACACAAGTGCCCATCATGAAAGCTCCACCCCATCAAGCTTCCTCAGTACTAGAGCAAGATTCCTCCTTGCCTACAGCATGCCCAGGCTGTAGCTTGACATTGCAGTCACGCTTGAAATGACCCGACTAATGACACCTATAGCACTTCAAAGTCTTCTTCAAGTCCTTCTGAGGAGCAACACTCCTCTCTTGCTGATAAGAGGTTGAAGGTTCATCTTTAGTAGTGGTCTTCTTCTTCTTCTTCCCTTCCCATCTCTTATTCTTCTTGCCTGTGAAGAGCGCTTCACTACCTCCTTCACAGATAGTGACACCAACCATCTTCCTGGCCAAGCTTTTCTGCGAAGCAAGCAAGTTCTCAAGTTCCAGCAGAGCTGGCTGAGTTGCCCAGCCTTGAACAGAGGTAACAAAGGCCACATACTCCTTTCGCAAGCCCCAAATTATGTGCCTTTTCATCTTAGCCTCAGAGATAGGCTCATTAGGATCAAGCGTTGATAACTCAACACACAGACTCTTCATCTTCAGAAAGAACTTAGAGATGGTAAGGTCTCCTTGAGTTGTCCTAGCCAACTCATTCTCTAGGAACTGTAGTCTAGCTAAGTTCTTCCTGTTGAACAACCCATCAAGGGAAGTCCAAATTTCTGCAGCAGACTCACATCCAATGATGTGATCAAATAGCTCTGGTGAAATAGCTCACTTGAGGGTAAACTTAGCCTTTGCATTAGTTTTTCTCCAGACTCTCACCTGCTCAGCAGTTCCAAACTCAGCTGTAACTTCTTGCCTATCATCACCACCGACGACCTCCCATAGCTCCTCGCCCAGAAGATAACTCTTCATGCACGACTTCCACTTCTTAACGTTAGTCGGAGTTAAGTGTTCAATACCTAGACCCCTTGCATAACCTCCTTCCATTGCATAACCCTGGTCTGATAGCTTCCAGAAGCACAGAGCACAACACAAGTTGATAACTGCTCAAGCAACTGAACCTCCCTCTGATACCATGTTGAATTTTCTCAAGATGATCAACGAGATAGTCTGATGCCAAATTAATATTCTCAGAGCTATCAAGATCACACATTGATCAAGCGGAAACTGGAAAAGCAAGCTCAAACACCAGATGCAAACAAAAGGAACAAGCAGATCATATATTCACTATTTCTTTACAATACGAGGTATACATGGCGAGACATGATTTCGCCAAGTACAAACAGGAAGCAAGAAAAAACACAACAATTCGGGCGGACAGAATCAGAGACCGCCGAGACCGCCCAGTCCGCCGAAGTCGCCGAGACCGCCCGAACAGTTGCTGCTACAGAACTGAAACTACTGAGTCCGCATGAAACTGCGAGGTCGCGTAGACAGGACGTTATTCGCTGCACACCTTGTCGTTCTATGCAAGCCGCCTAACCGCAGTCGCCTTGCTTCCAGAGTCCGCGAACAAAAACCGAACTGACGAACAGGCCGCCGAGACCGGAGGAAACCGTTATTGAATAGAAGCTGGAGAAGACCAATTAGCCGCAGATGCGACCTACTGAAATTACTGTTTACTAACCGCACGCTAAGCAGAATCCTGACCGAAGTCAACACCAGAAACCTGGCTTCTCTGAGTTAGCCACACAACCTATAACAGTAAAAATCGGTTTGCTTCTCAGACCGCGCAGACTGAAAAAACTGAGGCCGCAGTTTTTAATCCACGCTCAACTTACTGTTCACTCAGTTTCAAATGAGGTGCCAGGGGGTACTATTTATAGGAGCGGGTTGGAGTGTGATCACCGCCCTATGAGATAGGCTAACCGCCCCTTGATCACAACGAGCATCCACCAGTCCTCCCAGTCCGCAAGGACAAGGCTGGACACCAGCCAAACCGATAAGCACCAAGGAAGGGAGGCCAGTCTGCATCCTGGCGGATACTACGATAGTCCGCATACACTGCTCCAGATCGCCACATAAGTCCACGACCAATAGGTACAGACCGCCCGGTCACAAGTGGACTTGCGGATACAACGGACACCACACTAGTCCGCAATAAGTCCACGACCAACAGGCAGACTGTCGGGTCACAAGCGGACTTGCGGATACTGCAGACACCACAGTAGCCCGTAACAAGTCCATGACCAACATGCAAGCCGCCCGGTCAACAAGCGGACTTGCGTACTAGCGAACACCCTAGAATTGTCATGGATTGTGACAAATCCAAGCCAAGAGCCCAGCGCGAGCTCTACGAACAAGGTTCCAGTCCGCCAGCTACCAAAATAGCTCGCCAAACAAGACTCCATCCGCACACCAGCCAAGCCAGCAACCACCTGCCTGAATCGCAACCAGTCTGCGCAGTCAGCGGATAAGCTCAAAACAGCAAAACTGGCGATAAGCCAGGTCGCTGAAACAGGCAGACTCCACTCCTATCCGCTCGGCTACCTCGAACACCACATCAGGCTGCCAAACACTAGACCGCTTGGCTGCTTTGTCAGCCCGCATGAACGGTCCGCCCAGGCCGCCCGGTCTGTCTGATTACCCACTTTCACTTCACAAATTTCAACAGGAGAGAGTGGAGAGAGAACAAGAGAGGAGAGAGAGGGGAGAGAGCGGAGAGAGCGGAGAGAGCGGGAGAGTATTTAATATTAAAAAAATGAAAATAAAGGAGGATTGGGGTAGGGGTGATATCGAGTCGAGTTCGAGCGATTTTGACTCGGCTCGAAATCGAAATTTTCGACTCGAAATCGAAATTGATTTCGAGTCAAACCGGCTCGACTCGAAATGACTCGATTCCGAGTTGGCTCAAAATTGAATCGAGTCGGCTCGAAATTGAATCGGGTCGGCTCGAAATCGAATCGGATTGGCTCGAAATCGAATCAAGTCAGCTCGAAATTGAGCAATTTTTCATTTTTTTCCTAAATTAAATTAGGCAACCTATAAATTTAGCAAATGAAACACTTAAAGCCTTCGTTCTTTTTTATTTAGGTTTAAATTTTGTTATTTTAAATCTTAAAATAAGAATATATTAATAAATACATAAATTTTTTAATTAATTCGAGTTGATTCGAATCATATTTCGAGCGATTCAGGGCTGGCTCGAAATCGACTCGAAATCAGATTCGAGTCAAATTGAATCGACTCAAATTGAGTCGAATCAATTTTAACCGATTTCGATTCAGCTCAATTTTCTAACGATTTTCGAGTTTCGAATAATATGCTCAGCCCTAGATTGGGGGTGAGGGAAGAATGGGGGAGCCCATGCATCTTCGCACGGGGTTTTCTGTGCTCGATGCTCTCCGCACGGACTTCGTCCGTGCTCAATGCTCGTATAGATATATATGAGTGAAACAATTAATTAAATAAATATAAATATAAATATAAATATATATAGACACACACCTCTCTCTCTTCCCCCTCATTATTTCTCTCTCTCTCTCTCCACTTTTTTCTCTCACTTAATTATATAGGCCCTACTCCTGGATCCGGATCCCCTTAGAGTTCCTGCGGGAACTCCAGGGTGGAGTTCCTTAAATAATAGCCTTTGGATAAATCCAAGGGCTTGGATTTAAGTCTTATAAAACAAAATCACTATACAACCACAAATTCGCTGGGATGACCAAGATCTCCCAAGGACCCAGATCGGGCTAGCCATGGGCTAACATTAAGCATATTGGGTCAGGCAAGAAACTGGGCGGGAGGGTTCTCGCCAGGGGTAGGCGGAAAGTCTCTCTCCCAGGGGTCATAGAGTGCTGGTTCGTCGAGCTCAATTCGTCGAGCGGAGAGCGCTGGTTAGTCCAGCTCAATTTGTCGAGCGGAGAGCGCTGGTTCATCGACCTCAATTCATCGAGCGGAGAGCGCTGGTTCATCGAGCTCAATTCGTCGAGCTAAGAGCGCTGGTTCTTCGAGCTGCGAGCTGAGAGCGCTGGTTCGTCGAGCTTAATTCGTCGAGCGGAGAGTGTTGGTTCGTCAAGCTCAATTCGTCGATCGGAGAGCGTTGGTTCGTCGAGCTCAATTCGTTGAGCTGAGAGCACTGGTTCATCGAGCATTTTCTGGGTTTGTTCCATGGCAGGACCTTGGCAGGCTGGAAGGCTCCCGCCCTGGGCATGCGAGAGGGCTCGCGCCTTTCTTTGGCGGAAGCTCAGCGCCTCTTTAGTCTTTTATTCCCGCTTGGGGTAGGCGGGAAGGCTCGCGCTCAGAGCAAGCTTGCAGGGTTCCCGCAGAGCTCAGCAAGAAGTGCTCCCACCAGGTGGGGCCTAGGTGGGACCCATGCTTGAAATTACCTAAATATCCTTTGGTCTGCATTTAGCCCTTTAGAACAGCAGAGTTTGGTTGTTGGCAGACCAACCCAGGGGCATTTTAGTAATTTTAGGGCAACAAAAGTACGCTTTTGGCAGACCAGATTTTAAAAGCTTTTAAATAGACCCATGAAGTTCTTTAGAAAGCAAGCTTTCATGATCTTTTCAGTCCACTAGTGTTTTCTGAGGTTCTCCTAGCACAGTTATTGGCTTTGGAGGGGAAGCGCTCAGTGATCTTCCAGGTTAGTGGAGGGACCTCCCAGATGAGGCTCAGGGCCAATTCAAGGTTCTTTGTCGCTAGTCAGAGGTCAAGGCTTGGGAGAAGTAGGTTCTAGCTACACCCCAAGGTCCAAACTCTCGTTGAGGCCATTTTTGGGCTTCAATATTCTGGTGCGGTGAGCGTGGACTGTAGCTGGTACAAGAAAATCTTAAGCTGAGTCCCATGGCTGGGAATGAAGGGCAAGGAGCTGGTTCAGGAGGTTCCCCTCTTAGGGAAGTGGGGTGACGATAGGGATGCTGGAAGACTTTAGGCGGAAAGTCCTCCAGACCATCCACCTGGCCTTCTCGGCAAGGAGCGAGTGGGCCACGCTTCAAGTTCCAGTGGCTGCAGTTCCATCTCTGGGCGAGAACGCTCCCGGGCAGCGTCCCGGGAAGGAGGTCTCGGCAGAAGGCGCCGAGAGGGATCTCTCCAAGCGGGAACTGTTCCTAGGGCAGACCAGCACCGACAGGGTCAGCGAGCCGAGGTAGCGGGAGGTGCCCTCTCGGCAAGCCATGGGCGGGAGTCATTTCAGCGAGCTCATCATTTCAGCTCCTATTTCAGAAGGGTTCAGGGAGCCAGACATGTCGTACTACACTAGGAAGGACGACCCCACACATCATGTGCAGTGGTTCGAGGATGCCGTCTCCATCAGGAAGATGTCAGACGCCTTCAAGTGCAGACTCTTTGTCATTACGTTGAAGGAGAAGGCGAAGGACTGGTTCCACAAGTTACCTGCAAGCTCAATCTACTATTTTGAAGATTTGCACCGAGGGTTCTTGGTGAGGTTCTCAACTTCCAAGAAGAGGAAGAAGTCGGAGGAGTGCCTATTTGCCGTCAAGCAAAAGTCGGAGGAGACCCTGGGACACTATGTGGATATGTTCTAGGAGGAGATTCTGCAGGTCCAGGAGATGCCCGGGTACACAGTGATGCTCGCCTTCACCCTCAGGTTGAGGTCGAGCTTCTTCAGCATGGAGTTGAAAAGAGTTCCCCTCTCTTCTTTGAGGAGTTAATGGAGAGGGTGGCGAAGAAGATTGAGATCGAGGCGGCCAATCCAGCGTTTGCGAAGAAACTAGCCAAGTTGACAGAGGAGGAGGTGAAGGAGCCGGGATCCTGGAGGCAGAGAGAGCAGAGGGAGCAGAGGAAGGAGAGGAGAAGGGAAGAGCCTAGAGGCTAGGGGCATCAGGGGCAGTCTCGGGGGGGGGGGGGGGGCGAAGGGAACCGAACAATCGGTTGGGCTGGAGGCCCCAAGAGGGACACCCCCAAGGGCAGGGGGAGGATGTCAAGGTGGAGATAGCTTTTGCGAGAAAAGGAGGTTCATCCAACCGGCTTTGACGCAGGGACAGAGGGTCCCCCTCCTGCCGCAGCAGGAGGCTATGGAGATTGTGAGGGGAAGAGGTGGAAGGAGAGGAGCTCGAGGAGGAGCAAGGAGAAGAGAGTGCAGGGTGGTGTTGCTCTTTTGTGACTTCCACCAGAAGGAGGGACACACAATGGCCACCTGCCCGGAGTTTCTAGAGATGAGAGCGGCCAGGGTGTAGGTCCAACAGCAACCCCCTGCAAGTATTGAGGAAGTTCTGCAAGGAGGAGGTGAGGATAGGTGTGAGGACCGGGTGGACGTGGGAGCCCGGGGGGATCGAGGTGATCCATGGGGGTGTGGGGATCGAAGCCACCCGTAAGGGGAGCTTCCAGACCATGTATCGAAGGAGTGTCGCCTCGACCTCCCAGACCCCCTAGGAGGAGGAAAGGATCACCTTCTCGTCAAAGGATATGCCTGATTACGAAGACCCGTTCTACGACGCCTTGGTGATCCATACGGCGATAGAGAATTTCACGGTCTCCCGAATTCTGGTGGACAATAGGAGCTCCGTAAATGTGATCTTGAAGAAGGCCTTCGACGAGACGAAGGTGGAGGCCCGGAGGGTGCTAGACTCGGACGGGCCATTGTTTGGGTTCTCGGGAGAGAGGAAGGAAGTAGAGAGAGGAGTGGGGATTCATGTGATGTTGGGGGTGTCAAGAAACTATCGGTTTGTCATCGTTGACGCTCCGAGCAGCTTCAACGCGATATTTGGGTGCCCCCTAATCAGTGGCTTCCATTGCGTCCCCTCCTCGTTCCATCAATGTTTGATGTTTAGTAGTGGAGGAGTGTAGGTACGGATCAGGGGAGATCCAAAGGTGGCGAGGCAGTGCTATGTGACTGCCGTCAACACCATTTCCTGGATGGCGGAAGCAGAGGAGCTGGAGAGGGAGATGGCGACAGAGGAAGAAGCTGCAGAGGAAAGAGAGATGGGCCTATATGAGGCCGGTGAGAAGGCAGAGTAAGAAGCTATAGGCGAAGGAGAAAGGAGCCTGGGTGAGGTCGGGAAGAAGGATAAGGAGGAGGTTGTGGAGAAAGAAGGGCAAGCCTAAGTGAGGCTGTGGAGAAGGAAGCAGAGGAGCAAAGGGTAGAAGGATAAGCGAAGAGAGAGGCCCGGAGGGGTGGAGAGGTAGAGTTGTCTGGGGAAGTCTTGTTGGAAGCAATGGAGGTGGAGAGGCTAGAAGGTGAGGAGGAGTTGGCAGAAGAGGAGGAAAGGGACAGCAAGGAGCAGTCCCGACTGGAGCCGGTGGAGGAATTCGTGGAGATGGAGGTCGTCAGTCGGGTAGGGAAGGTAGAGAAGGCGAGGGTCAGCTGGGGCTTGCGCCCAGAAGACCAGGCAAGGATGCGGGAGTGCATCCAAAAGAATGTTGACATCTTTTCCTGGAGCACGGCGGACATGCCGGGCATTGATGTTGATGTGGCTTGCCACCGCCTGAACCTGGACCCCAAGACGCATCCCATTCGCCCGAAGATGAGGATCATCGCCACCAAGCTAGAGGATCCCATCCACGAGGAGGTGAAGAAGCTTCTCGATACAGGCTTCATTTCTGAGATCCAGTACACATGCCGGTCTCCAATATAGTAATGGTAAAGAAGAGCGATGGGAAGTGGCGCATGTGTGTAGACTTTTTTTATTGAATAAATCGTGCCCTAAGGATTGCTACCCCCTGCCTCGGATCGACGCGCTGGTTGATTCAGCCGTCAGTTTTTCTATTATGAGTTTTTTGGATGCTTTTTCAGGTTATCAACAGATCCGCATGCATCTCCCCGACGTCAAGGATGTCTCCTTCATCACGAGGGAGGGATGCTTCAGCTATAAAATGATGCGCTTTGGGCTAAAGAACGCGGGTGATACGTACAAACGAATGATGGATCGGTGTTTGAAAATCAGAGGGGAAGGAACCTGGAGGTCTACGTCGATGACCTCATGGTAAAGAGCAGGGAGGTGGGTTCACACCTGCTTGACCTGGAGGAGAAGTTCGCGACCCTGCGAAAGTTCAAGATGAAGCTAAACCCCCAAAAATGTGTCTTCGAGGCAAGCCAAAGCAAGTTCCTTGGACACCTTCTAACCCCTGCGGGGGTCGAGCCTAACCCGGATAAGGTGAAGGCCGTCGTGGAGTTGGAATCCCCTTGCAAGGCCAAAGAGGATTAGCGCTTGACGGGTAAGCTAGCCGGGCTGAGTCAGTTTCTCTCTCGAGCCGGGGAGAAGTGCTCGCCTTTCTTCAAAATGCTTCAGGGGAACAAACAGTTTGAGTGGACGGAGGAATGTGAGGAGGCATTCCGGGCGTTGAAGGCTCAGTTGTCCAAAGCGCCGCTCCTACAGAGCCCGAAGGAAGGCGAGGACCTAGCCTTATATCTTGGGGTAGGGGCAGGGGCTGTGAGCTCTGTGTTGGTAAGAGAAGAAGGGAAGAGACAGTTACCCATCTATTATATCAGTACGATCTTAAAGAAGGCTGAGCTACGCTACCCCATCCTAGAGAAGTTGGCTTTCTCTCTGATCGTCTCGGCCAGGAAGCTCATGTCATACTTTCAAGCCCACTCAATCAAGGTGGTGACCGACCACCCATTGCACAAGATCTTTGAAGGAGTGGAACACTCGGGGCGGTTGGCGAAGTGGTCCATTGAGCTCAGCGAGTTCGACGTCTCTTTTGTGTCGAGGCTCTCCATCAAGGCGCAGACGGTGGCTGACTTCTTGGCCGACTACGTCATAGAGTTGGAGGGGGAGGAAGCGCTGCCTTGGGAGGCATGGAGGATGTACGTTGACGGAGCCTCGGGGAAGCATTCCCTTGGGGGAGGGGTAGTGTTGGTAAGCCCCCAGGGGGTCACCATAGAGCAAGCGGTGGCGCTGCACTTCCCGATCACCAACAATCAGACGGAGTATGAGGCTGTCATAGCCGGGTCGCTGTTAGCTAAGGAGCTCGGGATTCACGACGTGGAAGTGCTCACAGATTCACTGGTGGTGGCATTACTAATCAAGGGAGAATATGAAGCTCGGGAGCCAAGCCTCCAGAGGTACTTGTCCAAGGCGAGGGTGATCATTGGAGGGTTCCGAGCATTCTCAATTCAGCATGTCCCTAGGGAAGAGAATGCAGTAGCGGACCGATTGACCAAGTTTGAGCCCGGAGGGGGGGGGGACCTTGACCGACCTTTTTCATCCATCAATCGAGGAAGGGGAGCTGATGGAAGTGGATCGGCGACCCTCGTTGGTGGATCCCTTCGTGACCTTCCTCACCACAGGCAACCTCCCCAAAGGGGTCAAGGAGGCAAAGGGCTTTCGGCATAAAGCGGCCCACTATCTTATGCATGAAGGGAGCTTGCGGATCTTAGCAGCATCTCTTATTCCTCCAACGGCTTCCTCTTCAATATCAAGAGCATCGGAGTCGTTCACAAGAACTGACTATTCATCGGAAGA
Organism: Platanthera zijinensis; assembly: GCA_039513925.1. Taxonomy (NCBI): domain Eukaryota; kingdom Viridiplantae; phylum Streptophyta; class Magnoliopsida; order Asparagales; family Orchidaceae; genus Platanthera; species Platanthera zijinensis. The sequence continues at coordinate 35,877,012 of CM077086.1, forward strand.
TGCTATCGGGCCTTCTAGAGCGATGTGTGGTGGAGGAAAATGATGATGAATCTGGTGATGCAATTCATATTCAAAGTTATGGGGATCTGGGAGCAAAAGTTTTTGGAGCAACAGGCCGATACCTTACAGAATTCCTTGTAGGTCTCTCACAAGCAGGAAGTGATGTGGCCTACTTGATCTTCATTGTCCATAATCTTTCCTCATTTGCAAAAACCAACCAGTCATTAATATCACCCTCAAGCTTCATTTTCTTACTTCTCCTCCCACTCGAGCTATCCTTATCCTTTATTCGCTCTCTTTCTTCTATTGCTCCAAATGGAACCGCTTGACCGGTGAAAATATGTCTTCCCAAACGGAACCTTAATCTTCCAAACGACTGATCTGCTATTGCTGTCAAGGTGTGTTTAAAATTTCTTGGATATTTTTCTGTCAGTTTATGAAAATATTTCTATGGAAGGATAAGAATGAATTTTCTGGAAGGATATTCCTACAGTTCAAGTGTTACTCTTGTGCCCACCACTGATAAACTTTGCAAATATTCTTACAGCTAATTTCCCAATAACTAATTAGAAAACTCTGCCAGTCCAATTTGTAATTTTTAGTGCAAAGTTTGTAACATTAAATTGAAAAGTTTAACAATTTCTGATTTTCATGTAATCATTGTCGATGATTCATTATCAATAGCCTTGCCCAATTATTGGAATGGCTCATGGGTAACCTTCATTCAGTCTATTTTAAAATCTTTTGCATTTCACCCTTGTGGTGGGACCCTTGTCTGGACCCTCACTGCGCGGGGAATGTGGTAGCCATTCAGGAAGAAGAACGTTGGAGGCAAGAGTGGTCAGATGGGGATAATTCTGGCCCACCCTGAGGAAGGATGCGACAGAGTTTGCGAGGAGGTGTCAAAGGTGCCAGCTCTACGCCCCCTTCAGCTCTTGCCTGCTCAAAGGCTTCGAAGCATCGCGGCGCCATGACCTTTCGCCATCTAGGGGATGGACTTAGTCGGACCCTTCCCTTCAGCAAGCGGGCAGAGAAGGTTCCTCCGAGTCATGATTGATTACTTCTCGAAGTGCTTGGAGGTCAAGGCGTTGACCAAGGTAACCTCTCAGGTTATCAGGAACTTCGTTTGGGGAGAGATCATCTGTAAGCACGGGTTGGCTCAAGCCATTGTCACGGACAATGGGTCACAGTTCGCAAGCGAGGAGTTCATAAGCTTCTGCACTCAGCTAGGTATCGACCTCAGGTTTTCCTCCGTTCACCACCCCAGGAGCAACGACCAGGTAGAGGCGGCAAACAAAATTATAGTAAACCTGCTCAAGAAGAAGCTAGAGAACCTGAGGGGGAGCTGGGTGGAGCAACTCCCCTCGGTGCTGTGGGCCCTACGGACAACCCCATACACGGACACTAGTGAGACCCCCTTCAAACTCTCGCATGGGTGTGAGGCGGTCCTACCCGTGGAGTTCGAGATCCAATCCCCACGGGTTGCGGCCGCAAGCAAAGGAGGTGAGGCATGGAGGGAAGGGAATGAGCAGGAGCTACGACTCTCGTTAGACATGGTAGAGGAGCTTCGCGATGTGGCTGCCGTCAGGCAGGAGGAGATCAAACGAAGGATGATCAAGTACTTTGACAAGCATATCAGGATAAAGCAGTTCAAGGAAGGGGACCTGGTCTTGAATAAGGTTGATGCCGTGGGAAGGATGGCGGCCGTTGGTAAGCTCAACCCCAATTGGGAGTGGTCCTATATTGTGGAAAGGGCCCTAAGGTCAGGTGGATACCACCTCCAGAATGTGGAAGGGGTATCCATGAGCCATGCATGGAGTGGCGACGACCTGAAGCGCTTCTACCCTTAGTAGGAGAAAAGGTTGTAAATCTTATTTGTAATAAATTTTTTGAATTATTTCATAGTTGGTCCCTTTTGAGAGTTGAAAAGAGAGGTTGGTAGTTAGAAAGACCCCGAGATGATCCCGCTACCCAGGCTCGCACTAGCTGGCAGGTCTAGAAGGCACACTCGGCCCAGGGTAGACCCGCTGCCAGGCTCTCACTAGCTGGCAGGTCCGTAGGCTCGCCTGGGGAATAGGGAATACCTCGAGTGGTGATTCTGCTGCGCAGACTCTCCTAGATGGCAGGGCTGGAAGGCACGCTCGGCGCCCGGTAGACTCGCTGTCCAGACTCTCATTAGCTGGGAAGGGCTGTAGGCACACCTAGGGGAAAGGATGGGAGGTTAAAGAAAGAATTGAGGAACTAAGCAAGACCTCGAGATGATCCCGCTTCCCAGGCTCCCACTAGCTGGCAGGTTTGGAAGGCGCGCTCGGCCCCAGGTAGACCCGCTGTCAGGCTCTCACTAGTTGGCAGGTCCGTAAGCTCTCTTGGGGGGTAAGGGAATACCTCGAGTGGTGATTCCGCTGTGCAGACTCTCCTAGATGGCAGGGATGGAAGGCACGCTTGACCCCTAGTAGACTCGCTGTCCAGGCTCTCATTAGCTGGCAGGTCCGTTGGCTCACCTGGTAGTATACTCGTTGATCCCGCTGCCTAGGCTCCCACTAGTTGGCAGGTCTGGAAGGCGCGCTCGGCCCTTGGTAGACCCGCTGTCAGGCTCTCACTAGCTGGCAGGTCTGTAGGCTTGCCTGGGGGAGGGGGGTAAGGGAATACCTCGAGTGGTGATTTCGCTGCGCAGACTTTCCTAGCTGGCAGGTCTGGAAGGCATGCTCGGCCCCGAGTAGACTCGCTGTCCAGGCTCTCATTAGCTGGGCAGGACTGTAGGCACACCTGGGGGGAAAGGATGGGAGGTTAAGGAAATAATTAAGGAACTAAGCAAGACCCCGAGATGATCTCGCTGCCAAAGCTCCCACTAGCGGGCAGGTCTGGAAGGTGCGCTCGGCCCCGGGTAGACCCGCTGCCAGGCTCTCACTAGCTGGCAGGTCCATAGGCTCGCCTGGGGGGGGGGGTAAGGGAATACCTCGAGTGATGATTCCGCTGCGCAAACTCTCCTAACTGGTAGGGATGGAAGGCCCGCTCGACCCCGGGTATACTCGTTGTTCAGGCTCTCATTATCTGGGCAGGGCTGTAGGCACACCTGGTGGGAAAGGATAAGAGGTTAAGGAAAGAATTGAGGAAGTAAGCAAGACCCCGAGATAATCCCACTGTCCAGGCTCCCACTAGCCTGCAGGTCTGTAAGGCGCGCTCAGCTCCGGGTAGACCCGCTATCAGGCTCTCACTTGCTGGCAGGTCCGAAGGCTTGCCTGGGGGGTAAGGGAATACCTCGAGTTGTGATTCTACTGCACAGACTCTCCTAGATGGCAAGGCTGGAAGGCACGCTTGGCCCCGGGTAGACTCGTTGTCCAGGCTCTCATTAGCTGGGCAGAGTTGTAAGCACACCTGGGGAGAAAGGATGGGAGGTTAAGGAAAGAATTGAGGAACTAAGAAAGACCCCGAGATGATCCTGCTGCCCAGGCTCCCACTAGTTGACAGGTCTAGAAGGCGCGCTCGACCCCGGGTAGACCCGCTGCAAGACTCTCACTAGCTGGCAGGTCTGTATGATTGCCCGGGGGATAAGGGAATACATTGAGTAGTGATTCCACTACGTTGACTCTCCTAGCTGGCAGGGCTGGAAGACACGCTCGTCCCCAGGTAGACTCACTGTCCAGGCTCTCATTAGCTGGGCAGGGCTGTAGGCACACCTGAGGGGAAAGGATGAGAGGTTAAGGAAAGAATTGAGGAACTAAGCAAGACCCCGAGATGATCCCGCTGCCCAGGCTCCCACTAGTTGGCAGGTCTGGAAGGCGCGCTCGGCCCTTGGTAGACCCGCTGTCAGGATCTCACTAGCTGGCAGGTCTGTAGGCTTGCCTGGGGGAGGGGGGGTAAGGGAATACCTCGAGTGGTGATTCCGCTGCGCAAACTTTCCTAGCTGGCAGGTCTGGAAGGCATGCTCAGCCCCGAGTAGACTCGCTGTCCAGGCTCTCATTAGCTGGGCAGGACTGTAGGCACACCTGGGGGGAAAGGATGGGAGGTTAAGGAAATAATTAAGGAACTAAGCAAGACCCCGAGATGATCTCGCTGCCAAAGCTCCCACTAGCGGGCAGGTCTGGAAGGCGCGCTCGGCCCCGGGTAGACCCGCTGCCAGGCTCTCACTAGCTGGCAGGTCTATATGCTCGCCTGGGGGGGTAAGGGAATACCTCGAGTGATGATTCCGCTGCGCAGACTCTCCTAACTGGTAGAGATGGAAGGCCCGCTTGACCCCGGGTATACTCGTTGTTCAGGCTCTCATTATCTGGGCAGGGCTGTAGGCACACCTGGTGGGAAAGGATGAGAGGTTAAGGAAAGAATTGAGGAAGTAAGCAAGACCCCGAGATAATCCCACTATCTAGGCTCCCACTAGCCTGCAGATCTGTAAGGCGCGCTCAGCCCCGGGTAGACCCGCTGCCAAGCTCTAACTAGCTGGCAGGTCCGTTGGCTCGCCTGGGGGGGGGGGGTAAGGAAATACCTTGAGTGGTGATTCCACTGTGCAGACTCTCCTAGCTGGCAGGGCTGGAAAGCACGCTCGGCCTCGGGTAGACTCGCTATCCAGGCTCTCATTAGCTGGACAGGGTTGTAGGCATACCTGGGGGGGATGGGAGGTTGAGGAAAGAATTGAGAAAATAATCAAGACCCCGAGTGGACCCGCTGTCAGGCTTTCACTAGCTGGCAGGGTTGGGTGATCTCTTGGGGGGAAGAAGGAAGATTGGAATTTTTGTTTAGGAGGTCCCAGGTGGGCCCGATAACCAAGTTCACACCAAGCAGACAGGGCTGTTGAAATCATGGCGGAGTCACGAAGTTCTTGCCAACAAGTTTACAAACGGCTAACACTAGTCCTAGGCATGGATGGGATGATTCAGATCCCTCCTGGAAGGGTTCTCGGCTAGGATCTCGGTCAGGCTCTCGGCAGGTCTTTCGGCATAACCCTCCCAGCAGGGCTCTCGACCAGGCTCTTGGCAGGGCTCTCGCCATATCCATCTCATCGGGGATCGCAGCAAGCACCCCTCAGCAGGGGTTCTCGGCACGACCCTTTCAGCAGGGCTCTCGACCAGGCTCTCGGTCAAGCTCTCGGCAGGGCTCTCGGCATAACCCTCCCGGCGGGGCTCTCGGCCAGGCTCTTGGTAGGGCTCTCGCCACAGCCATCTCACCGGGGATCGCAGCAAGCACCTCTTGGCAGGAGTTCTCGGCACGCCATTTCGGCAGGGCTCTCGACCAAGCTCTCGTTCAGGCTCTCGGTAGGGCTCTTGGCATAAACCTCCTGGCGGGGCTCTCGCCCAGGCCCTCGACAAGGCTCTCGCCACAGCCATCTTGCCGGGGATCACAGCAAGCACCTCTCGGTAGGGGTTCCCGGCACGAACCTTTTGGCAAGGCTCTCGGCAGGCTCCTTCAGGCAGGTTTTGATTTGCCAACTCTTCGAAAAGGAGGCGGTCATCACCTAAGATCCTAAGAGCCTAAGGGTTTGTGCAAAGTTAAAAATATTCCAGCAACAAAGAAGATTTTTCAACGCAATATAAAAGGAGTAAGTACTAGTGGGGGAATATCGCCCCTTACAAAAGTTACAATGAATAAGTTCAAAAAAATAAATGTACAATAAACGAGGCAAGATATGGAGGCTACTGAGCCAGCTCGCCGGAGGTTACGTTGGAGCTCCTGTTGGAGGTTCTACTGGGGGAGTAGCCGGAGGACTCGCCGGGCGAGCTACCACCAGTTTCCTCGTTCAAAACCGGCTCGGCCGCATCATCGTTGGTCGGAGAGGCGTCCTCTCCCGCGGTTTTGGGGATAGGCTCGAACAGCTAGGGCAAAACCCCTCGCGCCTTAAGGGTCTCGCCTCCTTCATTCAAGAGCTCAAACTCCCGCAACACCTCGATGACCATCTTCATCGTAGCTTGCATGTTCTCCTGGATGATCACGTCGAGCTCGTTCGCGGAATAGTGACGGTGCTCGAGTCTCTCCTCCAGCGACGGTCGTGCCTGCGCCAGGGCCAACGCTTCCTCCAGGCGCTTCATCTCGACTCGCAGCAGCTGGTTCTCGCACTCGACGCCGACCACTCTTGTGCGAGTCAGTTGGGCTTGAGCGGAGTCCTGCGAGAAGGTCCTGTTAGTTGAAAATATATGTGCTAAACATAGATACTAAGGGGGCGTGGGTGTTGAGAGGTCCCGTTTACCTCGGTGGCCGGGAGAAGGGAGAGAAGTTTTTTGGCGGCCGCTAAGTCGGCCTTCAGGCTGTCCACCTCAGCCACAGCCTCGTCCCTCGACTTGATCGTATCCACTAGGTTGCGCTCAATGGTGAGGGAGAGGCGCCCGACCATGTGCGAGAGGTGCACCGCGCAAAGTTAGGCCCGGGCAGCGTCGAACACGAGATCCCGGGATGTCGTTCGGTCGAACGTGTTGGCATCCTCCCGGCTGTAGAGGTCATAGCCTATCGCAAAGGCGTGGCCGGTACTGGGATCCCGCTCCCTCCAGGAGGGGAGAAGGGTGGAAACCGCGATGCGGTTGGAGGTATGGTCCCACTGGAGCAAAGGCATGCCCTCCGTATCCTTATACTTATCGCCGAAGCCGAAATTCTAGTGCCCTTTCGGCACCGGTAGGCGAGAGGACTCGGCCGGGGTCTCCGCGACAGGCTTGACGACATCCGTCTCGCCAGCAATTGAAAGGGTTTCGGTAGGGACTTCGGCAGAAGCCGGAATGAAAAATTTTCCCTTTTCCGCCGCCGACGGTTTTGATCTCTTGAGAGGAGGGGCAGAGTGGGAACTCGGCTTCCGCTTATGGGCACTTGGCGCGGAAGAGGATCTCGGCTCCTCCCGGCAAGCGGCTGCGGCAGATTTGGCGAGAGCCGTGGGGTCGGCGAGTGCCCTGGTCTCGTCAAAAGGCTGGTGGAGGGGTATTTCTCGCTCGCCTGCGAGACCCAAAATTAGTTAGCCTTGAATCTTGAAACAAAAGGTTGCAAGTTTAGTCCGAAATGTTACCTTCATCGGGAGGAACCAGTAGGAGGGAATCAAGGTCTCGCCGGAGGAAGGGGACATCAAAAACCTTTAAACCAAAGAACTCGATGAGGGAACCCTCTCGCTCCCCGAGAGTGGGAGGCTTATAGGTCGCGTTGTCATATTGAATGAGCGCGAGAGGGATGTTGCTGAAAGGCCCCGTGACAAAGACGAACCTCTCCGCAAAGTGATGATGTTTGTTAGCAAGACCCGCCATCTTCACCGAATGTCCAGAGAGGAAGACTGACCCTTCCTTAGCCCGGAAGTTGAACAGCTTCCGGAAGATCTATAGGTTGAACTCGATCCTTTCCGCCCGCATGTAGCAAGCGAAAGACACAAGGAGGGCGATGGAATTGGGGTTGAGCTGGGCCGGGACTACCCTATAGTAGCGCAAGGCCTGGCGCACTTCTGGCCAGAGGGGGAGGCGGAAGCCCGCTTCGAAATGCTCCAAAGGGATGAAAAGCTACCCTTCTAGCGCGAGTTTGACCCTATCATCGTTCCCCGACTTCCGCGTGACGAACCCCGGCGGGATGAAGTTTTGGGTGATCGTGAGGAACTCCGCCTATGTGAGCCAATAGGAGGGGAATACGTGGTCCACTAGGTCTGCCACCAGCGCAACTCCGCTGTTTTGAACAGCTATACGCAGACCCTTGAGGGCATCCAGGTAATTTTGCCTCTGGGCCCCACTGGGCAGTTTCCAAGGATCGGGAGGTCGGCTCACCTCAACTCTCCACCTTGCTGGGGCGGACTCGACCTGGCTCCCACAGTTGGCCTTCTCTCCTTAGGCGAGTGCGAGCTAGGCCGACGCAACCCGTCGATCCTCACTCTGAGGCGGGCTGGCGGTCAGGTTGCCTATGGGAGAGCAGGTTGGCTGGTTTGAGATTGTCACTATAGAAGCCCCAGGGGAGCTCGCCGATCTGGGTTCAAATAATTCGGAGTCTCAACTCCTGAGGTTAGCTCGAAGTATGCTGAGCTTCGTTCGACGATCGCCGAGCTCCGTGCTCCATTCGACGAATACCGAGCTCAACTCTCTGCTCGACGATCGTCAAGCTCAACCCAGGCTCGGTTCGACGAAAGCCGGGCCTAGTTCAACGAACTCTAGGCGGGCGTGGTCTGGGAGGCCAGCTCGCAAGGCTCGCTCACCTAGCTTTGGCGAGAAATTGAATCTGACGAACTCTGATCTCAGGACAAGGGCTCAGTTCGATGGAAGTCGAGTCCAGATCGACAAACTCCAGGCGGGCGCGGGCTGGGAGGCTAGCTCGCAAGGCTCGCTCGCCTAGCTTTGGCGAGAAATTGAATTCGACGAACTCTGATCTCAGGACAGGGGCTTAGTTCGACGGAAGCCGAGTCTAGATCGATGAACTCCAGGAAGGTGCGGGCTGGGAGGCCAGCTCGCAAGGCTCGCCCGCCCGCTGGTCTGGCTTGCCTGCATGCTGTTCTGGAGGGCTAGTTGCCCTAGTCTGCTCGCCTGACCTGGTGGACCCACTCGGCGAACACGAGGTTGTACACAATCCCCGCTCTTTTTGATCTTGGCCAAGCTCGAAAAGAATCATCCAACCCACGTGTTCGGTGAGTGCTCTGCTAACCTGGAAGGAATCTCTTGGTAGGTCCCGCTAGTATGCTATAAATATACCGCAAGGCCTTCGGAAGAAATCCTCCCTTCTTTTTAACCTTCTACGCTGTAGCTTGAAGGATGTCTATGTCTGAAGAGATGCGGGCTCGGCTGGCAGCCGCAAGGGAAAAGACTAGGGAGGAGGCTCTCAAGGCCGCCCCGTAGTTGGCACGCAGATCGTCTGGTCCTATCTTCATGCCAAAGAAAGGGAAAACCATTAGGCGGTATCCAAAGTCCGGCGCCCCTGTGTCTAGTTTGTCGGTCGGTACCGAGGTCTCCCCTGAGGTATGCGGTTCCCTTGACTGATCTGTCACCCGATTTTCTGATTTCCCTTCCTGTAGGAAGCGTCTCGCGAGGATGGAGGGAACGGGGAAGAGCCGGGGCATTTTGCCTCGTTAACAGCTGAACGGGCTGCTAGCTCTTCGGCCTAGGGGCGGGCTCCTCCAATGCCTCCCGGTCTAGGGAAAACCCTTGCAACTCTCGGAGGCGAGCCCTTCCAGGGTCGACCAAGTACTTTCCGACTCTCTGTGGGTGCGGGCGACGTGCCGACCCCCGATGAGCTCTTTGCTTTTGCCAGCTTATCATAGCTCGCCCCTTCTAACTTTTCCTTGTAGGTTTCAACGTGATCTCCTCCTCGACGTCGACATGAGCGAGGGGTACTCGCCTCCCCCTGATATAGACCGCATTGCGGAGTACCTAGGCGACCCTCAGGATGCCAAGGGGATGAAGGGGCGGGTGACGCGACTTCTTAAGAAACATACACTGCTGCTCCAGGAGATCTATGACAGGGTGGATAAGGACAAGGCACAACTCTGGAGAGGACGAGGCAGAGAGATGACGCGGATTGAGTTACTTCTCCGGGGATGCATATTACGCGAGTCGAGGAGCGGCTCAGGCATGCCTCAGAGCATATCGACCTGGCCCAACAGGAGCTGTCGTCAGTCCGCGAGTACCATTATCCTCGCGTGCCGCCCTAAACTGGGATGCGGGGGCGGGGCAGGTGGAAATGGATCAAGTACTGAGCCCCCTGCCCTCTCCCCGTTGTCGATTGCTGGGCCCGGGTCGCATCCGCTCCCATGATAACTTCGCGCAGTGTGGTCGCGACTCTTCTTCTTTTGGATATTTCATCTGTTTGTAATAATTTGAGACTTCTCCTGCCCACCCATGAGATCACATTTCTTTCACATTGTCTTCACTGTATTAATGCTTAGTTTTCTCTATGTGCGTACGGTTGAGGCGCTCTCGTTCGCCTATGTATTTCTTCCGACGGGAGTGAGATTATTGAATCAGCTCGCCCAGTCTAGCTTTGGCGGGAGCGAGCCAGTCGCCGGCAGATCGCAAACCTAAGCGGGCCGCCTAAAATCTCTGGCGAGTTTGGGTCGTAGCTCGCCAATCTCTTACTTGGACGCGAGTGAGAGAACCTTGTGGCCGAATTGTATTTTCGGTATGTCGGCGAGCTGGTATAGACCCGCGGTGGGCCCAGAAGTCAAAACGTCGGGACGTAATTTGCTATCCGCACTTTTCCCGCCGGCATAGCATTTTCCCACCCTTTATCTTTCTATAAATAGGCCCTGCCGGCCCTTCCTTGCCTACCGCATTTAAGATTTCCTCTCCTTCTCTTCTCCTTGCGACTCCCGGCTTGACCGCTCTCTGCGAGAACTTCTCCGTCCCGCTTAGCAAATTCCCGCGAGATGGGCGGTGGTAGTGGCGACGTGGATGGCAGGAGAAAAGCTGCCTAGACCTTCTCCGAGCATGACTTCCCCAACGCCGCCATCACCAAGCACGAGTTCCTTGACGCTATCGGCAACTTCATACCCCCAGGCTTCATGGCGAGGCGACCCGGAAAGGATCAATGATCTCGCCGTCCCTATAGCACACTTCGAGGCAAACCTCCGGCTTCCCCTTTGGGCTGAGGCCCGCCAGATACTAAAATACTTCTGGGTCGTCCTGGGGCAGATGACCCCCAACTCCGTCGCAGTGATGGTGGGGTTCGCTTGCTTCCTGCGGGAAGAGCGGATTGAGTTCAGCCTTGCGGTCTTCCGCAAGCTGTTCTCCTTTCGGGCAAACAAAGATGGGGTCGCCTACTTCTCAAATAGCCACACCAAGGTGCGGGAGACGGTCAACAAGATCCACAACTGGCTAAAAAAGTTCGTCTTTGTCAGGGGGGACTTCGGTAATGTCCCCTTCTCGCCGATCCAGCTCAGCGAGGCGAGCTACCACCCCTAGCCTGGGGGGCCATGAAGCGGAGCTATGCAGGTTCTTTGCCGGTAAGAACTTCGAGGTAGCCTTCCTGCACAGACACCTGGACGATCTCGTCCCCGTCCTGCCCGGGGAAGGTAAGCGACTCGCGCCTCGCTCTTTTGCTTTATCATTATTCTTCTGGTTTAACCCCTCTTCTCTACAGGCGAGCGATACCTCCCTGTGCACCCTACTTACGAGAGTGTGCAACTTCTTCCCAGCGAACTCACCCACGCCGAGGTGGCGGCTGCTACGCACCGCGAGGTCGCCGTCCCCGCCACCCAGAAGCGGCCTAGCCGCGAACAAACTCTTCCTCCGCCGCAGCCCAAGAAATCAAAAATCGCAGGCGGGGGGCCGTTCTCCCGTCAGGATAAGGGGAAGGCCACGACAGGCCAGCCAACCAGAGATCCTGCTCCCGCGATCGCCTCGCCAAGTGCCCCCTTGGTGGGGCAGTCGGCACTTCCAGACCGCAATAAGAGGCGCAGCCCTCCGCGGAGCCAACGCCGTGGGGGCACCATAACTTTGGCCGCGGCGAGGGGCCTCACGACAAGCTTGGGAACCCCCTCCTTCAGTAGGATAAGGAGTCGAACAGGGCCACCATCTCCACCCTACTATCGAGCTGTATGGAGCAGGACACCATCAATGGGGAGGCTTAAAACCTCTCCTTCGACATGTACGGGCGAGAGGATGTCGCAGTTTATGACGAGGATGTCACGCGGGTCCTCGTGCACGAGAGCGCGTGGGCCCAGCTCCGCGGCCTGGAGCTGGCCCACATGACGGGCATGCGGCTCACTCAGCTAGAGAAGAACGTCCCGTCGCTCCAGAGACTGATCGACGAGAAGGAGGCGGCCCACAAACTTGCTCCGGAGGAGGCAGACCTTCAGAGGAAGTGGGCCGACGCGGTCGAGGCTACCCTCGCCCAGTACCTGTGAAGGGTGGTACGTCCCTTAACTCGCATTCATTTCTAACTGATGTTCCTTTCTCAAGCTTATCCTAATCACCCTCCTCTTCGCAGGACGCGGCGACGGCCAGTCGTCTGGGCATCAAGATCGCCACCCTCAGGCAGGAAAACCAAGTGCTGCAGGCGCGGGTGCGCGAGCTGGAGGCCGAAGCGACCGCTCCGCCACCGTCCAGCAGTGGTTGCCAGCTTACGCATTATACCGAATACGAGCTGGATGTGCTGATGCAGAAGAATGCCTCCAGCGCCGCGAAGTACACACTATAGACATTGCGGCGTGCCGACTTAATCAAGAGCAAGGGCGAAAGGCTTTCCGCGAGCGACGTAGTACCAGCTTTATTCCTCCCAGTACCAAAGTCGGGCGACGGGTCCTTCCATCCCATTTAGGGGGACTCCTCATTCTGGGGCTCGCCTCGCCGAAAGCATGCGCCCCGCTCAAGAACATTTTAATTGTAATCATTGAATGTACTTTGAAACAATTTTATAGTATTCTCCCCCCTTCTTGGTGTAACCCAATCTTTTTCTTTTTCGCACTCGCTATTTATTCTTGATGCTTTCTTGTTCATAGTTCTTTGCTAGTTAGGTCACGCAATCATTCCGATTTAGCTTAGGAATGATAGGTACGATAGTCAGCCATACCACGAGCAGCGGCCCGCATCCTCCGCGCGGGTTTGTCTCGCCACTCGTAGTGTAGAGTAGGCGAGCCAACTCAGTTCCCACCCTAGCCATCTCACTTCGCGCGAGCTGGGCTCCCGAGGGTCGCGAGGAGGTCTGAGTTCTCACCGCCTCGGATTTTTTATGGGAGCTCGCTGAACCCTAGGCCTGAGTTTGCATTTCTGACTCGCTAACCCGCTAAGGTCATTACAGAAACCCTGCGACTTTTGCCTCCGCATTCTGAGCATTTGGACCCCAACTTAAGGTGCTGCGTTAATTAAGACTTCTTGTCCCACTGGTCAGTTGGGGGTTCACTCCTCTGAGTGACATCCAGCCCTGCCAGCTAGGTGAGAGCATGGCAGCGGGATCTGCTCGGGGTCTTGGTAGACTCATCTGAGTGACATCCAGCCCTGCCATATTGGTGAGAGCCTGGCAGCGGGATCTGCTCTGGGTCTAGGTGGACTCCTTTGTGTGACTTCCAGCCCTGCCAACTAGGTGAGAGCCTGACAGCGGGATCTGCTCGGGGTGGGGGTTCACTCCTCCGAGTGACATCCAGCCCTGCCAGCTAGGTGAGAGCCTAGCAGAGGGATCTGCTCTAAGTCTGGGTTAGCCTCCTCCGAGTGACTTCCAGCCCTGCCTTCTAGGTGAGAGCCCAGCAGCGGGATCTACTCGGGGCCTGGGTAGACTCCTCTGAGTGACATCCAGCCCTGCCAACTAGGTGAGAGCCTGACAGCAGGATCTGCTTGAGGTCTGGGTTAGCCTCATCCGAGTGACTTCCAGCCCCTCCAGCTAGGTGAGAGCCTAGAAGCGGGATCTGCTTGGGGACTAGGTAGACTCCTCCATGTTGGGCTCCACGGTCCCCTAAAATGATGTGGTTCGAAAACCGTTAGTCTAAAAGACTAAGCCCTATCTTCGCCCGCCCCTTCCCCATGGCTCCTAGGCACCGAGCGGGGAGGAGGAAAGGAGAGGTAATGAAGGTGGAGAATGAAAAATAGCAGGTGACGGCGGAACTAGTCTAGCAGTTCTATGTAAACATGTAGTAGTAACAAAAGCATGTAGAGTAAGCATAAGTATACGAAGGCAAAATACGAAACATGTAACCTTAACTTATAAGAATGTCCATACAGACTTATAAGCTAAGGGATCTTCTACAAGGCTCTCATCGTATAAAAAGTCCCATACCAATTTATACAATAGGGTGTCTGTTTTCTAGCAAGCATACAAGTATATTTACTGAATAAAAACCTTAACTTATAAGCACGCTCGCGCGAACTTATAAACCAAGGGGCCATTTTGCATGGCCTATTATATAAAGCGTCCTATACCACTTTATACAATAGGTGTCAGGGTTATATGCAATGGTTATGCTATGACATGCAATTATGTCATGATGTGAACATACAAGTGCAACTCACCCACTCGACTCTGTGTACACATACCTTTAGTTCCCCCTTTCTAGAGTCGAACCTCCTAGGATACCTCCGTAGTGGCAAACGGAAGCGGTGGGTTGGGCCTCGCCCACCTCTAAACCGGCAATTGCACTACCAGTCAGACCTATCGTATGCCTTAACGCTGGTGCACTAAGCGGAGCGCCTGTGTACTCTTGCCGGCTGGCGCACCGGACTTTTATGGCGAAGTGCTAAACCACACTTGCCGAGTCAACGTGTTGGCGTCGGTGCATCGACCCTCCAATACCGAAGACCCACCACCTTATACTTTATGCACATATAACCTTAATGTATCATCCACTGAGCCAAAGCTTCCCGGATTATCCCGTCCGTCATAACCAATAACCGAGCCAATGCTCCCCGGACTATCCTATTTATCACAATCAATTACCGAGCCAAAGCTCACCGGGCCAACCTTCCCATCACCAAAATCCCCCGAGCCTATAGCCCGCGTGAACCAACCTAACATCCCAAGACATCGAGGTGAGTAAAAGTGAAACCCTAGTTATACTAGTTGCTCTTGAAGTTTATTATTCCTACTGTTTAGGTTAGCCCAGGACTGCCCCCGGCATATCCCGTGAAGGGCTCTCAAAGGGCACTAGGAACTACGATGGTCTGAAGCCCAAAGCTCCCTTTCGCAAGGCACTTATTATTATTGGTTGTTACCCAACTCCCAATCCCTTTAATGTTGTACTGGATCTAACCCTAGTGTATTTTGACTCTTTCTCTCTCCCCACGGGGAAGACAATGTTTCGCCGACCCCGAGCACCTCTTAACACTAGTCAAACCTCCCACTCCTCATCACAACTCCCGATGATGCACTCATTTCACTTACCAGATCAACACACCAACATCTCAACTTTCTGGGTTCATCTGCACCTTATTATGATTTCTGCAGTTTTTACTAAACGCAGAACATCCTAAGCTATATGATGTATACAATGGAAGGTACTCTAAATTATCATCCAAAATTCTTATAATATTTATTGGAGGTCTATCATGACATGTTTAACCTAAATTAAAAATTTCATAATTTTCCTAATTTACTTAATAATTAATTAATTTCTTCCAAAGCTAAACCATGGGTGATTTAAATATGAAGTACCTTTTTCAGGCATGTACAAGGTTCCACAAAATTTATGATAATTACATGATGACTATTGAATAGCAAAATCAGAGCCTCCCAATTTTTCAGCAAGGTTTAGGCCTCTAAATCTAATTTTAAATACAACCTACATTAATCATTTTAAAGAGACAAGTACTACCAATATACTTCCAAAAATTCTGAGAAAATTCAAGGATGATCATAAAGACATATAAACACTCCAGGTCAAGTTTCATAATTTATCAGTGAATAATGAACTCTAAAACTTATTTTCTCATAGCAATTATTCATCAAAAAATTGTAATAAAATCCCCATATGAGCATATTAACCTAGGAACACTACTGATGAAGTTTCACAATTTTACAACAAATAATGAGCTTTGAATAAATTATTGAACAAGTTTCCATTTTGATGAGCTTGTGAAGTATGTACTGTAAATATGTATTTAAAAATTCTAATAAAATTCATACATGAGCATAATGGTCTAAAACTCCCTTTGCCTAATTTTTTTATGACTTTCCAATGGACAATGAATTCACAATATCCAAATAATTATGTATGGCTAACTCATGCATTACAAAGGAAGTACTAAGATTAATATTCCAAAGTTCCCAATTAAATTTCCAGAGGTTCATACTAACCCTTTGACTACACCACCCAAGTTTCATCACTGTTCAATGAGTTTTAATAACATATTCTACCACTACAAGGTTTGTGCCCTAAACTAGGGTTAGGGTTTTGAGGGGTTTAACAACTTTTAAATCCAATAAGATTTCTTCCGGATTACTCTAACTACCCTAGAGTCCTCTTCACCAAATTTCAAATCATTTCAAGGTCATTTGACCACATGCCCTTCATAAGACAACAAAAACCATCCTTAGGATTTTGTCTTGGATCCTAGGGCAAATCTACCCCCAATACACCCCATCTTCCATGGGAGGGTGTTAAAAGTCATGCCAAGTCAGTGGCCCAAATTCCAACCTCTGTTGAGGTGATTTGGCCACCTAAACCCACAAGTGCACTTTTGACCTAAATACCCCTTATTGAGCCAACTTAGGGTTTGCTTGCTTCCAACCTAAATCATCTCCAAATGAGATGAAAATTTATACAGAGCCTCATGATGACCCCATGGACCATTAACCAAAATTTGGGAGAGTTTGGAGGTCATTTGGTCCCTTAATTAATTTACCCTAGAGTAATTAAATAATTTCAAAAACTATAGAAATATTGTCCCAAAAAATTCTCATTTTTTGGCAGGACTTAGGTATAGATAAGGGTGACTCCCTTTCCAAATTTCAAGTCATTTGGACAAGGGATGAAGTGGGATCACTCATTTTAATTCCTGTCTAGCCCTAGGTATAGACCCCACCAAAATGGGTGCCCTGGTCAAACAAATTGACCAAATTGACCCAAATTAATTTTAAAAAAAAGTAGACCCATAGGGATACAAATTATATGTTGACTATTTTCTTATATAAAGACTCTAAGTATTTTTCATTAATTTTCTAAAGTGACTGTTATCATAATACAAAAAATTCATTTAAAAAGAAAAGGATTTAAATGATCAACACAGATCTTGATGCAAGATCCGACGGTTGCTGGATCGTCTTCTTCCTCCAGCCGAGGGCTATAATTGGCCAAACCTGGAGCTTATTCCAAGACATTTTCCCGGCCACCTCCCTGGCCAGCCACCGCCACCACCACCTTCGTCGAGGTGGTGGCCATCGCTGGCGGCGGCACGGCCGCCGGAGGGGCGTATTTCGGCGAACTCGACCACTCATTTTTTTCGAAAAAACCATGGAAAAATCATCACCCGATCTGGCTCATTTGAGCCTGATTCTCATCCAAAAATATTCCTAAGATCTATCCATAGAAGAACTAGTAGAGGAGGACCTTGCTCGCGACCTGGAGACGCGTCGATCGCCGGGAGGCCATTGGTGGTGGCGGTGGCGCTCAGTTTCTTCAACTGTACAGTCGGCTTCCTCGGCTCCTTCAGGTTTTGTGTGGAAATCGCTCCTCTAAGTCCAGTGAGTCTTTTAAAATGATAAAAATGGGGGAGGGGAGGGGTCTAGTTGGTGGTGGCCATTAATACCCCTTTAAGAGCTTTTCGGCCATAGAGGAGGAGGATGAATATGGGCTCAATCCAGCCAGGAAATGGCTATAAACTCCTCCTCTTCCCCAGAGGAGTTCAATCCAGCCATAAAAGGGGGAGGGGAATGAGGCCAAGGAATTCAAGTGCCATTAATGGCCATAAAAGCCAAATTTCGGCCATGGCTTTGGGTTAAACCGTCTGCCACGTGGCACACTACTACTGGACTGCTATTATTGTTTAAATAAGTCCTAATGAAAGGATCAGGGCCAATTAATTCAGCTTGGCGCAATTCCCGAAAAGGTCCGGTTCAGCCTATTTATACGAACCAGCAAACAGGGTCGAAAATTTCTCTAAGGCAAAAGCGTTGAGACAAGCCTCCACACTCAACTCCAAAATCGCCAAGAATTTTCTAAGTACAATGGCGTTGAGTGAGCTGAGCTCACTCGATGCACTCTGAGCTCACTCAATGCTATTCAGTCTATGGCGTTGAGTGAGCTCGACTCACACAACACCATAATTCCCGAAAATCCTTTCCCAGTATGATGCGTTGAGTGCACTCAACGCCATTCAGACCATGGTGTTGAGTGGACTCAGCGCACTCAACGCCCCAAACTCAAAATTCTTTCCAAGTAAGATGGCGTTGAGTGCACTCAATGCCATTTAGCCCATGGCGTCGAGTGGACTCGATACACTGAACACCCTGAGCTCAACATTCTTCCCAAGTAAGATGGAGTTGAGTGCACTCAACGCCATTCAGCCTATGGCGTTGAGTACACTCGACGCACTCAATGCCCGAGCCCAAGATTCTTCTTAAATAAGATGGTGTTGAGTGCACTCAACCCACTCAATGCCATTCAGCCCATGACATTGAGTGCACTCCACACACTCAATACCCGAGCCCAAAAACCTGTCTAAGTAGATACCTGATCTACTCGTCGAGTCTTGTCGACTCACTCGATGCTTCCCGGACTTGAGTCATCTTGGCCTCTTTTTGGTTGACCCCAATGGGCCTATAGCGACATATTGGCCTCCCTTAGGGTTAGAGGTGCCATGATGGGATCATGGAACAAAGTTAAAACCCTAAGGTCATGCCTAGGATTATAATTGGGATTCTACTACTTGCAGACCAAGGTGATTTTCACCTTGAGCCTTGTTCACTTGGTCTTCTTGGGCTTCCTAAGGTTTTGTCATGACCTGGTCATGACAAAACCACTCTTAGGGGTCTAATTGGAAATGGAATGTTACATCCCCTTCCGCGAACTGTCTGACCCTGACGTGTTTGTCAAAGTACTTAGCCATCCGTCTCTTCACTTCTTCTTGCCGGATGGCAAAGAGGTCCCGTAGCTCCTCCATCATGTCTAGAGAGCCGTAGTTCTTCTTCATTTTCGACCCTCCATTCTTCCCTGCCTGCTCTTGCCCCAACCACCTGAGGTGTCCGGACCTCGAACTCTATGGGAAGCACCGCCTTGCTCTATGAGAGAGCTTGAAGGGGGTATTTCGTGTGGCGGTGTTGGGGGTGGTTGTAAGGGCCCAAAAAACCGAGGGGAGCTGCTCTACCCAACTACCCTTCAAATTCTCCACCTTCTTCATGAGTAGATTGATGATGATCTTGTTCGCTGCCTCCACCTGCCCGTTGTTCCTAGGGTGGTGAACTGAAGCGAACCTGAGATCTATCCCGAGCTGCCCGCAAAAATTGATGAATTCGACGCTAGCAAACTGAGGCCCGTTGTCCGTGATAATGGCCTAGGGTAGCCTGTGCCGGTATATGATCTCCCCCTAAATAAAATTCCTAATAACCTGGGAGATCACCTTAGCCAGCGCCTTCACCTCCAACCACTTGGAAAAGTAGTCTATCATGACAAGTAGGAACCTCCTCTGCCCGCTGGCCTGGGGGAAAGGCCCCACCAAGTCCATACCCCAGATGGCAAAGGGCCAGGGGGCAGTAATGCTCCTAAGACGCTAAGCTAGATGTAGTTGGAGGGGGTAGAACAACTATCACTTGCTACACTTCCTTACGAACTCCATGGCGTCATGACTCAGGGTCGGCCAGAAGTACCCTTGCCTAATAATTCTTCCTTCTAGGGTCTGACTCCCGGAGTGACTCCCACACTCCCCAGAGTGGACCTCCTCTAAGATCCTCGGGACCTCCCTCTCGGCCACGCAACATGCCAACATCCCCGAGAGGGTCTTTCGGTACAACTGCCCATCGCGCATGAGGTAGTATGCTAACTTGTACTTGAATTTCTTCTTGTCCATCCCCTCTGGATACTCTCCCATGGACAGGAACGTTATGAAAGGGTCCATCCATGAAGAGTGGGAGTCCACCTCCATCAGCTCCCCCTCTTCGATGGACGGACGAAACAGGTCGGTGATGGTTCCCCCCACCCGGGGACCATGCCTGGCCAGATGATTGACCTGATCATTCTCTTCCCTGGGCACGTGTCGAATGGAAAAGGTCTGAAACATGCCGATGACTCCCTTTACCTTTGCCAAGTATAATTGAAGGGTGATCTCCCTTGCCTCAAACTCTCCATTGATTTAGGAAGCCACTACCATGGAGTCAGTGAGGACCTCCACATCATGCACTCCTAGCTCCCAGGCCAAACAGAGCCCTGCAATCATCGCCTCTTACTCGGTCTGGTTGTTGGTAATAATAAAGTGGATGACTATCATTTGTTCTACCCTTGTCCCTTATGGGCTTTCCAGAATCACCCCAACCCCTAGGGAATGCTTGCCTGAGGTACCATCCACCATCACCTTCCGGGGAACTGGGCGGGTGAGTTCTTCCTCCGCCACCTCGACCACATAGTCAGCCAGGAAGTCGGCCATTGCTTGGGCCTTGATCGAGAGGCGGGGAACAAATGATATATAAAATTCACTCAGCTCTATCGACCACTTTGCCAACCTTCCCGAATGCTCCACTCCCTCGAAGATGTTGCGGAGGGGGTGGTCAGTCACTACTCGGATTGAGTGTGCCTGGAAGTAAGGCCGGAGTATCCGGGCCGAGATGACTAGGGCGAAGGCCAGCTTTTCCAAGATAGGGTACCGGAGTTCCGCCTTCCTCAGGACCCGACTCACATAATATATAGGGAGTTGTTTCTTCCCCTCTTCCCATATCAGGACGGAACTTAGGGCCTCGGCTCCGACCCCGAGATACAGAGACAGGTCCTCTCCCTCCTTCGGCCCTTGGAGCATGAGGGCCTGAGTCAATTGCCTCTTCAAGGCCTGAAATGCCTCATCGCATTCCTTTGTCCACTCGAAATTCTGGCCTCCTCTCAACGTCTTGAAGAAGGGGGAGCACTTCTCTCCAGTGCGGGAGAGAAACCTTCTCAATCCTACTAGCTTCCCTGTCAACCGCTATACTTCTTTGGCATTCTGGGTCGATCCCAACTCCATGATAGCCCTCATCTTGTTAGGGTTGGGCTCTACACCTACAGGAGTAAGGAGATGGTCCAGGAACTTACCCCTGCTTGCCCCGAAGACACACTTCAGGGGGTTCAGCCGCATCTTGTACTTATACAGGGTGGTGAAGGTCTCCTCGAGGTCCTGGAGGTGGGAGTTCATGTCCCGACTCTTGATCATGAGGTCATCCACATACACCTCCAGGTTTCTCCCCTTCTGCTCTCGGAAGACCCTATCCATCATCTTCTGGTATGTCGCCCTTGCGTTCTTCAGCCCGAAGGGCATCATTTTGTAGCAGTAGCACCCATTCTCTGTGATGAAGGATACATCCTTGATGTTTGGGGGGTGCATCCTGATCTGGTGGTAACCTGAAAATGCATCCATAAAACTCATTACTGGAAAACCAACAGTTGAGTCAACCATCGCGTCGATCTGAGGCAAAGGATAATAATCCTTGGGGCACGATTTATTAAGTAATGAAAAATCAATACACATACGTCACCTGCCATCTCCTTTTTTAACCATTAACACATTGGAGACCCAGTCGGGGTATTGTATTTTGGATACAAAGTAGGCCTTGAGAAGCTTGACCACCTCCTCCGATCCCTAATGGGCTCGGCCAGCTTGTCCGCGATGAACCTCCTCTTCTGCTGGATGGGGCGAGCTTGAAGGATGGTATGAAAGATACTACCTGAGGGGTTAGATCTATTAAACTCTAGAGGGGGGTGTGAATAGAGTATTTTAAAATCTTATAAGATTTTTATTACGGAATTGAAGTAGTAATACTTATATGTGTAATCAGATAGTGTAGAAATAAAACTAAACTATTCAGCAAGTAACACACAATAAAAAAAAGAGCATCACAGATGACACAATAATTTTATAGTGGTTCCCCTAAACTTTAGTATATCCACTCTTCTACCACCCTTGTAGGAATCCACTCGGGTTTTTGATCAGATGCCCTGCTACCAATTAGGGTTTTGCTCAGGTGGCTTGTCACCACAAGATCTGATTCAGGTAGATCAGGAAACCCTTCAAGCTTTTGATCAGGTGCCCAAAAACCAAATCAAGTCTTTTGATCAGGAGACTTGCAGCAAAGTTTTTAACTTTTGAAGGGATTTAGAACCCTGTGTACAGTGGGGTGAAAGAAATAAAAACTTCATGTTGTCTTCTCTTTTCTCAAAACAACTGAGAAGACTTGTGGATCCTTGATGGTCTCAAAGCTCCCCTTGAGATGAAGTTTTGTTTAGGAAGATTGAGAGCTTTGCAGGGTGTATAGGTCTTCTTGAAAAAGTTCTCCAGAAAGCTGTAGATTGACGAAGTTGATTGTCTCTTGAAAGCTTACTGGAAGAAGAACACTTGATGAAGACAGTGCAGAACTCTTTCTCTTGAAAAATTTCTTGTGTCATGTGTTTTCAAAAACTTGACTATGTCATCTGCAGTAAATAGGTATTTGAATTTTTAATTCGATTGCTTTGATTGACTGCTGAAATCTTTGAACTTAGACAACGACTAGAAGAGCAATAAAGTAATTCTTTAACCGTCCCAAGAATTAGCTGTATAATGACTCTGTGAAAACCAATAATTAATGCTGCCATATGAACCGCTATATTCTGAGAATATAAGCATTAATTACTCAGAGCAATACATGCAATAAAACAAGCCTAATCAATTTGAAATAACTGCAGAGAATAGAAATGTTGAACTGGCAATTTTCGTCGATCTGAGATCCTGGATCGTCGAACTCAACCTCTCTTTCATAGAGCTGAGCCATGAGAGCTTTGAACTGAAATACAGCTTTCCATACTAGGATCCAAGATCATCGAACAGAGATAGAAGATCGTCGAACTCAAATTCTGATAGAAGATCAGAGTTCGTCGAACTCAGTTAACCTTTCGTCAATCTCAATTAAGAGAAGTGACTCTGAGATCGTCGAACTGAGAACGAAGATCGTCGATCTCACTTCAGAGTTCGTCGAACGATTTCTTCAACATGAAATTTCTGCCTTGTTCTGATTTCTGCAATCTTCTAAGTCTTCTGAAGGCTTGGTCTGATCAATATGACTTGTTGACCTACCCTATAATCTAATGAAGACCTATGACCCTGGACTATATAAGGAGGGTCAATCTATGCAACCCAAAAAGTGAACCTTAGCCCAAATCGCAAACACAGGTGGGGTTCCAACAATCTCCCCCTATTTGGGTGAGGTCACTATATACAATGCATAAGTAAAGAAAATACAATCATTCAACATGAAAGTAAATATCTGACAGAATGAAAAACAATTCAACAGATAAAAAAATGTACACAGAGAATAAAATTATTTTAGGGCCTGTCTGAAGGAGGAGCAGAAGGAGATTTAGCAAATACAATCTTCCTTAAGGGATCTTCTGCTTCACGTTTGGACATTTTCAGGTCTTGAGCTCCAAGAATTGAGACAGTAGAAGCTCTTGGAACAACAGCTTCTGGGTGTACCTGCATGTAAGCATTATGATCAAATAAATCTTTGTCTACCTCAAATTTGTCAAGTTTTTTTTATCTGTAGGTAGTCATTGTAGTGAATTGTGATGGATCATATCCTTATGCTTTAGCTTTGTTTATCTGAGACAAGCCAACCAATTCTTGGAATTTAGCCATTCTGAAGTTGGGATCTAACTCAGGTTCATATCCTGTAGATGGAGGTCTCCCTGTATCAGTTGAAACATCCTGAGCAGTCCTTTGTGGCTTCCTGAAAATAATAGACTGTTGTTGAAAATTTGTTGAAGGATAATTCTTTTCAAATTTTCCAGCATAATAAAAACTTGGAGGTCTGCATTCACTGTATTGTCCAACAAATCTGCCTTGGTGTTGTCTTCCTTTACCACTAGAGTAGCCACCTCTGGAATAATATCTAGAAGATCTTCCTTGACTGTGAGGGGCATAAGGCTTAGCTTGCTGAGAGGAGATTGACCTGGAAGCAATGTTTCCTGAGGCACCTACAGCAGGAGGAGGAGGAGGTGGATCTTTCCTGAATCTCTTCATTGGAGAAGATCCAGACCTCTTCTTCTTCTGAGCTTTTGCCTGGTTCCTTGACAACTTCATCCAATGAGGAGTTTTTGGAGTCAAAGGAATGTTATATAAAATGTAATAAGGAATATCATTGTTTAGATTGGGCTTGGGAGCAGCCTTTCCTAGAGCCTTCCTCTTCTTTGATTTAGATCTCTTCGAACTGTCAGAATCAGAATCATCCTCAGAATCCTTATCATCCTCACTAGAATCACTGTAAGGAACATTGTATAACTCATCAATCTACCTTAGTTGATCTTCTGAAAGAGATACTCCTTGAGCTGGAGCTGAAATATCCTCTACAGTTTGCTTTTCTTCAACAATCTGCTTATCTTCAGCCATTTCTTCATCTAGAATTTCATCCATGTCAGGTAATGGAGAAGTGTAGACTGCATAGGTTGGAGGAGAGAGAGCCTTGGGCTCAGAAGACTCATCCTCAGTAATTTTAACAGACTCAGCCTCTGGAGCTGGAACAAGCTTAGGCTCTAGAGCTGTAAAGCTGCTATGAATAAGCTGTAAAATTTCTGTGCTCACTAGAGCAGTATAACAGACAATATATGTGCAAAACTGATTGAAAACAAATGAAATAATGTTGTTATGAGTCAAATAAAAAGAATCTAGAATAACAGTCAGTTCAACTGCAGGAGAGATTATAACTTCTCCAACAGAAAGAACATCCAAAGAATAAACTGAGTCATCTGTCTCTAAATCTGTAGCCAAAAATTCTGCTATCTCTGTTCCTTGTGCATCTGGTATCTCAGTATCTGAAATAACTGTATCTACAAGAACTACTGCTTCTACTGCTGCTGCTACTGCTAGAGGAGGGGGAACTTCTTCATAGAACATCTCCCCCTGCCTGGTATCAGGAAGACCTGATGTCAGGCCCCTAAGTGAAGAAGGGCCAGAGAAAGAATCAATCTGAGTAGATAAGAATTGATGGAAAGAATTAGAGGTGCAATGGCATCCTCTATGATATATTTGATGGTTGGAGTGAGAAGAGAGATGATGGTAGATGGATCAGATGAGGATGATGGGAGAGAAGAAGTGGTGATACCACAAAAAGTACAGACATTTAAGGAAGTGGATTGAGGTGAAGGTAGAATTGGAGGGATGATGGTGGATGTGGAGGGGATGACTGGAGGAATGAGTGGAGGGATGTTAGATGTGATATCCATAGAGGTGTCAGCAGCAATTGGAGATTGAGGAGGAGTATGTATTGGTGATTGTACTGGTGATGGGGATGGTATTGGTGTTGTAATGAGATTGAAGGTGGGAGACATTTGTGTAAATACAGAAGTGGTAAATGGAATGTCCTGTAGGTGGTGAGAGAGAGGATATTGTTGATGGATTGGTGGAGATGGAGGTAGTCTGGAGGAAGGTGGAGAAGGAGGAATTTCTGGTGCCTCTTCAGTAGGTTGAGGAGTGATTGTTATAGTTCTTGTGTCCTCTGAAGTCCTTAAGGAAGAGGAGGCCCTAGAGGGCTTTGAGATGGTCCTCTCCCATTTTCCAAAGAGAGCTGAGGTCAGTCTCTTGGAAGCATTAATGAAAATTGTTGGAGAGACCAACAATTGAGGACATTTCTACTGAAGGAAAATGACCAGAATCCTCCCAAACCAGACTTCTCTTTTATTATTTTTCTTCTTAATCAAATCAAACAGAATATTACCCCAATTCACTGATTTCTTATTTACCAGGGCACTCATCGGAAGGAATTGGTGTCTGGTAATATAGTCATGGGCGGTGTGCTTCCCAAGCAGCACCTTACCTACTATGTCAGCCAGAAACTTGTACTCAACAGACAAGTTCTTTTTCAGTAACTTACTAGGGTTTCCCTCGGAGTGACCCATCCATGTAAGCATTTCTCCAAACTCATCACTATCCAGTTCTATATCGTCATTTCCATTAACAAAGCCAAATATCTCAGAAAGAATATAAGGAGTTAGAATCACCTCCTGTCCAGTAATGGTGCCGACTAGGGTTTGTCCGTCTGGAGAAGACAACAAGAAAACCCATTATCTTATCTCTGCTACATGCAGCTTCATCCTGGTAGTCATCACTTTGAGAAGTTACCGCTCATCGAACAACTTCAAGATATCTTGGAAGATTTGGTCTGTATGCTTGAAAGATTTCACATCTATATCAAACCCAGCGTCAAACTTCATCCCGAAGAGTTTCGCGGCCGAAATCGCCATAAGACCTCCTACAAGGAAAAAATAAGAGATCAAGTGCAAAGTAAATTGAAAGCGCAGGACGAATTTCGTCTAAAACTTAGATTATAAGGTCTTTAGAAGACGAAAAGACGATCTCAGTCCAATGAAAAAGAAAAGATCTTCGATTTGAGTTCGACGAAGCATTTTAATAGAAAATGAGTTCGTCGATCTCAGTCTGAAGAAAATGAATAAATCGTCGATCTCCGTTCGACGAACTCCTCATGAGGAGTTCACAGATCGTCGATCTCCGTTCGACGAACTGTCAACAAATCATCGACCACAGACAAAATTTAAATTAACTCATCTCCATTGATCATTCCTAACTGATTTAAGAAAAATAGATGTTTCTTCTCATCCAATGGCTTGGTGAAGATGTCTGCTCTTTGTAAATCAGTGGAAATAAAAACAAGATTATTTTTCTTTTTGTCTACAAAATCTCTAATGAAATGATGTCTTATTTCTATATGTTTGGTCCTACTATGATGCACTGGATTTTGTGTTATGGATATAATACTGGTACTATCACAATATATAGTTGAATTATTTAAGTTATATCCATAATTCAGTAGTTGGTTTTGTATTCACAGAACCTGTGAGCAACAACTGTCAGCAGCTATGTATTCTGCTTCTGTAGTTGATATGGACATAGATGTTTTCTTTTTACAGAACCAGGACACAAGCCTATCACTAAGGAACTGGCAAGTTTTTGATCTAGTTTTTTTGTCCACTCTACATCCAGCATAGTCAGCATATGAAAATCCAATTAAGTCAAATTCTGACTCTGATGGATATAGAAGTCCTAGATTTGGACAACCCTTTATATATCTCAAAATCCTTTTTAGCAAAATATAGTGAGATTCTTTAGGGTTCACTTGGAACCTAACACAAATACATGTAGCAAATATAATATCTGGCCTACTTGCAGTGAGATATAGTGAGACCCAACAATGGCCCTATATGTTTTCTGATCAATAGGTTTCCTATGTTCATTAGAATCAATCACAGCATTTGCAGCCATGGGTGTCTTCATTGCTGAGGCATCACACATCCCAAATTTTTTAATAAGTTCCTTAGCATATTTAGATTGGGAGATGAAGATGCCATCAGATGATTGCTTCACTTGGAGACCAAAGAAATATGAAAGTTCACCCATGCTACTCATCTCAAACTTTGAATGCATAAGGTCAGAAAACCTTTTGCATAGTTTCGGATCAGTTGAGCCAAAGATAATATCATCTACATAAATTTGTACTAATAATATTTTATCTTTATGATGCTTAATAAAAAGAGTCCTATCTACAATGCCTCTAGAAAATTTATGCTCTAACAAAAAGCTAGCTAAGGTCTCATACCAAGCTCTTAGAGCTTGCTTTAAACCATAGAGAGCTTTATGCAATCTAAAGACATAAGAGGGATAGGTTGGAGAGATAAAACCTGATGGTTGCTCCACATATACTTCTTCTTTGAGTTCTCCATTCAGAAATGCACTCTTGACATCCATTTGGTAAACCTTAAACTTTTTGTAGGCAGCATATGCAAGGAAAATTCTTATAGCTTCAAGTCTTACAACATGAGCAAATGTCTGATCATAGTCAATGCCTTCCTCTTGCTTATAGCCTTGAGCCACTAGCCTTGCCTTATTCCTCATAATGCTACCTTCTACATCCAACTTATTTCTGAACACCCATTTGGTTCCAATGACTGGGTAGTCTTTGGGTCTAGGAACCAAATCCCAAACTCTACATCTCTCAAATTGATTGAGCTCCTCTTGCATTGCAATGATCTAGTGGGGATCTTGCTCAGCATCTTTAATGGATTGGGGCTCAAGTTGAGAGAGGAAACAATCAAACATCAAGTCAGGGTTGAGTTGATGCCTTGTTTGCACACCAGCAGATATGTCTCCAATCACTTGAGAGATGGGATGGTTTCTAAGTGTGATAAGATCAGTGGTGGGAGTTTGAGTAGCAGCTTGAGGGATAAATTCCTCTTGTGGAATTGGGTTAACTGTTGGATAGGGTTAAGCCACCTCTAAACTTTCTTCTTCACTTTTTTCTTCAACTTGTGGAGAGGGATGTATTGGATCCTCTTGGGTGAGGCTTAGATCATCCAATCTCTCACACAAGTGAGGCACCTGCAATGCGCTATTGGTAGAAATTTCTTTCTCCTTATAATACATGTTAGCTTCATCAAAAGCGACATGACAAGATTCCTCAATTTTCAAAGTAGATTTATTAAACACCCTATAAGCTTTGTTGACTTGGGAATATCCTAGAAAAATTCCCTCTGCAACCTTAGCTTCAAACTTTCTAATATATTTTTTGTCATTGTTATGAATATAGTATATACAACCAAATATTTTAAAATAGGAGATTTTAGGTTTCTTCCCTTTAAGCAATTCATAGGAGTCTTGTTCTTAAGTTTATGTATTAAGCTTCTGTTCAGTACATAGTTTGCTGTGCTCACAGCCTCTGTCCAAAAGGATAGGGGCATATAAGCATTTGCAAGCAATGTGCCTGCAGCTTTAATTAGGGTTCTATTTTTCCTTTCAGCTACCCCATTTTGTTGAGGAGTTCTAGGAGCTGAGAAGCAATGCTTGATACCTTCCTTCTCACAGAACACTTGCATAAGAAGAGACTCAAACTTAGTACCATGATCACTTCTGATCAATGCAACTTGAGTAGAGTACTCAATCTATATGGTCTTGAGAAAATCTGACTTAGATCTCAGAAAGAACACCCAAGTAAATCTTGAGAAGTCATCTACAACTACTAGAGTATAAGATTTCCCTCCTAGGCTTTGTACAGTAATAAGGCCAAAATGGTCCATGTGTAGTAAGTACAAGATCCTAGGTGAATCACTCTTATTAACTGATTTAAAGCTAGATTTAGTTTGCTTACCTAATTGATAAGCTCTGCAGAGGCCTTCCTTCTTGTAGGGACCAGAAGGCAATCCTCTAACAAGGTTGTCTTTAGATAACCTAACAATGTTTTTCAGATTAACATGACCTAATCTTTTATGTCATAAATCATTTTGATTGCTAATATGATTAAATAAACAAATATCTGATGTTGCAGATTGAAAATTAACTACATATATGTTGCCTTGTCTATTTCCAATTAAAACAGTTTAGTTTTCTTTAGTAGAAATAATACAAGAGCTTGAGTTAAAAGATACCTGATAACCTTCATCACATAGTTGACTTATGGAGATAAGGTTATGTTTCAGTCCACTTATATATGCAACCTTTTTGAAAGTAACTGCTCCAATCTTAACTTCTCCAAAGCCTTCAGTCTGGCCATAATTTGAGTCACCAAAGATCACCTTTGGTCCCAGCTTGGACTTTTAATTATTTAGGTTGTCCTTACTGCCAGTCATATGCTTGGAGCATCCACTGTCCAGATACCATTGTTGATTAAAAGCTGTACAGCTCTTTACCTGCAAAGGCAAAAAAAATTAGTTGTTCTTGACCCAGATTACATTGGGCCCTTTATTTTCCTGATATGAAAAGCTTGATATAACAGAAAATTCAGGTTAAGATTTATATCCTAAGGGATGGTATCTCCTTAGTGGAATTTCCCAATTAGCAAATGGATTAATAGGTTTTCTAGTTTGATTAAAATTTCTATTAAAGTTATGATTTTTTTAAGTCTGACTGGGTTCGATGAAGTATTATAAGTTCGTCGATCGGAGTTCGACGAGATGGGATGAGATCGTCGATCTCTGCTCAGAGAATGAATACATTCATTTTCTATGCCCCAAGTTCGTTGATCTCTGCTCGAAGAACCATATAAGATTCGTCGATCGCAGTAAGACGAATTATTATGGCTAATGTTGGCGTTCATAGATCGTCGATCGGAGTTCGATGAACTAGCCACATTTTGTCGATCTGAGTTCGACGAAATCTGTTGAACATTATTTTTATTTAGATTTTTCTTATTTCTATTCTTTTGATTTTTAGATTTAAGTAAGCATTCTGTTGGTTGCTTATTATATATTACTTCTTTTCCTTTATCTGATACAAATTTTATGGGGGTTGAAAGAATATTTTTCTTGAGAATGGGGGGCAAGCTTGATGAAGCACCTAAGCCCAGCTTACCATTTAGCTTGGCATTTACTGTGCTTGTGATGTCCATCAGCTTAAGGCTTCTCCCATTGAGAGATTCTTCAAGTTGCCTGGCCTCACATAAATCTGTTCTCAGAGAAATGATTTGTTCATTTGCTAAAACTAAATCATCCTTGAGCTTAGTGTTTTCAGCAAATAGATTATCAAATTCAGCTTGCCTATCTCTTAGCATTTTGATTTCTTTTTCAGATTTTATTAGGTCATTACATAAGGCTTTGAATTCATTTTTAAAATAAATAGAATTGAAATCAAAAGAAGAGATTACATGATCCTCTTTTGTCTCTGATTCCTCTTCTGATTCCTCAGAATGAGTTTCTGCTTGGTCTTCAGCATCAAGCCTACTGCATGAGGCATTGATTGCCATGAGGCAGACTTCTCTTGCCTTGGCTTCTTCTTCATCTTCACTAGAGCTGGAAGATGAGGTCTCTTCATCGCTATCACTCCAAGTTTCAACAATGAAGCCTTTCTCCTTTCTTTTATGTTTGTTGGAGGAGTGTTTTCTTGAGTGCTTACTTGAATTCTTTTTGTTTTCTTTCTCTTTTCTTCTGTCTCTTTTTTTTGAGCTTCTGGGCATTCAAGAAGAATGTGCACAGGCTTTCTACATCCAAAGCACACAATCTCCTTTGTGAGAGTCTTGTCATATCTTGGTTTGTCATCATTCATGGATGGCCTTCTCCTGAAGTCATTCTTGGCCAGTTTGTAGAACCTTTTGGCCAGCAAACTCATCAACTCTTCATTGGCAGGAAGGGCTTCTGATTCTTCTGTTGCTTTAAAAGCAATATTGTGCTCCTTCCTTGATGAGGTTGAGGCCTTCAGTTCAACATCCTCTCTGGTCTAGATTAACTGCTCATAGGATTTTAGCTTTCCAAGGAGAGATTCAATGGATATCTCATTCAAACTTCTGGCTTTCTTGATTGGCCAGATTCTGGAATCCTAAGTGTTGGGGAAGCACATTAGGATCTTGTAATTAATCTCAGTTAAGGATATATCTTTATCCAGGGTCTTTAGTTCATTGATGATAACATTAAGCCTGTTATACATCTTAGCCACTATTTCAGATTCTTCCTTTTTGAAGTTCTCATACTATGATATGAGGTTGGATCTTCTATCCTTTCTCTCATCAGCTGAACCTGCCACCATCTGGTTTAAAGAGTCCTAGATTTGTTTTGCTGAAGTGCATTCAGCCACCTTTTGAAATATGTCATCTGACATAGTTTAAGCCAGTATATTCATAGCTTTTGAATCAGCTATCTTGGCTTTCTTCTGAGCTTCAGTCCACTCAGGTGGTGGAACTGCATGTGTGTCAGATGTTGTTGTAGTCACTACTGTAGGTTTAGGGGGTCCTATCAAAATTGAATTGAAAATATCCTCATCAATAGAATTCATGTAAAGCTTGATTCTAGCCTTCTAGAGTGCAAATTTGTTCAAGTTGTAGACTGGAGATCTAGTGCTAGCATAATCTTTATTTTGTGCCATGCTGTAAAAACAGAAAAAACTAAAGAAGAGAAAAATAATCTAATAAGGATCTTGGTTCAGATGTAAATCTGTGAAACCAAAGAAACACACCCTCTGATTCCAATTGAAGGATAGTATGAAAGATACCACCAGAGGGGTTAGATCTATTTAACTCTAGAGGGGGTGAATAGAGTATTTTAAAATCTTATTAGATTTCTATTGCGGAATTAAAGTAGTAATACTTATATGTGTAATCAGATAGTGCAGAAATAAAACTAAACTATTCAGCAAGCAACACACAATAAAAATAAGAGAGCATCACAAACGACATAAGAATTTTATAGTGGTTCCCCTAAACTTGGCTACATCCACTCATCTACCACCCTGGTAGGAATCCACTCAGGTTTTTGATCAGGTGCCCTACTACCAATCAAGTTTTTGCTCAGGTGCCTTATCACCACAAGTTCTGATTTAGGTAGATCAGGAAACCCTTCAAGCTTTTGATCAGGTGCCCCAAATCCAAATCAAGTCTTTTGATCAGGAGACTTGCAACCAAGTGTTTAACTTTTGAAGGGAGTTAGAACCCTGTGTACAGTGGGGTGAAAGAAATACAAACTATATATTGTCTTCTCTTTTCTAAAAACAACTGAGAAGACTTATCGATCCTTAATGGTGTCAAAGCTCCCCCTGAGATGAAGTTCTGTTCAGGAAGATTGAGAGCTTTGCAAGGTGTATAGGTCTTCTTGAAAAAGTTCTCCAGAAAGCTGTAGATAGATGAAGTTGATTGTCTCTTGAAAGCTTACTGGAAGAAGAACACTTGATGAAGATAGTGCAGAAATCTTTCTCTTGAAAAATTTCTTGTGTCCTGTGTTTTCAAAAACTTGACTATGTCATCTGTAGTAAATAGGTCTTTGAATTTTTAATTCGATTGCCTTGATTGACTGATGAAATCTTGGAACTTGGACAAAGTAATTCTTTAACCGTCCCAAGAATTAGCTGTATAATGACTCTGTGAAAACCAATAATTAATGCTGCCATATGAACCGCTATATTCTGAGAATATAAGCATTAATTACTCAGAGCAATACATGCAATAAAACAAGCCTAATCAATTTGAAATAACTGCAGAGAATAGAAATGTTGAACTGGCAATTTTCATCGATTTGAGATCCTGGATCATCGAACTCAACCTCTCTTTCGTCGAGCTGAGCCCTGAGAGCTTTGAACTGAAATACAGCTTTCCATACTGGGCTCCAAGATCGTCGAACAGAGATAGAAGATTGTCATGCTCAAAGTTTGATAGAAGATCAAAGTTCATCAAACTCAGTTCAACTTTCGTCGATCTCAATTTAGAGAAGTGACTCTGAGATCGTTGAACTGAGAACGAAGATCGTCGATCTCACTTCAGAGTTCGTCAAACGACTTCTTCAACATTAAATTTTTGTCTTGTTCTGGTTTCTGATATCTTCTAAGTCTTCTGAAGGCTTGGTCTGATCAATATGACTTGTTGACCTATCCTATAATCTAATGAAGACCTATGACCCTAGACTATACAAAGAGGGTCAATCTATGCAACCATAATAGTGAACCTTATACCAAATCCCAAACACAGGTGGGGTTCCAACAGAGCTCCTAGGTACAGGTTGAGGCGATGGAAGGCCATGTCCGCATCGATCCCTGGCATCTCTGCCGCGCTCCAGGCAAAGACGTCCACATTCTTCTGGATGCACTCCAGCATCCTCCCTTGTTCTGCCGAGGTCAGCACCCCGCTAATGCGGACCTTCTCCACCCTGCCTCCTAGGGTGAGAACCTCCATCTCCACCACATCTTCTGCAGCCTCCAGACGAGACTGTTCCCCCCATTCTCCGGCATTCTCCCCTCCTGGGACAAGCACCTCCTCCCCATCTTCCTCTACGACCATCGCCTTGGCTGCCCCCTGGACTTCCTCCACCACCTCCACCTGGGCGCGATCCTCTTCTATCTCCATCTCCACCTCCTCTTCCTGCTCCACCTCCATCATGTGTCTCATCTACTCGGCCCTCTACTGCCAAGATATGGAGTTCATGGCGGTGACGTAGCACCCCTTGCCACCTTAGGGTCACCCCGAACCCAGACCTGGATCCCATCGGCATTGAACTTCAAGCATTGGTGGAGGATGAGGGGACGCAGTGGAAGACGCTTATGAGAGGTCGCCCGAAGATGGCATTATAGCTTCTGGGGGCGTCCACGATGACAAACCTGCAGTTCCGGGACTGCCCCCCCCCCCCCAGGGTGACATGGAGCCCCACTCCCCCTTCCTCTCCCCCGAGAACCCGAACAGGGGTCCGTCTGAGACCAGAACCCTCTTGGCCTCTACCTTCATCGTGTCAAACGTCTTCTTGAAAAGGCGTTGACTGAACTCTCGTTGTCGATGATGATCCGGGAGACGGTGAAGTTCTCGACCGCTGTATGGATGACCAGCGCATCGCAGAAGGGGTCCTCGTGGTCGGGCAAATCCTTCCTCGAGAAGGTGATCTTTTCCTCCGGGGGTGGGGTCTGGGATGTGGATCCAACGCTCCAGTGATATATGGAGTAGATACTTTCCTTGCGGGAAGCCTCAACTCCCCCCCCCCCCCCACACACAATGGATCACTCTGATCCCTCCTCGGGCCCCAACATCAGCCCGATCTTCACATCTGTCCTCCTCTGCCCGAGGCAGGACCTCCTTAATTCGTACTCCCTGGCGGTCTTGCTGTTGTTGTTGCTCCATGTTTCCTCTCATATCGAGGAACTCCGGGCACATGGCGGTGGCGTGCCCCTCCTCCTGATGGAAGTCGAAGTAGGGTAACTCCACCCTGACTTCCCTTCTCCTCATCCGCACTTCTCTACTCCTCTCCCCCATGGCTATAGTCATAGCCTAATTCTGATCGGGGAGAGGTGGACTTTGGCCCTGCCTCCCTCCTGGAGGGTAGAATTGGCCCTAACCTCCGTAGCGGTTGTCTCCCCCATAGAAACCTCTCTGCGGCCCTTGGTCTTGCCATTTCGGCCTCCAACCTAACCGATGGTTCGGCTCCTGACGCCCCCACCTTTGCTGCTACTGCTATTGTTCCCTCTGCTAGGGTTCAGCTCTCCACTCCTCCTGACCTCTGCCACTCCTTGGCCTTTCTTCCTCTGTGGCCCATCTGGCCAACTTCTGGGCAAACTCCGGATTCGACGCCTCACCGTCGACTTCTCTCGCCGCCCTCTCCATCAACTCATCGTAGGAGAGAGGCGTCACCCTCTTCAGCTCCATCCTAAAGAAACCATGTTATAGCCCTAAGGTGAAAGCCATCATCAGGGTGTGCCCTGACATCTTCTGGACCTGGGTGACCTCCTCCTGGAAGCGATCAACGTAGCTCCCCAAGGTCTCGTCCACTCCCTGCTTGATGTGGAATAAGGACTCCGACTCTTTCTTCCACCTCTTAGAGGTGGTGAACCTCAGCATGAATCCTCGTCCCAAGTCCTCGAAGCAGTAGATGGAGTTGTCCGACAGATGATGGAACCACTCTCTCATCTTCTCCTCGAGGGCAATGGCGAAGAGTCTGCACTTGAACCCGTCCGACATTTGTCGGATTGAGACCGCGTCCTCGAACCACTGGATGTGCTGTATCGGGTCTCCCTTCCCGACATAGTAAGACATCTCGGGCTCCCGGAACCCCTTCGTTATTGGGGCGGAGGAGACCAACTCGCTAAAGGAGCTTCCTCCTCCCACTAGGCGAGCTGGCAGGTCTCACCCACCCCCATCTCGCCGAACCTGTCACCGCTTGCCAAACATGGGAAGAGCACTCTCCCGGGGAGCTCGCCACCTCTTCCTTCCTCTATCGCTTCCTTCCCATCTCTCCTGTCAGGAGCATCCTCTCCAAGGGCCAGGACCGCGAGTACTGGCGCCGCTAGAGTAGAGCACTCGACACACGCACCGAGTGCGAACCTAACCAGGTCGAGCATCTCCTGCCTGAATCTTCAAACATCCCCACTATGGCGAGAGGCGGGGGGTGGCAAGTTTGACCTATCTGAGCCCTGTCCTCCCGTCATCTGGCTTGCCAAAGGTTTTCTGTGCTGACCACTCTCCATGCTCACCGCACAAAAAATGTTGAAACCAAAAGTTCGGTCTCTATGGAGTTTACCCTTTGGGGAAGGGGTGATTGCGCACCTACTTCTCTCCTACAAGCAAAACAACAAGAAGGAAAAGGAAACAGACCCAAGGGCTCGGCGAGGAGGTCCCTCCACACACTCGAAAGATCTTAGAGTGCTTCCCCTCCCTTAGCCAAATGCCGAGCTAAGGCTACCTCAGAAAGCGCAAGAAGATCTGTGAACTAGTAAGCGTGTCTTCTGAGGTGCCCCTTGGGTCTATTTATAGGCCTCTGAGCTTGACCTGCCAATAACCAAACTGAACCGACCTGAGATTACAAAAATACCCCGGGTTGGATCTGCCAACAACCAAACTTCGCTGTTCTGAAGGGTTATATACAGTCCAACTAGGTCTGCCAACAGCGCAACTCTGCTATTTTTAACAGCTATACGCAGACCACTGAGGGCATCCAGGTAATTTTGCCTCTGGGCCCCACTGGGCAGTTTCCAAGGATCGGGAGGTCGTCTCGCCTCAACTCTCCACCTTGCTGGGGCGGACGCGACCTGGCTGCTACAGCTCACCTTCTCTCCTTGGGCAAGTGCGAGCTAGGCCGACGCAGCCCGCCGACCCTCACTCTAAGGCGGGCTGGCGGTCAGGTCGCCTATGGGAGAGCGGGCTGGCTAGTCTGAGATTGTTACTACAGAAGCCCCAGGGTAGCTCTTCAATCTGGGTTCAAAGAATTCGGAGTCTTAACTCCTGAGGTTAGCTCGAAGTATGTCTAGCTTTGTTCGACGATCGTCGAGCTCCATGCTCCGTTCAACGGATACCGAGCTCAACTCTCTGCTCGACGATCGTCGAGCTCAACCCAGGCTCGGTTCGATGAAAGTCGGGCCTAGTTCAATGAACTCTAGGAGGGCACGGGCTGGGAGGCTAGCTTGCAAGGCTCGCTCGCCTATCTTTGGTGAGAAATTGAATCCGACGAACTCTAATCTCAGGACAGGGGCTCAGTTCGACGGAAGGTGAGTCCAGATCGATGAACTCCAGGCGAGCGCGGGCTGGGAGGCTAGCTCGCAAGGCTTGCTCGCCTAGCTTTGGCAAGAAATTGAATCCGACGAACTCTAATCTCGGGACAGGGGCTCAGTTCGACGGAAGCCGAGTCCAGATCGACAAACTCCAGGCGGGCTAGGATGCTAGCTCGCAAGGCTCGCCCGCACGCTGTTCTGGCATGCCGGTTGCCCTAGTCTGCTCACCTGATCTGGTGGACCCACTTGGCGAACATGGGGTTGTACAGGTGGACTGGCCTATTTATAGAGAATAGGGTAATTTTCAGTTTTTCTTAAAAAACGCAGTAGAGGATCGGTCAACGAGTCAGTAAATCTGGACGTCTTGTCTCCTTGGCTTTCGTCCTGCCTCACCAGCTCTCCTTGGACCTGCAGGAAGTGAGAACCTAAAGGGAGGTTCAGAGAAAAGACAAACGATCTCAGTGCGCGAGAAGTATTGAGCAAGGCGTATGAGTCAGGCATTCGCGAAGTATTAGAGAGAGCGAAGAACAGGCAGAAAGGACACAGATACAAAGGGGCTCTCACTGGACGAGAGTCTCCAAAACAGCAATGGCAAAATAATAATAATGATAATAATAACAAATAATACTCATCATAATTGCCAGTTGTCGAAAGGTTCAAGCGGTACAAAGGGGAAGGGGTAGGCTAGGGGAGGGGGTTGGGAGGAGAAGAGATAAAGCCCACAAGGCTCAGTACGGCTCCCACCGCCAATGACCCCGATCTCGTCTCCCCGGTCTTGGAGGTGCTCAAGGATTGTAGAAGGCCGCCAAAGCGGTCAGCCCTTGGTTGGCCAGGCGGAGATAATCCTGAACCCGTGCGATATATCTTCTGGGGGAGGTCTCGGCAGAAAACGTATCTTGTGACTCCATATCGCCAATAAGGTAGGTGCAATTCCGCTTGACAATCCCCAGCCGCTGCTCCATCATCTCATGGATCCTCTTCACCGCCGCAGAGTCGGCTCGCTGCCTCCATGCAAGCTTCGATAAGACTGATGCGATCCTTTGCCGCCGCACTTTTCCACTTCTAGAGGCTTCAAGAAAGTCCTCCATCTCGCCAGGAGAGGGGAGGAGTGAGCCCCCATATCTTCTTCTTCCTCCTCTTCATCATCATCTTCATCTTCTTCTCCTTCTTTGGCTTCCACACCCTATACCCTTGGATCTGAAGAGCAGTCGGTCAGATCAAAGCAGGAGCGGGAGGGAAAATGATAAGTACCCGCATATATGAGTTGTGGCCGAGGGTTCCCGCCGACGGTTGGCGAGAGGGGCCAGGCAGTCCCTCAGGGCTATTTCTAATAAGCAGGTGAAGCGATTTCCCCCGCCCAGGGCAGAACGTCCTACGCTCCAAGGTCTCGGCCTCCGACAGTGGGGGGACAGAGGCGCCTTTTCCAGCCGAAGGCTGGGATTTCGGCACGGGTGCTAGTAATTCAGCGATGGCCCATCCGGCCGCGGGAGCAGAGCCGACCGCTTGGTTGACAGGATCTTTGGGAGCGGAAGCCCTGGGCCTCAGATCAACGAGGTCCAAGTTTCCCAGAGAAGGCGATGCGAGAAGCATAGTCAGCGGAAAGTAAAAGCAGATCAGTTAAAGCGGAAGCCGCTTCAGTAAAGGGATGAAATACCCGGAGTGCTTGGGAGATCGATCGGAGTAGTCGTAGGGGCAGCCCCCGAGGCGGAAGGTGGAGCTTCGAGGAGAGGGAGAGATGTCTCAGTATCCGCCAGAGGGTAGTCTGCGACACCTTTCAGCACCGTCCCCTGCGAGAAGAGCGATACATCAGTTTATAACCCAATTCATTGAGAAAGTTTGCGCCTATGGGTGAAGCGAGAAAAGTACCTCTAGCAGGGAAGAGAGGTTCTTGTCATGGTTGGAAGTCAGTGTAGGGGAAGCTCGAATCTCTTTGGAGTGATCCCGCCTAACCAACTTGGCTCTTTTCTTCTTCTTCGGGTGAGAGCTCTCACCGGATGGTTTCTTGCCAGATGGATTCTCGCCAGCGGACTTCCCGCTCGCTGGCCTCTTGTCCATCAGCCAAGGGGCGACCTTGACATAGTTCGCGCAAGCCCGCGCCTGGGCCGCGACGAGGCGGGCCTGAAGCTCCCCAGAGAGCGGTTTTTCGGCACATTTGGAATGCATCTTCAAGGCTTTGCGAAAGCTCAAGCAGAGGGAAACAACAACAGGGATGGCCTGAGAACAAACTCGGTGGTGTATATATAGAACCGTGGTGGGGGCCGCAAAATATTCTCTGCCAAGTCAACAATCAACCATTGAATATTATGGGTTGGACGTGTCTTTCCGAGCGCATGACTAGCTCTCAAAGAGCGGGGATTATGTACAACCCCATATTTGTTGGGTAGAACCAAGATCTCCCAAGGACCCAGATCGGGCTAGCCATGGGCTAGCATTAAGCATATTGGGTTAGGCAAGAAACTGGGCGGGAGGGTTCTCGCCCGGGGGTAGGCGGAAAGGCTCTCGCCCAGGGGTCATAGAGCGCTGGTTCGTCGAGTGGAGAGCGCTAGTTTGTCGAGCTCAATTCGTCAAGCGGAGAGCGCTGGTTCGTCGACCTCAATTCGTCGAGCGAAGAGCGCTGGTTCGTCGAGCTGAGAGCGCTGGTTCGTCGAGATCAATTCGTCGAGATGAGAGCGTTGGTTCGTCAAGTGGAGAGCACTGGTTCGTCAAGCTCAATTCATCGAGCAGAGAGCACTAGTTCATCGAGCTCAATTCGTTGAGCTGAGAGCGCTAGTTCGTCGAGCATTTTTCGGGTTTGGGCCATGGATGGCCCTTGGCAGGCAGGAAGGCTCTCACCCTGGGCAGGCGAGAGGGCCCACACCTCTCTTTGGCGGAAGCTCAACGCCTCTTTAGTATTTTGTTCCCGCTTGGGATAGGCGGGAAGGCTCGCGCTCAGAGCAAGCTTGTAGGGTTCCCACAGAGCTCAGCAGGAAGAGCTCCCGCCAGGTGGGGCCCAGGTGGGGCCCAGGTGGGACCCAGGCTTGAAATTACCTAAATATCCTTTGGTCTGCATTTAGCCCTTCAAAACAACGGAGTTTGGCTATTGGCAGACCAACCCAGGGGCATTTTAGTAATTTTAGTGCAGCAAAAGTACGCTTTTGAAAGACATGGTTGTGAAAACTTATAAATAGACCCATGGAGTTCTTTAGAAAGCAAGCTTTCATGATCTCTTCAGTCCACTAGTGCTTTCTGAGGTTCTCCTAGCCCAACTTGAAAAACGTCTAAGTTATCTACCTAAATCACCTAGAGGGGGGTAAATATGTGAGTTGTGCAACTTTTGCTGAATAAAAACTTTAACAATCTAAGCACAAGAAATAAACAATCATTCACAGAGGACATCAAGAATTATAGTGGTTCCCCAAACTTGGATACGTCCACTTTCCACTCACCGAT
Source organism: Platanthera zijinensis (assembly GCA_039513925.1). Classification (NCBI taxonomy): domain Eukaryota; kingdom Viridiplantae; phylum Streptophyta; class Magnoliopsida; order Asparagales; family Orchidaceae; genus Platanthera; species Platanthera zijinensis. The sequence goes on from CM077086.1 coordinate 35,916,884, forward strand.
CTAGCAAAGCACTAGACTCGGTTACTCCACTAATCTCGGATCAAAACGATCCTACCACTCGGAACAACATTCCTACAATCTCGATCCAAAAAGGGATCTACACTCGGAAGAATAAAACTTCCTACAACTCGGAGAACAAATCTCCTACACTCGGAGAATAATCTCCTGCAAGATTAAAAGGAAATTTGTACAATACAAACAGTAATCTTCTCAGATCTGAAATTCTTTCCCTAGGTCTTCTTTCTTGGACTTTGCGGCTTTATCAGAAATTGTAGAAGAAGACGCTCGGCTAGATCTGTTCTGAGAAGCTTTGACTCACACGATCAAGGAGAAGATGAAGAATGAAGAATCTCTTGATCTGCGAATCGATCTGGATCAAAAGTAGCCTTGGCGATCTTGAAGAAGAACGACGGCTTCTGTAGATTTGGAAAATGTCGCCTGATCCAGAAACTTAGAATAACACGCTTAGGGTTAGTCATAATGACAGGACCTTTTATAAGATCTCCCTAACGGTAATAATTGTCATTAATGATGGCCACGTGGACCAGTCATATCATGGAATTCAAAAATTAGATCTGTCAAAAACTTAAAGAATTTTCTAAAATTTAGACAGCATTACTCGAGTGAGATCAATACTACTGGAGTGCTAAGACTAGCTCTCGAGTAGATAGAATGACTACTCGAGAGGACTTAATTCGGGAAATTCTGGATAGAGAAAAGAAATCACTCGAGTGGATAAGAGATCACTCGAGTGCTAGAAATACATCTCGAGAGGTAGACTTAAGCTTCTCGAGAGCCTTGACTTGGAGAAAATTCTTGAGAGAAATTGATCACTCGAGTACTGAAAATGAATTACTCGAGTACTAGACGAACTACTCGAGTACAAGGAAATGCCACTCGATTGGTCTTAGAATTTTCTCAAGAACTACTCGAGTACTCAGCTAGACTACTCGAGTACTTGACTTATAAAAATTTCTTAGAGAAAAACATGATCACTCGAGAATGAGAGCAGGTCTACTCGAGTGCTGGACTTGGCTTCTCGAGTGTTGGATATAAGCTACTCGAGAACCACTTCCATACTCGAATTACATACCATATTTACTTGAGTGCTTCTAAGGCTTCTACTCGAGTACTAAAAGAGCTACTCGAGTACAACACTTAGAATTTTCTCAGCTTTTATGAAACTTTAGTTCTTCAACTCAAATAGCATCAAGTCTTCATCCATTAATCCATGTGCTTGAAAATAAAGTGTATCCCAATAGAGAGGCTACACATGAGTCAACACCTAGGATCACATAATGAGGAATTACATTGTATGGTCCTATGTTTGATGACCCACTGTAGACTGATATTGGTCTACACTTGGCAATAAATCCTGCAAACACATAACTAGAATAGGAAATCAAATACAACCTAATTCATCTTAGTTCAAGGGTGACTTCATGCAAATCTAGGTTATTGTGGATACAATACCCAACAATCTCCTTCTATTTGTAGAAGTCAGAACCCTCTACACTAAGGTGAATTATACAAAAATAAAAAGAACTAGATATTTGAAAAGTAAGTACAGAACAAAATGAATGAAATTTAGAAATAAAAAGATAATCATCAAAACTAAGAATTATATAATTAGAAATGTTTCAAGATTTCATCTCTACATAGATTCAATCCTCAATCTCATAATATATAACATTCCTAGCTTTGATGTTGTTGTTGTTGCTGATGCTGTCTGTCTTTCTTCTCATATTGTCTTCTCTGATAACTGAAGGGCTTGGGATAGTACTTGGGAGGTCTTGGTGGTGCATTAGGATTATTCCTCTCATATTCTATGTCGTAGATCCTTCTCTTAGTCATAGACTTCTCATATAATTCCCATTTAGTTGAGTTATAATGAAGATTTCTGCTTTCATTATAATCCTTAACAAGCTTCAGTGTATCTAGAATCAGGTATTTGGAAGTTGGGCTCCATATTTCAGCAAACTCCTGAGCTTTCCTTTTCTCTGCTTCTGGATTTGGAAAAGATCTACTGGCAGAAGCTCCATCTCCATACTTCCTTCTTTTAGGAATCTGAATTTCTGGTAGATCTTGAGAAATGTTAGATTCCCATACATGGGAGTAATATTCTTGAGGTTGAGCTTCCCCTTGAGGCCTAGGAGAAAAGGTAGGCATCTGATCAGGCATCTAAGCAGGCTGTCCTTCAGTAAGAGGATTCAGATGGTGAGGGATAATGTTTGGATCAGCTTGGAATTCTAGGAATATCTGATTATGCATCTAAACTGTAGTATCATAAGTATAAAACTTCACAGACTTAATCTGGGCTAGCACATCTTTATTAATTTCAGTCATTTTCTCAGTCTAGAGGGTCTTGACATTAGTATCATACTTTTCAACTTGTTCTTTCACTAAACCCTCCCCCTTTCTGAATTCTACACATAGCTTCTCTATGGCCTCTTCTTTGAAAGTGCCCACTTCTTCATATATCTTTTGAAGGTGCTCTTGAGCCTTCTTTTCAAGCTGAATCTGATTGCTTGCAAGAGTGGCAGATTGGTTCATGACAACACCAACACTGGTAATAGTGTGATCTAGGGATTTGCCACCTATCTGGAAAAGGTACGTTAGCTGATCAGTGTTGTTTTGTATCTCAGCAAATCCTCTACTCATTTCCTTTTCTAGTGCTGTGACTTTGTTTTGGACAACTTTCATAGAATCATCAAAATACTTCCTTTGATCAAGGAGCATTTGTTCAATCTTACCAAGAATGTCAGATGTAACTGGTGTAGCAGTAGCAGCAGCAGCAGGAGTTTGAGCAACTGGAACAACTGGAGGGATAGGAGGAGCTGTCCATGGAGGGAGCTCTTCAACTATCACAGAGCTCTGAGCTCTTGAAGTATTAATCATAACATCTCCTTCCTCACCGTGATGATGGGAAGAGTGAAATCCAATCTCCTCAAAGGTGCTTCAGTAGGTTCTAGGGATTGTTCATCTCATCTGAAAGCAAAATTATCTCTGACTTTACTTTCTCTACAGTTGGGGAGTGATCTATAGGTGACTTGGGAAATGGTGTAGGAGATGGAGATGGTGTAGAAGTGGGTCCCTTGGATGGCTCTTCAGCAATTTCTTTATGGAGGGGAGGTAGAGGCTCATCTAAGCTAAGTTCTTCAATCATCTTGTTTATATCTTCAGCAGTTGAGATGATGGTTTCTAGTACCTAGGCATCAGTTTGGTGATCTTCTGAGGTGGTTGGCTGGTTTGATGTGTCTGGAGGTGGAGTAGGTATTCTGTCTTGCTGCACAGAGGAGACAAGCTCCCCCTCAGCTGTTGCACCAGATGTGCCAGCAACATGATGGAGAGAGGGAGATGGGGTCCTTTCCTCTGAAGCAGGGTGCTCATGTGCTTTAATAGCCTGGGTAGGATTCTGCAATTTCAACTCCAATCTTTGGATGGAGGAGATAGAAACTTTCTTCATATGATGAAGGGTGGTTCCTTTGGAAAGATCAAATACTTGAGGATTTATCTCATACAACATTAAAGAGATAATCCTGGCATAGTTTGGAGCCTTAATGCTCTCCCTAATTTTGTCTAGAATAAGCATGCCAAACTGAAATCTCTTCCTGCATATAATGTCTGTCATAATGTCAAAAAGATCATTAGTTATGAAACTGATGGAGGTAGTCCTGCAAAAAAAGTATTTTTCCAATTATGTCCACTATCAACTTGCTCTCTGGATTGAGGTCTGTCCTTCTGATGGATGTTACTTCAGTAGAGAGACCACAGAAACCACAAGTTCTATCATTATCTTCTACTGTGATATCATTGTCTTCATCCATTACAGGCATTCTAAGAAGTTTTGAAATAGAGGTTTTGTTAAGCTTTACCTTGATTCCCTTGACCTTGGACTTCAACACTTTTCCATTCCTCTTGACTTTGATGTTCTTGAAAAATTCTTCAACTTCTGGAAAGAGTATTTTACACGGCTGCTGAAGAACAAACGTCAAACCTAATGTGTCGAGTAGAATCAGTTGATTCTTGAACTCATCGGAAATCTCTACTATGCCGACAACAACCAACTCACTGCCAACTCCGATCTTAGACGGAGGCGCCATGTCCTTCAGTGAACTGCAGGTGATGGATTGGAAGATGACGGTGACGGTGGCGAGCTCTGTGTGAATGGTGGAAGACTAAGAGTCTTTTCGAGAGATAGAGGATTTGAATTCGAGTAGATTCTTGAAATCCAATATTTTTTATTTATATAACCCTAGTAATGATGATTAGGAGTCTAATTTAGCTTAAACATACCTTAGATAGCGGTGGATAGGATGCGGGTTCCAAAAATGAAAAATTTGAAAGAATTCAAAATTTGACAGGTTATTTCTCGAGTGGAACTTCAGTACTTGAGTGATGGAATAGCTATACTCGAGTGGTGGTATGATAGTACTAGAGTTGTACAATTCTACTTCTCGATAAGAAGTTTAATACTCGAGTGATAGCACTCGAGTGACTTAGTTCTCCAGAATTCAGAGAAGTACTCGAGTTAGTCATATTTGAGTTCTCGAGTAGTCATTCCTTCTCTCGAGAGATGAAGTCCACTTAGAGAAGTTCTAACCATTTTGACTTATCCTTGATTTCTGAGCTGTGAAAAGATTTCCCCTTATCTATTCCTCTTTGTTGAGCATACCCAATTCAGTTTTGAAGAAACTGAACTTGGTCTCGTCCAGCGACTTCGTGAAAATATCTGCAATTTTTCTATCAGTTGGAACATACTGTAGATCTATGTCCCCTTTCTCCACATGCTCCCAGATGAAATGGTATCTCAGCTCTATGTGCTTTGTCCGGCTGTGAGAGACTGGGTTGTTGGTTATTGCTATTGTACTAGAGGAGTCACAAAATAATGGGATGTCTTTGACCTTCATGTTGTAATCTTCTAGTTAATTCTTTAGCCAAAGCAATTGTGCACAACAACTGTCTGTAGAAATGTATTCTAACTCGGCCGTTGAGATTGTGACACAGTTTGGCTTTTTGCCGCTCCATGAAATGAGTCTCCTTTCAAGGAATTGACAAGTCCCGGAAGTGCTCTTTCTGTCATCTTTACTACCTACAAAGTCAGCATCTGAAAAACCAATTAGCTTGCTGTCATTACTTCTTGGGTACCATAAGCCAAGATTCAGTGTTTCTTTAAGATATCTCAAAATCCGCTTTGCAACAGCATAGTGAGATTCTTTAAAGTTCACTTGGAATCTAGCACAGACACATGTAGAGAACATTATGTCTGGTCTACTGGCAGTAAGGTAGAGCAAGGATCCAACTATGCTTCTGTACTTGGTTTCATCAAAAGGTTTCCCATTCTCATCCTTGTCCAGAGACATAGCTAAACCCATTGGAATCCTCATAGAGGTTGCATTCTCTATTCTGAATTTCTTAATCAACTTCTTGGTGAACTTAGTCTGCGAGATGAAAATTCCATCTTCAGATTGTTTCACCTGAAGTCCTAAGAAATACTTCAGCTCTCTCATACTGCTCATTTCAAACTTCTCTTGCATAATTTTAGAAAACTTCTTGCAGAGTTTGTCGTCTGTAGAACCAAAAATAATGTCGTCGACATAGATTTGCACTAGCAAAATCTTGCCTTTAATTTCCCTAAGAAATAATGTCTTATCTATCTTTCCCCTTGTGAACTTGTTCTCAAGAAGAAAGGAAGAAAGCGTCTCATACCAAGCTCAAAGAGCTTGTTTCAAACCATACAGTGCTTTAGATAAAAGATAAACGTAATCAGGAATGTTAGCATCAACAAAACCTGGGGGTTGTTCCACATACACTTCTTCCTTGATGTCACCATTAAGGAAGACAGACTTCACGTCCATCTGATAGACAGTGAAGCCCTTACGTGCAATATATGCTAGGAACAACCTGCTTGCCTCCAGCCTTGCCACTGGACCATATGTCTGGTCGAAGTCGATTCCTTCTTCTTGTCGATATCCCTTGGCGAAGAGTCTGGCCTTGTTCTTTATGATAGTTCCATTCTCGTCCATCTTGTTCCTGTAGACTCACTTTATCCCGATGATGTTCTTACTTTTGGGTCTTAGAACAAGTTTCCAGACTTGACAGCGCTTGAACTGATTTAACTCTTCTTTCATGGCCAAAATCCATGATGTGTCCGAGTTTGCTTCCTCAAACTTCTTTGGTTCAACCTATGAGAGAAAACTCAAATATAAATTCTAATTAGTAATACCTCTACGAGTTCTAACACCATCCTAGGGATCTCCGATGATTTGATCAATTGGGTGATCCTTCAGATGTCTGAGCTCTAGAGTCCTCGCATCTGGAGCTTCTTCAACCATAGGAGTGACTTCATCAACTTGGGTGATTTATTCATCTTGATCATCAACCTCTCCAATAGGGGCTGGAGTGGTGATCTTGATAAACTTTTCACCTTTTTCTTCCATCGGCTCACTCAAGTTGAGTTCTTTCATCTTTGAACCTGCATCTTTAATGAACATACTAGAAGAGTTGCTTTGCAGCAAGCTCGTCTCATCAAATACAACATGTATAGATTCTTCTACAACTAGGGCTTTCTTATTAAATACCCTATATGCCTTACTATGGCTACTATATCCTACAAAAATACCTTCAAAACTCTTTTCACTAAATTTAGTAATATGATACTTACCATTATTAAGAACGAAGCATTTACAGCCAAAGATTCTAAAATATGAAACAGTCGGCTTTATGCCCTTTAGAAGTTCATAAGGCATCTTATCGTGGTTCTTGTTTATGAGTGCTCAATTTTTCACGTGGCTTGCAGTGTTGACGGCTTCAGCCTAGAAGTACTCCGGTAGTGAAGTATCACTCAACATAGTCCTGCAGGCCTCTATGAGTGGTTTATTTCTTCTCTAAACTACTCCATTTTGATGTAGAGTACGAGGAGAAGAAAACTCATGAAAGATACCTAAGCTTTCAATAAATTCTGTCATGGCCCCAGACTTGAACTCAGTTCCATTATCACTTCTGATTTTGACTACGGAACAATTGTATTCATTCTAGATCTGCCTAACAAAATTATTAAAGACATTGAAGGTATCTGACTTGTGTTTCAGAAAGAACACCCGCGCAAAGCGCGAGTAGTCATCAACAATAACTAACATATAATCCTTACCTCCTAAACTTCTAACTTGCAGTGGACCGAACAAGTCCATATGTAGTAGGTGTAGACACCTATTAGAATCTTTGTCTATAATGCTTTTAAAAGTAGCCCTTATTTGCTTGCCTTTCACACATGCATGACAAGGTCTATCCTTAGCGCACTTAACATTCGGGGCATCACGTACTAAGTTCAGAGAAAATAATTTATTAATAGTTTTGAAATTAATATGTGCTAATCTCTTGTGACATTGGTGATCAATAGATGCACTATCTTTTGCCAAAAGACACATTGGTATAGAGGAGTCTATATAGATAAAATTTAAACAAAAGATAGTTCTGCTTTGAGTGCCTGATAAATTTGTTTTCAAATTGTCAACCGATTTTATCAAACACTTATCAACATGAAATTCAACTATGTATCCTTTATCGCATAGTTGGCTTATGCTTATGAGATTGTGTTCCAATCCTTCAACATAAGCCACATCCGAAAAAGATACACTACTGTTAGTAATCATACCATAGCCTTTCGTAATTCCTCGGTCAGAACCTCCAAAGATGACCTTTGGTCCGTTCACGACTGGTGAGTAATTCTAAAGTAGGCTTTTTGTCCCGGTCATGTGCCGAGAACATCCACTATCCAAGTACCAGATTGGACTTTTGGTGGTCTTTGGACATACCTGCAGTCAAAAATCAATTTGCCTTAGGAACCCAAACTTGCTTGGGTCCTTGATCTTTAGTTAGCTTGATCCCGCTACCTGTATTAACAATGTGAGCGGTCTTTCTTACATGGTTAAACTAAGGGGTAATATATTTTTTGGGATTATCAAGCAATCGATGGCAAAGTGACCAATCTTGCCACAACACCAACAGTCAAACCTGTTGTATCTTTGCCTAACTCCCTCCTGCTTGAATTTTGGGGAGTCTGGTCTAGCAGGGGCAACATTCTTAGAGGCAGAAGCTTCATGGTGAAGACAATTACATGGCTTCTTCTCCTTCATAAGCTTTTCAACAATAGGCTTTACTTTTGGAGCCTTCTTGATGTTATGACCATGATTAAAAGGGTCATAACTCTGAAGAGTGCTCTCTTCATAAGGTGCCTCAAAGACACTTTCACCAAATTTTCGAGGGCGAGTCCATCCTTGGTACCTCGACTTGGGCTCTACATAAGTAGGTCTAGTGAAGTGACCATAGGAGGAGTCAAGATCAAACTTATTAGTAGGAAAAACAACCTTCTAAAATGCAGTCTGATCTTGTGTATCTTTCCACTTTTCCTTGGCCAAAGCCTTCTTGGCTGCCTTATTCTTTCGCTGAGCCTTATTTCTCCTAGAGGATTTACTAGGATCCTCAGCATGGCCTAAGCCAGCACCCTTAGTCTGAGCAGAGAACTCAGCAATAAGAGGAAAAACTATCTTGGGCTTCGAGAAACCTTCAACAAGTTTCTTTTCGGCTTCAAGTTGCTCTTCCAATCCCTTGATGATTTCTTCTTTCAGATCGAAGTGCTTGAGAGCCTTATTGTACTCATCAACCACAGTATTTAAGTCTTCTCTGAGTGAGTCCATCTTAACGACTTCCTCACTCAGATAGCTCTCTACGGCCTTTAGAGACTTAATCTCTTTAGCCTGAGTTTTCACAACCTTTCGACATTTGTCGTAGGCCTTGATCAACTACTTATACTGGGTCATGAGTTCAGACTCATCGTCAGAAGAGCTGTCCTCATGATCATGGTCAGAGACATTATATTCAGAGAGGGGTGTATGATATTTTACCTCCCCAGTGAACTGGGGCTCTTCATCTTCTTCAGTGTGTACCATGAGCCCAAAGTAGGCTTCCTCTTCTTCACTTGACTCGGATGAGTCAGTGTCGTTGAGGGTTTTGCCCTTGGCTACAAGGCTTCTTTCTGTCTTATTCTTATGGTAAGAAGATTTCTTCTCCTCTCTTTTGCCACCCTCCTTCTTCTTATGGGGGCAATCAACAATTACATGACCTGGCTTATTATAACAGTAACAAACTATGTCAGTAGAACTATGTTTGTTTGGTTTAGACTTATACCTATCGTGGCTACTGAAGCCCTTCTGTCGTCGACCACCATCATGTCGTGATCTTCTGTATGAGGCATCCTTACCTCTCCATTTCTTTTTCTTGTTCAAGAATTTCTTGAACTATCTTGAGAGAAGCGAGAACTCTCCTTCAGATAGCTCTGAGCCTGAAGTGCTTGGCTCAGATGATTCTTCTTCACTTTCTACTTGAGCAGGGGCAGGTGAAGCAGCTTTGCCCTTCCTTGAGTTGTCTGCCTTCAGAGCGATAGACTTCTCCTTGGAAGATAATCGACTCTTCTCTTCTTCCGCTTTTCTATAATTAATTTGAAGTTCATAGGACATCGGCTTTCCAAAGAGTTTCTGAGGATCAGTCTAAGCTAACTTGCCAAAATCTCTAATGGCACAGACTTTGTTGTCCCACTCCTTGGTTAGGGACCTCAAAAACTTGTCGTTCAGCTCTCCATTTTTGAAGACTCGGCCATATACTCTAAGGTTGTTGAATATCTTGAAGAAGTTCTCAAATGTGTCAGCAATAGTGTCCTTGGGTCCTTGCCGGAAGGCTTCATACTTCTGATTTAGAAGGGATCTTCTGTCATCCCTTACTTCTTCTGTCCCTTCCATCAAGATGATAAGAGACTGCCACATCTCCTTAGCAGACTGGCAGTGAATCAAATTCTACAGCATTGAATCATCGAATGCACTTGCTATAATATTTTTGGCTTTCTTATCTAAAGAGACAAGTGCAATCTCATCTTTATCGAGATCCATCAACTTCATAGGAACTTGCTTTGTAGCATCTATAGTGGGGGTAGTCATTGGAACATAAGGACCTTCTTCAACGATCATGAAGATCCTTGGATCCACAGCTTCCATAAAGAACTTTATTCTTTCTTTCCACATAGCAAAATTGTTCTTTGTGCACAAAGGAAGCTTGACAAAATCCTTGGCTCTGTCCATGCTTGAATAACTCAAAGATAACTTGGGACAGATCTGATCAAGGTGTTAACCTTCTAATGATCAACCTTCCTCTGATACCAATTGAAAAACGTCTAAGTTGTTTACCTAAATCACCTAGAGGGGGGTGAATAGGTGAGTTGTGCTACTTTTGTGGAATAAAAACTTTAACGATCTAAACACAAGAAATAAACAAGCATTCACAGAGGACACCAAGAATTATAGTGGTTTCCCAAACTTGGATACGTCCACTTTTCACTCACCAAATTTAGGAAAGCACTAGACTCAGCTACTCCACTAATCTCAGATCAAAATGATCATACCACTCGGAACAACGTTCCTACAATCTCTATCCAAAAAGGGATCTACACTCGGAAGAAGAAAACTTCCTACAACTCGGAGAACAAATCTCCTACACTCGGAGAATAATCTCCTACAAGATTAAAAGGGAATTTGTACAATAGAAATAGTAATCTTCTCAGATCTAAAATTCTTTCCCTAGGTCTTCTTTCTTGGACTTTGCGGCTTTATCAGAATTTGTAGAAGAAGAAGCTCGGCTAGATCTGTTCTGAGAAGCTTTGACTCACACGATCAAGGAGTAGATGAAGAATCTCTTGAACTGCGAATCGATCTGGATCGAAAGTAGCCTTGGCGATCTTGAAGAAGGACGGTGGCTTCTATAGAGTTGGAAAATGTCGGCTGATCCAGAAACTTAGAATAACATGCTTAGGGTTAGTCATAATGACAAGACCTTTTATAAGATCTTCCTAACGGTAATAATCGTCTTTAATGATGGCCACGTAGACCAGTCATATCATGGAATTCAAAAATTAGATCTATCAGAAACTTAAAGAATTTTCTGAAATTTAGGCAGCATTACTCGAGTGAGATCAATACTACTCGAGTGCTAAGACTAGCTCTCGAGTAGATAGCAATGACTACTCGAGAGGAGTTAATTCTGGAAATTCTGGATAAAGAAAAGAAATCACTCGAGTGGATAAGAGATCACTCGAGTGCTAGAAATACATCTCGAGTGATAGACTTAAGCTTATCGAAAGCTTGGACTTATAGAAAATTCTGGAGAGAAATTGATCACTCGAGTACTGAAAATGGATTACTCGAGTACTAGACGAACTACTCGAGTACAAGGAAATGCCACTCGAGTAGTCTTAGAATTTTATCGAGAACTACTCGAGTACTCAGCTAGACTACTCGAGTACTTGACTAAGAAAAATTTCTGAGAGAAAAACATGATCACTCGAGAATGAGAGCAGGTCTACTCGAGTGATGTACTTGGCTTCTCGAGTGCTGGATATAAGCTACTCGAGAACCACTTCCATACTCAAATTACAGACCAGATTTACTCGAGTGCTTCTAAGGCTTCTACTCGAGTACTAAAAGAGCTACTCAAGTACAACACTTAGAATTTTCTCAGCTTTTATGAAACTTTATTTCTTCAACTCAAACAGCATCAAGTCTTGATCCATTAATCCATGTGCTTGAAAATGAAGTGTATCCCAATAGAGATGCTACACATGAGTCAATACCTTGGATCACATAATGAGGAATTATATTATATGGTCATGTGTTTGATGACCCACTGTAGACTGACATTGGTCTACACTTGGCAATAAATCCTCCAAACACATAACTAGAACAGGAAATCAAATACAACCTAATTCATCTTAGTTCAAGGGTGACTTCATGCAAATCTAGGTTATTGTGAATACAATACCCAACACAACTATTGGCTTTGGAGGGGAAGCGCTCAGTGATCTTCCGGGTTAGTGGGGGGACCTCCCAGTTGAGGCTTAGGGTCAGTTCCAGGCTCTTTGTCACTAGTCAGAGGTCAAGGCTTGGGAGAAGTAGGTGCTAGCTACACCCCTAGGTCCGAACTTTCGTTGAGGCCATTTTTGGGCTTCAACAATCACCCCATAATTTTTCTTATTCAACTCTCATGCGGTCTCCTTCCTATCTCGCTCGCTCCCTCTTTGCTCCGTCTTGTTCTTCTCCGGCGCCGACAATCCAAGGGCTTGAGCTCTGGCGCATCAATACTATCCTTTGAAGCGGTAACATCGCCGGAGGCAGCGGTTGCCGGTACTGTAGGCGTTGTCTTCGTTGTCTCCGTCGGAGGCGGGGCGCTGGTTTGGACTCTTCAGCTTGTTATTTTTTCTCTGGTTGCTGCTTTTGCTGCTCTGTTCCAGGTGAAGCCACTGTGGCGGTGGAGGAAGCGACAGAGGATGAGTGCATATGAGTGGAGAGGATGAGAGCCTCAATTGTCCTTCCGGTGAGGGAGCAAACGCCGACGCCGGAGAGGATGAGTGCATATGAGTGGCCTTCCGGTGAGGGAGCAAACGCCGGTGCCGGAGAAAGCAGAGGAAAATCATCTCTACAATTCGTGATAGAAAGCAGGGGATAATTATCTCCATGCGTGAGAAATGGCTATTGACGCGGGAGAGGGGAAAGCAGGGAAAAATAAACACTTTTATATACTTAAATCCCGACCGTCCCCTTAATCGGATGGCTGTCATTGGGCAAACTCCACGGTGGATTTCCCCTATGAAATCCAGGTGATCCGGATCCCCTACTCCTTTCCCTCTTCCCCTCATTTTTTCTCTCCCTCTCTCCACCTTTTCTCCCCCTTTTCTCCCCCTCTATAAACTATTTATCTGCCACCCGCCTCTCTCTCCCGGACCGGAATCCTCTCCATTTCTCGTGAAATGGAGAGTATCCATTTCGCGACTATGATGGACCGGGATCCTCTACATTTTATGTGCCACACGCCTCTCTCTCTTCTCCCTCTCTCACCACCCCTCTCCCCTCCCTCTCTTCTCCCATTCTCTCCCCTCATAATTACCCAATAAAATTCTCTCCCTCCCTCTCACCGCCCCTCTCTCTCCCACTCTCTTTCTCTCTCACCTTTAAAGTTCGCAAGCCTCTCCGCCGCCTTCTCTCCCCTCTGTCCCTCTCTTTCTCTCTCCCTCTCTCTGATATATATAATAATATATAATATTATATGCTATGACCGAATGCCCTCTGCCCCCTCTCTCATCTCTCTCTTTCTTTCTCTTTCCCTCTCTTTCTCTCTCTAATCCCACACCATCTGTAGGTATAGGATATCTAAGTTTTTTGGTAAAATAGAAAAGATCAAACGACTGTTGAATAAGTGAGACAGATCCAACAACTGATATTACGTCTATGAATTTATATTTCATGACAGAAGTATTTCTTTATATATAGTAGAGATATAATATCTCATCTCTCTTTCTCTCTCCATCTCACCCGCCCATTCTTCTGCTGCCCCACTCTCCCACTTTATGTATAAAATTTATATAGGCGATTGTTATTAGCACTACAGTTTTGGCTAGTCGCACAAAGTTTTTTCCTAATTTCTCGCGCCTTTTGAAAATACGCCTTTTACGTTCATTTTTAGGAAAAGTGTTCAACACGAAAGTTGTAGATCTCGACGAGATATATAACTTTCGTGTTGAACACTTTTCCTAAAAAAGCATGTACAAGACGTATTTTAGAAAATACATTCAGATTTTGCGCCTTTAATTTAGAAATACTCCTTGTACATGCATTTTTAGTAAAAGTGTTCAACACCAAAGTTGTAGATTTTGTCGAGATCTACAACTTTTGTGTTGAACACTTTTCCTAAAAATACATGTAAAAGGCATATTTTTAAAAGATGCAAGAAATTAGGAGAAAACTTTGTGCGACTAGCTAAAACTGTAGTGCTAATAACAATCGCATTTATATAATATCTCTCCTACTTTCTCTCACCTCATAATTATCCCGCCCTCTCTCTCTTTCTCTCTTTATCTCTCCCCATTCGTCTGACGCCCTCCTCCCTATATAATTTATATAATATCTCTCCCTCTCCCCCTTTATGGCTCCATATGGTTCGGCGGTGGTGTGTCGAGATCCGGCGGGTGGAAACAGAGTGTTCGAACCGTAGGGGAGAGGTGGCTACTCTAAACGGAGCTTTTTGGGGCGTTTCTCAAGGCGGGTGGGTGGAAACGGAGCAAACGCCGTCGAAGATTCATTTGTTTACCCTCCTTCCAACGGCATTTGCCCAAAACGGAGCAGCGAAACGCCCAAATAAATAGAGCTTATTTCATATCTATCTCTCCCCCCATTCTTATGCTGCCCCCTCTCCCCCTTTATTTCCTTATTTTTTAATATTAATTGCTCTCCCCCTCTCTTCTCTCGTTCTCTCTCGACTCTCTCCCCCTAAATCTGCAGCCTCCTCCTCTCTCTCACGCATGCACACACGTACACACATCTCTCTCCCCTCTCTCCTATCTCTTTCTTTCCCTCTCTCTCCGGTTGCTCCCCCTATTTAGGCATGAGATGCATATCATTTTTTTGGCAGCTGTTATTAGCACTACAGTTTTGGCTAGTCGTCCAAAGTTTTCTCCTAATTTCTCATGCTTTTTGAAAATACGTCTTTTACATGTATTTTTAGGAAACGTGTTCAACACGAAAGTTGTAGATCTCGACAAAATCTAAAACTTTCGTGTTGAACACTTTTCTTAAAAATGCATGTACAAAGCGTATTTCTTAAAGTCGAGAAATCTGAGTGTATTTTCCAAAGTACGCATTGTACATGCATTTTTAGGAAAAGTGTTCAACACGAAAGTGTAGATCTCGTCAAGATCTACAACTTTTGTGTTGAAAACTTTTCCTAAAACTGCATGTAAAAGGCGTATGTTCAAAAGGCGCGAGAATTTAGGAGAAAACTTTGTGCGACTAGCCAAAACTGTAGTGCTAATAACAATCGCCTTTTTTTGTTCAGGAGTTTAGAATCCGACAGTGAATCTGTGAATGAAATATGGAAATATATCCGATGATCCTAATTTATTCAATGAATTTATATTTCATGGCCACAGTATTTCTTTATATATGATATATATATACAAACACACACGAGCACACACACACACACACACACACACACACGAGTGACAGACACGGGATTTCGCCCCTACGACCAATCACTGCAGTACCTCGGCCTCGACAGTACCTCGATCACGCCGCGCCCATCACTGGTAAATTTGCTCGCAAATTTTCTTGATAAAAATTATATTAATAAAGACTAAAATTTATATTAAACTGGCTTCCCTCTCTCCTCTTTTTTCTCTCCCTACGCCCATCTCTCTCCCCTCCCCCACTCTTCTCTCCCTCTCTCTTCCTACCACCAACTCCCCTCTTTCTCCCCACTCTTTTCACTCTTCCTCTCTCTCTCCTACTCACTCTTTAATGCCTAATGATTGCCTACCTCGGCCTCGACAGTACCTCGATCACGCCGCGCTCATCCCTGGTAAATTCGCTCACAAATTTTCTTGATAAAAATTATATTAACAAAGACTAAAATTTATATTAAACTGGCCTCCCTCTCTCCTCTTTTTTCTCTCCCTCCGCCCATCTCTCTCCCCTCCCCCTCTCTTCTCTCCCTCTCTCTTCCTACCACCAACTCCCCTCTTTCTCCCCTCTCTTTTCACTCTTCCTCTCTCTCTCCTACTCACTCTTTAATGCCTAATGATAGCCTATAATAGTTGTAAAAGGTCTACTGAAATTATTTTGAATTTTATTGGATTTCCATCGTTACTTTTATTTTTATGAACATTCCATTTTAATTTTCTTTAAAATAGATAATAATATATATTGTAATTTTATTTAAAATGTAAGAGTAAGTTTGACATTTTTGAATGTTTAACCAAAGACAACTATATATATATAAAGATATCTCATTACGGTGTAACCTGGCTAACGAAAAATTTCAGACCATTTAATATTTCATAGGAAGATTTCAGCCGTTGAATCAAAGAGAAGAGTGGTTTACTATTAGCGTTCCTAAGAAATTAAACCCGAACTCATCTCCACACTTCCCGGACACCTTTTAAAAAAAAGAACCGCTCATGGTTTTGGCCGCTGGCGACCTTCCCGGCGCCCACCGGCAGACTCGGACCCTGGTGATCGAACCAGCCAGGGGTAGTCCGACGGAGTTCCAGCACGGCCACCGCCGACGGTAGCACTCCTTGTGAAAGTGTTCAGTTGTCTACCTAAATCACCTAGAAGGGGGTGAATATGTGAGTTGTGCGTCTTTTTGCGGAATAAAAATTTAGTGATCTTATGCACACAATTATCAACCAAACAATCACAAACGACAAGATTTATAGTGGTTCCCCAACCTTGGGTACATCCACTTTACCTCACCGATCTAGCAAAGCACTAGACTCGGCTACTCCACTATCTCGGATTGAAAACCAATCCTACGCCTCAGAACAAAGTTCCTACAATCTCGATCCACAACACAGATCTACACTCAGAAGATAAAACTTCCTACAACTCGGAGGCAAAAAGAGCCCCTACACTCGGAGAGAAATCTCCTACAAAAAATAAATTGAGAGTATATGAAAATACAAACAGTAAATCTCAGATCTGGAATCTGAGCCTTAGGTCTTCTCCTTTGATCTTTGCGGCTCTATCAGAAAGGTTGAAGAAGAATCTCGGCAAACACTGGATCTAAAAATTTCTTTGACTTCACAAGAACCAAGAGAAGATGAGGAATGAAAAGCAATCTCGATCTGAAAGTCAATCTTGATCTGAATCTCTTGGATCGAAAGCCCTAGCGACTGCACGAAGAAGATCGGCGGCGGCGGCTTCTGTTTTTTGGACAAAGAAAAATAAGATTCAGAAATTCTTAAAATAAATCTTGACAGCACTTGTTGTTGATAGGGTTAGTCGAAATGACAAGACCTTATATAAGATCTCCCTAACAGTCATATTTAGTCTTAATGACGTATACGTGGACCAATTACGTCATGGCATTTGAAATTCCCGTCAAATCTGGACTTAGCAAATTCTCTGAAAAGATTGACTAATTTACTCGAGTAAACTATTACCTACTCGAGTACTTAATGAGATTACTCGAGAGAGTAGAATGAGATTACTCGAGTAGATGACTTAGATAAAATCCAGAAATAATAAGTAACTACTCAAGTACACAAAGACTTACTCGAGTGTTAATATAGTTACTCAAGACGTGGAGTTGAACTAATCGAGTATAAGAAGTATTACTCGAGAGAATAGAAATTAACTACTCAAGAGGTAGAAGGAATACTCGAGTCAAAGACTTGGAATTATTTCTGAGAGAAGAAAACGGGTTACTCGAGAGCTGAAACTGGACTACTCGAGAGGAGATAAACTACTCGAGTAAATGGATATCACTACTCGAGTAATGGACTTAGAAAAATTTCTGAGGGATGAAAAACTTATCACTCAAGTATTAAACCTGACTACTCGAGTAGTAGATAGACTACTCGAGTAGTAGATAGACTACTCGAGTACATGATCTTGACTACTCGAGTGAAGTAAAATAACACAAATTCATGTCTTCTGTAACTCGAGACAAAAGGCTAATCTACTCGAGTACCAATGTGACTACTCGAGTAAATGACTTAGAAAAATTATCAGAGAGGGAATTCTGTTAACTCGAGAGTAAGAGATGATCTACTCGAGTGATTGGCTTGGCTACTCGAGAGCTATATTCAGGCTACTCGAGAGTCATTCCCTTACTCGAGTACAGATAGACTTACTCGAGTATAAACTAAGTATTCAACTCGAGTATATAAAATAATACTCGAGTGAAAGACTTATAAAATATTTCTTCAATAGAATTTTCTCTTCTTCAATAAACTCAACAACATTTCTTTCTACAATCAATCCAAGTGCTTGAAACATGAAGTGTATCCCAATAGAGAGGCTACGCATGAGTCAACACTATGGATAACACAATGAGGGATTACATTGTATGGTCCTGTATTTGGTGACCCATTGTAGACTGACATTGGTCTACACTCGACAATATAATCCTGCAAACACATAACTCAAGCAAGACATCAAATACAACTTAATTCATCTTAGTTCAAGGGTGACTTCACCAAATCTGGCTTCTTGTGGATACAATACCCAACAATCTCCCCCTATTTGTTGAAGTCAGAATTCTTTGTACTAAGGTGAATTATATAGACATATAAAGACTAGATGTGTAATAGAGAAAGAAGTGCAATATGCATAAGGATTAAAATCAAAGAGCATGTAATCAGAATTAAGAATAATATAAATAAGATTATCCAAAATATCATTTCTACACAGATCATATCCACACTCTCATAATTCTCTATGCTTAGACTTAATGGTATTGCTTGTCCTTCTTCTCTTCCTGTCTTCTTTGGTAGCTGAAGGGCTTTGGATAGTACTTTGGAGGCTTTGGAGGAGCAGCAGGGTTGTTCCTTTCAAATTCTCTATCATAAATCCTTCTCTTTGTCAGTGACTTTTCATACAATTCTCATTCCTTGGAGCTGTAATGATCATTCCTATTTTCATTGTAGTCCATGACAAGCTTGTGAGTTTCTAGAATGAGGGACTTTGAAGTTGGGGACCAGATTTCTGCAAACTCTGAAGCTTTCCTCTTTTCTGCCTCAAGATTTGGAATGGATCTACTAGCAGAGGGACCCTCTCCATATTTCCTTATTTTGGGGATCTGAATTTCTGGTAAGTCTTTAGGAATGTCAGATTCTCATACCTGACAATAGGATTATGAAGGTAGAGTATCATCATCAGGCCTGGGAGAGAAGGTTGGCATTTGAGCTGGCATCTGAGCTGGAGCTGGCTGGCCTTCAGCAAGTGGATTTAGATGGTGAGGAATGATATTTGGATCAGCCTGAAATTATGGGAAAATTTGATTATGCATCCAAACAGTCGTATCATAAGTATAGAATTTTACTGATTGTATCTGAGTTAGCACATCTTGATTAATTTCCTTTATTTTCTCAGTCTAGAGGGTATGGACATTAGTGTCATATTTTTCAACTTGTTCTTTCACTAACTTCTCCCCCTTTCTGAATTCTACACAAAGTTTCTCTATAGTGTCATCCTTGAAGGTGTCCACTTCTTCATAGATTTTCATTACATGCTCTTGAGCTTTCTTTTAAAGCTCAATTTGATTGTTGGCCAGTATGACAGATTGGTTCATGACTTCACCAACACTAGTAATAGTGTGGTCCAAGTCCTTGCCACCTATTCTGAAAAGGTACTTCAGCTGATGAGTATTGTGTTGTATATCAGCAAATCCTCCACTCATTTCTGTCTCTAGAGCAGAGACCTTATCTTGAACTGTTTTCAAAGAATCATCAAAGTATTTTCTCTATTCAAGCAACATTTGCTCAATCTTCCAAGAATATCTGAAGAAGCTTGTGTATTAGAAGCAGTAGCAATAACAGCAGGAGGAATAAGAGCTGGAGGAGGAGGGGTTGTCCATGGAGTAATTTTTTCAATTACTACTGAGCTTTGAGCTCTTGTAGTATTGACCAAAACATCTCCTTCCTCACTAGTGAAGGTGGGAAGAGAAAAATCTAATCTCCTCAAGAGAGCTTCAACAGGCTCTAGAGATTCTTTATCCTCATCTGATAGTAGAATGGTCTCTTGTTGGTCTTGCTCAGCAGCTGGAGAAGGATCAGTAGGTGACTTTGGGGATTGCACAGGTGATGGAGATAATGATGTTATTGGTGTGTCTTCCTTGACTGGCTCTTCAGTAGTTTCTGTCTGGAGAGGAGGCAGATTCTTATCTGACCTGAGTTTCTCAATCATTTTGTCTATATCTTCAGATGTAGAGAGTATTGTTTCTAATGCTTGGGCATCTGAATGAGTTTCTTCTGAAGTAGATGGTAGGAAGGAAGTATCTGGAGGAGGAGTAGGAATGTTGTGCTGCTGTTCTGAATGAGTAGGAGGGGAAGGTACCTTGTCTTGCAGGATAAAGGAGGTAGGCTCCCCCTAAATTACTGCACCAGATGTGCCAACCACATTTTGGAGAGAGGGATCTGGAGTCCTATCCTCAGAAGCAGAAGTCTTTTTAGAAGCAGGCTACTCATGAGCTCTAGCAGCCTGGACTAGGTTTTGAAGCTTCAGCTCCCATCTCTGGATGGAGAATATGGAGACTTTCTTCATGTGATGGAGAATGGTCCCTTTGGAGAAGTTGAATACCTCGGGATTAATCTCATGTAAGAGAAGAGAGATAATCCTAGCATAATTTGGAGCCTTTATGCTCCCCCTGATTTTTTCCAAGATTAACATTCCAAACTGAAACCTTTTCCTGCAAATGATTATTGTCATCATGTAGAAGAGGTCTGTAGAGATTAAACTAATAGAGGCAGTTTTGCACAGTAACACCTTTCCCAAAATGTCAACTAAGAGTTTGCCTTCAGCATTTAGGTCAGGGTGACGAATATACCTGATAACTTCAGTTATACCACAGAAACTATAAGCCCTATCATAATCTTCATTAGTTATATCATCTTCTTCATCCACGACTAGCATTTTCAGAAGATTAGAAACAGAGGTCTTGGTTAATGTTACCTTGATGCCCTTTACTCTGGATTTCAGAACTTTTCCATTTACCCTGACTTTAACATTCTTGAAGAACTCTTCAACTTCTGGAAACAAGATTATGCACGGTTCCTGGAGAACAAAACTGAGACCTGTTGTGTCGAGAAGAATCAAAAGGTTGCGAAAATCATCTGAAATGTCGGCAATTCCTGCGGCAACAAGTTCTGAACCTGTTCTAATTTTAGAAGAGGGCGTCATGAGCCAGAGATTTGAGAAAAATCTAGTGCGGGGAAGAAGAAGAAGGTGCAGGCTCTGCAACTTTCGGCGAAAGATGAAGCGTCTGTCGGCTTACTCGAGTGAATGGATTTGATTCGTGTAGTAAATGGAAATCCGGGCCTTTCTATTTATATAACCCTAATTTATTTATAATTAAGAAATAAATTAAGCTTATATACCTGAGAGAGGGCGGCATAAGCCTCGGGTTGCGAATAAAGAAATTTGAATCGAAGAGAGAAACCTTGACTTCCTGATACTCAAGAGGCTTGGCAGTACTTGAGTGAAGATATAGAAGTACTCGAGTGAGATATGCAGAAGTACTCGAGTGACGTTTTAGTACTCGAGTAGGTCTTAGAGGTACTCGAGTGACTTACTTCTCACTCGAGTAGGCTTTGTCTTACTCGAGTCATAAAGTTAGAATTTTGAAAAATTTCAACTTTTGACTAATTTCTTGATCTCTGAGCCTTTTTGTGAGTCCACCTTCTCTAATCTTCTTTGTTGAGCATATCAAGTTCTGTTTTGAAGAACGAGAACTTGTTCTCATCCAGCGGCTTTGTGAAAATATCTACAATCTGTCTGTCTGTAGAGACATACTGTAGATCTATATCCCCATGCTCCACATGCTCCCGGATGAAGTGGTATCGCAGCTTTATGTGCTTTGTCCGACTATGAGAGACTGGGTTGTTGGCTACTGCAATTGCGCTGGAAGAGTCGCAAAACAATGGAATGTTTTGAAACTTCATGTTGTAGTCTTCAAATTGATTTTTTATCCATAGCAGCTATGCACAACAACTGCCTGCAGAGATATACTCTGACTCAGCTGTTGAGATTGCAACATAGTTCTGCTTCTTACTACTCCAGGAAATGAGCCTTCTTCCAAGGAATTGGCAAGTCCCGGAAGTGCTTTTCCTGTCGTCTTTGCTACCTGCAAAATTTGCATCTGAAAAACCAATTAGCTCAATGTCATTACTTCTTGGGTACAATAAGCTGAGATTTGGTGTACCTTTAAGATATCTTAAAATCCTCTTTGCAGCAGCATAGTGAGATTCCTTACAGTTCACTTGGAATCTAGCATATACACATATTGAAAACATTACGTCAGGTCTACTGGCAGTAAGATAGAGCAAGGATCCAATTATGCTTCTGTACTTGGTTTCATCAAAAGGTTTCCCTTTCTCATCCTTTTCCAGGGACATAGCTAAACCCATTAGAGTCCTCATAGAGGTTGCGTTCTCCATTCTGAATTTCTTAATTAGTTCTTTGGTGAACTTAATCTGCGAGATGAAAATTCCATCTTCAGATTGTTTCACCTGAAGCCCTAAGAAATAATTTAGCTCTCCAATACTGCTCATTTCAAACTTCCCTTGCAGTTTAGAAAACTTCTTGCAGAGATTGTCGTCGGTAGAGCCAAAAATAATGTCGTCGACATAGATTTGCACTAGCAAAATCTTACCTTTTATTTTCCTAAGAAATAATGTCTTATCTATCTTTCCCCTTGTAAACTTTTTCTCAAGAAGAAAACTAGACAGGATCTCATACCAAGCTCGAGGAGCTTGTTTCAGACCATATAAAGCTTTTTGTAACAGGTAAACATAATTAAGAAAGTTAGAATCGACGAAACATGGGGGTTGTTCCACATACACTTCTTCCTTTATGTCACCATTAAGTAAGGTGGACTTCACGTCCATCTGATAGACGGTGAAGCCCTTAAGTGTAGTATACTCTAGGAACAACCTGATTGCCTCCAGTCTTGCCACTGGAGCATAAGTTTGGTCGAAGTCGATTCCTTCTTCTTAACGATATCCTTTGGCAACGAGTCTGTCCTTTTTCTTTATGATCGTTCCATCCTCGTCCATCTTGTTCTTGTAGACCCACTCCTTCCCGATGACGTTCTTGCCTTTGGGTCTTGGAACAAGTGTCCATACTTCGCTGCGCTTGTACTGATTTAGCTCTTCTTCCATAGCAATAATCCATGAAGCGTCTGGGTTTGCTTCCTCAAACTTCTTTGGTTCAACCTGTGAGAGAAAACTCAAATATAGATTTTCATTAGTAGTACCTCTACGAGTTCTGACACCATCTCGGGGATCTCTGATGATTTGATCAATTGGGTGATCCTTCAGATGTCTGAGCTCCAGGTTCCTTGCATCTAGAGCTTCTTCAATCACAGGAGTCATTTCATCAACTTGAATGATTCCTTCATCTTGATCATCAACCTCTCCAATCGGGGTTGGAGTGGTGATCTTGATGAACTTTTCATCTTTTTCTTCAGTTGCTTCATCCAAGTTAAGTTCTTTCAACCTTGAACTTGCATCTTCAATGAACACACTAGAAGAGTTGCTTTGCAGCAAGCTCATCTCATCAAATACAACATGTATAGATTCCTCAACCACTAGGGTTTTCTTATTAAATATCCTATATTTCTTACTATGGCTACAATATCCTACGAAAATACATTCAAAACTCTTTCCATTAAATTGGATAGTATGATACTTACCGTTGTTAAGAATGAAGCATTTACAGCCAAAGATTCTAAAGTATGATACAGTCGGCTTTCTGCCCTTTAGAAGTTCATAAGGCGTCTTATTGTGGTTCTTGTTTATGAGTGCTCGATTTTGCACGTGGCATGCAGTGTTAATGGCTTCAGCCTAGAAGTACTACGGTAGTGAGGCATAACTCAACATAGTCCTGCATGCCTCTATGAGTGTTTTATTCCTTCTCTTAGTTACTCCATTTTACTAAGGAGTTCGAGGAGAGGAAAACTCATAAAAGATATCTAGGCTTTCACAAAATTCTGTCATGGCCCCAGACTTGAATTCAGTTTCATTGTCACTTCTAATTTTGACTACGGAACAGTTGTATTCATTCTAGATCTGTCTGACAAAATTTGTAAAGACATCGAAGGTATCTGACTTGTATTTCAGAAAGAACATCCACGCAAAGCGCGAGTAGTCATCAACAATAACCAATGTATAATCATTACCTCCTAAACTTCTAACCTGCAGTGGATCGAACAAGTCCATATGAAGAAGATATAAACACTATTAGAGTCTTTGCCTTTTATGCTTTTAAAAGTAGCCATTGTTTGCTTGCCTTTCACACATGCATGACAAGGTCTATCCTTAGCGCACTTAACATTCGGGACATCACGCACTAAATTTAGATAAAATAATTTATTAATAGTTTTAAAATTAATATGTGCTAATCTCTTGTGCCATTGGAAACCAAGAGACGCACTATCTTTTGCCAAAAGACACACTAGTGTTGAAAGGTCTATACAAATAAAATTAAAACAAAAAATATTTCTACTACGAGTACCTGATAAAATCATTTCCAAATAATCAACGGACTTTATCAAGCACTTATCAACATGAAATTCAACTATGTATCCTTTATCGCATAGTTGGCTTATGCTTATGAGATTGTGTTCCAATCCTTCAACATAAGCCACATCCGAAAAGGATACGCTACTGTTAGAGATCATACCATAGCCTTTCGTAATTCCTCTGTTAGAACCTCAAAAGATGACCTTTGGTCCGTTCATGACTGGAGAGTAATTCTAGAGAAGGCTTCTAGTCCCGGTCATATGCGGAGAGCATCCGCTGTCCAAATACCAAATGAGATTTCTGGTGGCCTTTGGACATACCTGCAATTACAAATCAGTTTGACTTAGGAACCCAAACTTGCTTGGGTCCTTGCTCTCTAGTTAGATTGCTCCCCCTACATGTATTAGCATTATGAGTGGTCTTTCTCATATTGTTAATTTGAGGGGTAACAAAGTTTCTGGGATTAACCAGCAATCGATGGTAAAGTGACCAATTCTGCCACAACACCAACAGTCAAACCTGATGTATCTTTGCCTAACTCCCTCCTGCTTGACTTTTGGGGAGTCTGGTCTAGTAGGTGCAACCTTCTTAGAGGTAGAAGCTTCATGGTGAAGGCAATCACAAGATTTCTTCTCCTTCATAGGCTGTTCAACAATAGGTTTTACTTTTGGAGCCTTCTTGATGTTATGACCATGAACAAAAGTGTCATAGCTCTGAAGAGTGATCTCTTCATAAGGTACCTTAAAGAAACTTTCACCAAAGTTTCGAGGGCGAGTCCATCCTTGGTACCTTTACTTGGGCTCTATATAAGTAGGCCTAGTGAAGTGACCGTAGGAGGAGTCAAGATCAAACTTATTAGTCGGAAAGACAACTTTCTTAAATGTAGTCTGATCTTGTGGAGCTTTCCCCTTTTCTTTGGCCAAAGCCTTCTTGGCCGTCTTATTCTTTGGATGAGCTTTATTCCTCCTAGAAGATTTACTAGGAGCCTCAACATGGCCTAGTACAGCACCCTTAGTCTGAGCAGAGAACTCAGCAACAAGAGGAAGAACTATCTTGGGCTTAGAGAAACCTTCAACAAGTTTCTTTTCGGCTTCAAGTAACCCTTCCAATCCCTTGATGATTTCATCTTTCAGATTGAGGTGCTTGATAGCCTTATTGAACTCATCAACTATAGTATCTAAGTTTTCTCTGAGTGAGTCCATCTTAATGACTTCCTCTCTTAGAGAGATTTCTACGGCCTTTAGAGACTTAATCTCTTTTGGCTGAGTTTTTACGACTTTTCGACATTTTTCGTAGGCCTTGATCAACTCCTTATACTGGGCCATGAGTTCAGACTCATCGTCAGAAGAGCTGTCCTCATGATCATGATCAGAGACATCAAACTCAGAGAGAGGTGTGTGAGATTTTACCTCCCCAGTATACTGGGGCCCTTCTTCTTTGTCAGTATGTGCCATGAGCCCAATATAGGTTTTCTCTTCATCACTTGACTCAGATGAGTCAGTGTCGTTGAGGGTTTTGCCCTGTTTTGCTACAAGGCTTCTTTCTGTCTTCTTATTATGATAAGAAGACCTCTTTTCCTCTCTTTGGCCACCCTCTTTATTCTTATGGGAGCAGTCTGCAATTACATGACCTGGCTCATTACAACAGTAACAAACTATGTCAGTAGAAATATGTTTGTTTGGTTTAGACTTATACCTGTCATGGCTACTTGAGCCCTTCTGTCGTTGATCACCATCATGTCGTGATCTGCTGTATGAGGCATCCTTGCCTCTCCATTGCTTTTTCTTGTTCAAGAATTTCTTGAACTATCTTGAGAGCAGTGAGAACTCTCCATCAGATAGCTCTAAGCCTGAAGTACTTGGCTCAGATGATTCTTCTTCACTTTTTACTTGTGTAGGGGCAGGTGAAGCACCTTTGCCCTTCCTTGAGCTGTCTGTCTTCAAAGTGACAGGTTTCTCCTTGGGAGTGAATCGACTCTTCTCTTCTTCAGCTTTTCTAGAATTAATTTGCAGTTCATAGGATATCAGCTTTCCAAAGAAGTTCTGAGGATCAGTCTCAGTTAGCTTGCCAAATTCTCTGATGGCACAGACTTTGTTGTCCCATTCCTTGGTTAGGGACCTCAGAAACTTATCGTTCAGCTCTCCATTGGTGAAGACCCGACCATATACTCTTAGGTCGTTGACTATCTTGAAGAAGTTCTCAAAGGTGTCAGCAATAGTGTCCTTGGGTCCTTGCCGGAAGGCTTCATACTTCTGATTCAGAAGGGATCTTCTGTCATCCCTTACTTCTTCAGTACCTTCCATCAAGATGATCAAAGACTGTCACATCTCCTTAGCAGATTGGCAGTGAATCAAGTTCTGCAGCATTGAATTATCGACTGCACTTGCTATAATATTTTTGTTCTTCTTGTCTAAAGAGACAAGTGCAATCTCATCTTTGTCGAGATCCATTAACTTCTTAGGAACTTGCTTTGTAGCATCCATAGTGGAGACGGTCATGGTAACATAAGGACCTTCTTCAACAATCATGAAGATCCTTGGATCCACAGCTTCCATAAAGAATTTTATTCTTTCTTTTCACATCGTAAAATTATTCTTTGTGCACAAGGGAAGCTTGGCAAAATCCTCTGCTCTATCCAAGCTTGAATAACTCAAAGACAACTTGGGGCAGATCTGATCAAGGTATTAACCTTCTAGTAATCAACCTCCCTCTGATACTAATTGAAAGTATTATGTTGTCTACCTAAATCACCTAGAGGGGGGTGAATAGGTGAGTTGTGCGTCTTTTTGTGGAATAAAAATTTAGAGATCTATGCACACAATTATCAACCAAGCAATCACATACGAAAAAAGATTTATAGTGGTTCCCTAACCTTGGGTACATCCACTTTACCTCACCGATCTAGCAAAGCACTAGACTCGGCTACTCCACTATCTCGGATTAAAAATCAATCCTACGCCTCAGAACAAAGTTCCTACAATCTCGATCCACAACACGGATCTACACTCGGAAGATAAAACTTCCTATAACTCAGAGACAAAAAGAGCTCCTACACTCGGAGAGAAATCTCCTACAAGAAATAAATTGAGAGTATATAAAAATACAAACAGTAAATCTCATATCTGGAATCTGTTGCCCTAGGTCTTCTCCTTTGATCTTTGCGGCTCTATCAGAAAGGTTGAAGAAGAATCTCGGCAAACACTGGATCTGAAAATTTCTTTGACTTCACAAGATCCGAGAGAAGATGAGGAATTAAAAGCAATCTCGATCTAAAAGTCAGTCTTGATCTGAATCTCTTGGATCGAAAGCACTAGCGAATGCACGAAGAAGATCAATGGTGGCGGCTTCCGTTTTTTGGACAGAGAAAAATAAGATTCAGAAATTCTTAAAATAAATCTTGACAGCACTTATTGTTGTTAGGGTTAGTCGAAATGACAAGAACATATATAAGATCTCCCTAACGGTCATATTTAGTCTTAATGACGTACACGTGGACCAATCACGTCAAGGCATTTAAAATTCCCGTCAAATCTGGACTTAGCAAATTATCTGAAAAGATTGACTGATTTACTCGAGTAAACTATTACTTACTCGAGTAATTAATGAGATTACTCAAGAGAGTAGAATGAGATTACTCGAGTAGATGACTTAGAGAAAATCCAGAAATAATGAGTAACTACTCGAGTACACAAAGACTTACTCGAGTGCTAATATAGTTACTCGAGACATGGAGTTGAACTACTCGAGTACAAGAAGTATTACTCGAGAGAATAGAAATTAACTACTCGAGAGATAGAAGGAATACTCGAGTCAAAGACTTGAAATTATTTTTGAGAGAAGAAAACGGGTTACTCGAGAGCTAGAACTGGACTACTCGAGAGGTGATAAACTACTCGAGTAAATGGATATCACTACTCGAGTAATGGACTTAGAAAAATTTCTGAGAGATGAAAAAGTTATCACTCGAGTATTAAACCTGGACTACTCGAGTAGTAGATAGACTACTCGAGTACATGATCTTGACTACTCGAGTGAAGTAAAACAACACGAATTCCTGTCTTCTGTAACTCGAGACAAAAGGCTAATCAACTCGAGTACCAATGTGACTACTCGAGTAAATGACTTAGAAAAATTATCAGAGAGGGAATTCTATTAACTCGAGAGTAAGAGATGATCTACTCGAGTGATTGGCTTGGCTACTCGAGATCTATATTCAGGCTACTCGAGAGTCATTCCCTTACTCGAGTACAGATAGACTTACTCGAGTATAAACTAAGTATTCAACTCGAGTATATAAAATACTACTTGAGTGAAAGACTTAGAAAATATTTCTTCAACAGAATTTTCTCTTCTTCAAAAAACTCAGCAACATTTCTTTCTCCAATCAATCCAAGTGCTTGAAACATGAAGTGTATCCCAATAGAGAGGCTACACATGTGTCAACACCATGGATCACACAATAAGGGATTACATTGTATGGTCCTGTATTTGGTGACCCATTGTAGACTGACATTGGTCTATACTCGGTAATATAATCCTACAAACACATAACTCAAGCAAGACATCAAATACAACTTAATTAATCTTAGTTCAAGGGTGATTCACCAAATCTGGGTTCTTATGGATACAA
Organism: Platanthera zijinensis; assembly: GCA_039513925.1. Taxonomy (NCBI): domain Eukaryota; kingdom Viridiplantae; phylum Streptophyta; class Magnoliopsida; order Asparagales; family Orchidaceae; genus Platanthera; species Platanthera zijinensis. Next base: position 35,945,632 of record CM077086.1, read on the forward strand.
TACCCAACACCTTGTACATGCATTAAGCACATGAATTAGGATAGTGAGTGCCCACGATTGTGTTGTTGTTGAACAATGATATGTTAGCCTTATATGAGGTTGCTTAGGTTGTTGCAATGAACATCCGGGTGAACCCAACCATCATTAAGTGTGAAAGAATTCAATAAAGAACTACTAATCACCTAGAGGGGGGTGAATATGTCCAATTCTTTATAATAGGTAGTTTTAGGATTTCCAATTAGCAATTCTAGTTATATAATCAGTCAAACATCACAGATAATCAGAATATGCAAACACAGCACAGAGACACGCAAATTTATAATGGTTCCCCAGTATTTGGGTACATCCACTTTCCCCCTTCGTCTATTCAGCAATGAACTAGATTCGGTCCAACTTCCTTCTCCTCAGATCCACAGATCTTACCACTCAGAACCCTTCCAGGTTCCTACAACTCAGACTTCAAGTCCTGTAGATCAGGTCATATAACTCAGATTCTTCCCAAGAATCCTACCTTAGAGTTTTCAACCTCCTACCTCAGACAATATGCCCTACCTCAGCCCTTATAATTACAGGTTACAACTCAGAAAGATAGAATTTTCTACACTCAGATCTATACAGATCCTACAAGTTTGATTACAATGATTTAAGAATTTCTTTACCCAAAAAGAGAGAAAGGGGTAAAGATTACTTGACCAATAATTAGAAATTGGTCCCTTCTGATCCTTGCAAATCTCTGATCAGATTCAACCTGACTTAGCTTCTTCAAAGCTTCTTGAATTCAGAGAACTAGGTTGAATCTTCAAAGAGTAGATGGAAGTGATCTTGAATCTGCCTCCTCCTCCTTCTTCTTATAGATTTGATTATGTAATCTAAGCTAATCTGCAGAGATCCAGCCTTCAAGATGTTGTCGATTTTGTTCTTCTGTTACTCCTTTTTTTCTGATAGGAATGTTCTATTTATAGAATCCATCAGTGATAACCTGTTGAGCCGGTATCTGACTGACATCTGACAGTTCTGACACCTGGCAGCTTTGACAGTTATAAAAGCTGTCACTTCTTAGATCTGGAAATCTGCAACTTGGTCTCAACAGCAGACAGCAGACAGGTCTTCATACTGTGTTGACATAGACTGTTAGATGTGTCGACACATCTAGCTGGATGTCGACACATTGTCTTAATGTTGTTGACAAGTTTCACTTTCTATCGACACAGCTTTCCTCCATAGTCCCGATACAGATAATGTAGAATGTGTCGACACAACTTCCTTAGTGTCGACATAGCTTTTCCTTCAAATCAGTTGTCAACCCAAGTCCTGGGTATCGACATATCTGCTTGAGCTTACTGTTAGCACTTCTAATCACAATGTGTCGACACTAGTCCTGAGTGTCGACACAGTTGATCTTAGACTCATCATTCAATGTGTCGACTGGGATCATTTATGTCGACACAGCTTGTGTTGATTGATATCTCTGTATGTCGACATAAGTCCTGTGTGTCGACACAGCTGGTGTAGACTGATATCTCTATGTGTCGACACAAGTCCTGTGTGTCGACACAGCTTTGCTCTTGTACTCGAGATTGCTTCATCAAAAGGTGTCGACACTGCCCAAGTGTCTCGACACTTTTGTACTTAGAAAAAATCTTCTTCATTTCTTTAGCCTGCACAAGTTAACTCAACAGACAGCAAATACAAAATGATGTATACCATTGAGTTAAGTAAGACTTCTCCAAATCTAGTACAATTTCCAATATACCCAACAATCTCCCCCTATTTGGAGAAGTCATAACCGCAAGTCAATGATATACACCATTATAATAACCTGCACAAATAATGATGTACTAAGCTATCACAGACATGGTTATCAATAAGCAGAAAGTATATATGTATGTCAAAAAGTTAAACATTGTGCATCTATCATCACAGATTAACATCACAGAGATATTCATCACATAACAATTTAAAACATGACAGATATATCCAACCAAGGAATTTACTTCCCATTTTGAATCAACAGTAAGATTTACAAGATGTCTACAAAAGATCAAAACATATTACATAGTTCTTTTAGAAATTCTAGACATATAAACCCTAGGTTAATTTGGGCTCCTTGATCATTATCCCTTTGCCAGGTTGTATTGTTGCTTTTGCTTGTGGCTTATCAGCAGCTGGCATCTTCCCTTTTTCTTTTGCTTTGGCCTCCTCATCCTTCAGCGTCTGCCTCTCAAAATAATGATAGGGTTTAGGAAAATACTTGCAAGGCTCAATAGAGTCTGCAGGAATTGTTCTAGCCTTTATATCCTTTCTGAACTTGTAAATAGTATCCATCTGTTTGAGATATTTATCCCATTCCTTGGTGGAGTACCATTTCCCTCTATCACTCTGATTATTGTTGGCTGCTTTCTAAGCAGTTATTATTATGTTTCTAGAGGTTGGGCTCCATTGTTCAAAGTCAGGTCTTGCTTCAGCCTGCTCCCTGAACCTTTTCTTAGACATCAGGATCTCTTGCTCTTTCTGAAGGAGGGCATCATCCATCTCCACTTCTTTAAGAATAACAGGCATGTTGTCCAGTAGAGGACTGTAAATATCCTAAACTTTCTGAAAAACTTGATCAAAGTCAGCAGGTGGATAGATGACCTGAGAAACCTCTGCTTGCACTCCTTCCAGGTATTCTGCCATTTGAACTCAAGATTCTACAGTGTTGTTGTCATCACAGAGAGATGGATATCCTAAGGTAGCTCTGAGTGAATTGATGATCCACTTGGCATGGTCAGAGCTAGCCTCTACAAGGACTCTCTCCCCCTTTATGACTTCTCGGTAGATATGATCCCTGAGGTCATCTTTCTGAAATCTAATCTGGTCTTTGATGTGATAATTACCAGTAGTATAGTAATCCTTGAATTTCTTGAACTGGTCTATTATGGTTGATTCTGAGGTCTTTATAGCTGTTGTAACAACATTCAGATCTGTTTTGATTTGTGCTTCAATGGCACTGACCTTTGTATCCACATTATTGTTAAGAGCAATGGTTTGCTCTGCTTGTTTTCCAGTGTAACTCTATGAACCTCAACAATGTTTTCATTCATCCTTTTCTGATTTTGAAGGGCATAGCCCATTTTAACATCTAGTTCATCCAATGTTTTCTTATTTGCTTCTTGCTGTTTAGCCAGAAAGACTACTACATTTCCTCCTTTGTGAAAGCAGTCAGCCATTTCCTTCTTATTGAGATTAACTTCAAATCTAATTGATTTGATATCCTGGACCAGTTGAAGCTGTAGATCCTTGTTACTTTCATCAATATACTTCTCTATTGTTTATCTTTGTGCATCCAGTTTCAGTTGGAGTTGCACCATGAGGGAAGAGAAATCCATAGAAGAAGCAGGAGTCTGTGCAGACTGTACTTCCTTCTTGTAGCTTATGCTTATCTTCCTCATTTCCATTAATTTCCTCTTCTTTAGCCCTAAGGCTTCTTCTTCAGCTTCTGATTCTGAGGAGTTGGCTACATCCACAGCCTGAGGCTGGATATCAGGAATTTGTACTAGGGCAAGGTTTGGTACCTCCCCCTTAATCTGTGCATCTTCTTGGAGTGTGGGCTGGTTGTCCTTCTGGACTTCTGGCAAAGTATCAGTTGGAGGAACATTGTCCTCAGTAGCCCCAGACTTCTCCCCCTGGACTTATCTTCTGATTCTAGGGTCTCTTTCTCAGCAACTTGTTCTAGCACAGTTTGTGCTTCTGGCTCAGCTTCCATATCAGCAGCTTTGTTTTTGCCATTGAGAACCTCTAGGATAGTGAGATTTGCCGCCTCACTGTCCATGAGTACATCAGGATTTTCTCCCCCTTGAATGGAGATCTTTGGTAGGTCTGGTACCTGATCAGTGTCCATTGGAGGTTGTTCCTTTTCTTCATCCTCTTCTGAACTAAACTCGACTACTTCTTCAGAATCACTGGAGGATGAAGCAATTGGAGGCACAGTTTTATTTTTATGTTGCTTACTTACTGGAGATAGTATAGGAGCAGGACCCTCCTTTGTCAATACCCTGTCCCATCGAGACAAAATCCTAGTGTCCATTCTTCGCATGTGATTGATCTTGGTTCCAGCAGCATGAGTTAGAACATCTGGTACAGCAGATACTAGGTACACACTTAAGATCCTGCTCAGGTTGAACTTCTTGATTCCTTCTTTTATTCTGTCAAAAAATATTGTGGCCCAATCAGTTTTTAACGAGAATATGACCCTGATCATCAGGCTAAACAAGAAGGAGGATATCCTATCATGTCCACCAGTCTTGCACAACAAGACCTTTCCTATTACTTCGGATAAGAATTTTCCTTAGGAATTCATCCCTTTTCTATTCATTGAGGATCCAATCTTTGTGGCTGCACTCAGACCACACCATTGTAAATCCTCTGTAATCCTAGTAGGATCAATCTCATCTTCATCTTTGAGCAGTGGCAGTTGTAATACCGTGCTCAATCTTTTGGCAGTAATCTTGAACTTTGTTCCTTGAACACTTGACCTAACCTTTTGGCCTGTAGAATCCAGCTTCGCATTGGTGTAGAATTTGATTACTTCTTTCTTTCAAATCTTGGTAGGTTCAGAAACCACAAACTCCAGTCCTACTATGTTGATTAAGTTGATGACCTGTTGAATCTCTTGTGAAGCATCGTTGAAGGTATTACGAACCAGTTCGTAACCCTCGTTGATGTTGTCATCTAACTTTGGCATCATTTGTTCTTGAAGGAGAAGAGGTTGAAGGAGGTAGAGAGTTGAGTTGTAGCTCTCGACTCAGTTCAAACTCTTGAGAAATCTAAGTCGCGTGGTCAACTCATTCTCGTTCTCACCTATTTATAGGGTTTTAAATTTTGAAGGTCAAACGACGCACCCAAATGTTGTATGTCGACACTCTGTGTCAACACAGAAACTGACATCTCTACACATATATTAGGGATTCAGCACTAATATATGTCGACACCACTCTATATGAGTCTACATATAAGACTTGGCAGTGTTGTGTCGACACCTTGATTTAAGGTGTTGAAAGAAGTATGTCGACACAATGATTTAAGATATCAACAGCATTGTGTCGACACTTTCCTTTAATGTCGACACAAAGCTCTGGTAGTGTCGACTGTTGAAACCAAAAACTTAGTCTCTGTGGAGTTCAGGGTCCCAAGAAAGGGGTGACTTCACACCTACTACACTCGGGGGAACATCACGAACCAAAGACTTGAGAAACCAGGAACAGACCCTCGGCTCTAGCGTGGAGGTCCAACCTTACACCTGGAAGACCTTTGAGGTCTCCCCCTCCCTAGCCAATGCTTGAGCTAGGTGTCTTGGAGGAAGAAAGCAAGGGGGTTCAAGTGGCTAAGAAGTAATACCCTCCAAGGCACCCTCAAGGGTCTATTTATAGTTTTGGAGTTGGCCTGCTAATAACCACATTCCGCTATTCTGAAATTACTGAAATGCCCCCAGGTTGGACTGCCAACAGCCAAATCCCGCTGTTCTGAGAAGCTAAATGCAGTCCACCAAGGGCCAACCTTCTAGCCAGGCGAGCGGGCGAGCAGGCGAGACAGCGGCCTGGGGCAAACTCGGCGGCCTGGGGCAAACTTGACGGCCTTGTTGAACTCGGCGGCTTGGGTGAACTCAACAGCCTGGGTGAACTCGACGGCTTGGGTTGAACTCGGCGGCCTGGGTTGAACTCGGCGGCATGGGTTGAACTCAGCGGCCTGGGTGAACTCAGCGTCCTGGGTGAACTCTGCGGCCTGGGTGAAATCGGTGACCTGGGTTGAACTCGACGGCCTAGGTTGAACTCGGCGGCTTGGGTGAACTCGGCGGCTTGGGTGAACTCGACGGCCTGGGTTGAACTCGACGGCATGGGTTGAACTCGGTGGCCTGGGTTGAACTCGGCAGCCTGGGTGATCTCGGTGGCCTGGGTTGAACTCGGCGGCCTGGGTTGAACTCGGCGGCCTGTGTGAACTCGGAGACCTAGGTTGAACTCGGCGGCCTGGGTTGAACTCGAAGGCCTGGGGCTGGGTGACCCATCGAGGGGGTCGGGGGAGAAAAATATTTTATCTCCCCTACTAGTATAAAACACATATTCACACTAAATTGGCCACCAAGAGTGTCAAACCCCTCAAAAAGCTTAAAAACTGCATATCTAGCCCTGCGCCTGATGGAGGACCCCCACTCTACGAATACGGGGTTTTACACAATCCCCACTTTTTTCGAGGTTGGCACAAGCTCGGAAAGAAATATCCAACCCAACGTATTCGCTGAGTGTAATTCTCTTGCACGGTCGATAGATCTAACCTCCTTGAGACTAGTTCATGCAACCTCTATGGGGGGTCAACCTGCCATGCTAGTTAATGAGAGCATGGGTGGCGAGATCCTCCCCGGGGTGAGAAACACTTGGCCTCCCCGAGGGATCAACCTGCCTTGCCAGCTAGTGGGAGCCTGGTCAGCGGAATCACCTCGGAGCTAAAAAAGACTTAGCCTCTACGAGAGATCAACCTGCGCTGCTAGCTAGTGGGAGCCTGGTCAGCGGAATCATCTCGGAGCTAAAAAGACTTAGCCTCCATGAGAGATCAACCTGCGCTGCCAGCTAGTGGGTACCTGGTCAGCGGAATCATCTCGGAGCTAAAAAGACTTAGCCTCCACGAGATATCAACCTGCCCTGCCAGCTAGTGGGAGCCTGGTCAGCGGAATCATCTCGGAGCTAAAAAGACTTAGCCTCTACGAGAGATCAACCTGTCCTGCCAGCTAGTGGGAGCCTGGTCAGCGGAATCACCTCGGAGCTAAAAAGACTTAGCCTCCACGAGAGATCAGCCTGCCCTGCCAGCTAGTGGGAGCCTGGTCAGCGGAATCATCTCGGAGCTAAAAAGACTTATCCTCCATGAGAGATCAACCTGCCCTGCCAGCTAGTGGGAGTCTGGTCAGCAGAATTATCTCGAAGCTAAAAGGACTTAGCCTCCCTGATATATAACCCTGCCCTGCCAGCTAGTGGGAGCCTGGTCAGCGGAATCACCTCGGAACTAAAAAAGACTTGCCCTCCATGAAAGATCAACCTGCCCTACCAGCTAGTGGGAGCCTAGTCAGCGGAATCACCTCAGAGCTAAAAAGACTTAGCCTCCACGAGAGATCAGTCTGCCCTGCCAGCTAGTGGGATCCTGGTCAGCGGAATCATCTCGGAACTAAAAGGACTTAGCCTCTATGAGAGATCAGCCTACCCTGCCAGCTAGTGGGAGCCTGGTCAGCGGAATCATCTCAGAGCTAAAAGGACTTAGCCTCCCTGAGAGGTCAACCGGCCCTGCCAGCTAGTGAGAGCCTGGACAGCGGGACCGTCTCTGGGGTTGGGACTATCTCTTCCCGAGGCACATTCGACCCAACCAGCTTGTTAGAGCCTGGATGAGGAGATCCTCTCGGGGGCGGGACTTGCTCTCCCTGAGGCACATTCGACCTAACCAGCTAATGAGAGCCTGGATGAGGAGATCCTCTCGGGGGTAGGACTTGCTCTCCCCGAGGCACATTTGAACCAACAAGCTAGTGAGAGCCTAGATGAGGAGATCCTCTCGGGGGTGGGACTTGCTCTCCCCGAGACACATTCGACCCAACCAGCTAGTGAGAGCCTGAATGAGAAGATCCTCTCAGGGGTGGGACTTGCTCTTCCTGAGGCACATTCGACCCAACCAGCTAGCGAGAGCATGGATGAGGAGATCCTCTCGGGGGGTGGGACTTACTCTCCCCGAGGCACATTCGACCCAACAAGCTAGTGAGAGCCTAGATGAGGAGATCCTCTCGGGGGTGGGACTTGCTCTCCCCGAGGCACATTCGACCCAATCATCTAGTGAGAGCCTGGATGAGGAGATCCTCTCGGGGGTGGGACTTGCTCTCCCCGAGGCACATTCGACCCAACCTGCTAGCGAGAGCCTGGATGAGGAGATCCTCTCAGGGGTGGGACGTGCTCTCCCCGAGGCACATTCGACCCAACCAGCTAGTGAGAGCCTGGATGAGGAGATCCTCTCGGGGGTGGGAAACTAGGTATATCACTTGAACTCTACCAAATCCAACATCCTCAAATGGGGGGAAAAATTAGGTTACATGATCCCCTGACCCAGCCGGTCAGGGGTATAGCTTGTTACAAGATAAGAAAGAGTGAAAGACTACACCAAGGCGAGGCTTCTTCAAGGGGCCTGTGCATGACGACCGTTATCCGCTTCCTTCTCATCGGACACTTCCATCCTGCTTAAGCTCTCTATGATCTTCTCCATCTCCTCCGCCTTGGCCAACCAAGAGATGTTGTTGACGACCGTGACATAACACTGCCTTGCCATCCTGGATTCTCCCTTGACTCTAACCTGGATCCCTCCTGAGCTAAACTTGAGGCACTGGTGGAAAGATGACGGCACGCAACAGAAGGTGTTGATGAGGGGCCTTCCGAAGATGGCGTTGTAGCTGCTTAGAGCGTCAACAATGACAAACCGACAGTTCCTTGAAGTCCCCCCCCCCATTTCACTTGGAGTCCTACTCCACCTTCTACCTCCTTCCTCTCCTCTGAAAATCTGAACAGGGGTCCGTCCGAGGCCAACACCCTCCTTGGCTTTACCTTCATCTCGTCAAACGCCTTCTTGAAAATGACATTGACGGATCTTCCATTGTCAACCAAGATCCGGGAGACAGAGTAGCCTTCGATGGCTGTCTGGATGACCAGCGCATCTCAAAACGGATCATCATGATCCGGCATGTCCTTCGTCAAGAAGGTGATCTTCTCCTCCTGGGGCGGGGTTTGGGATGTTGAAGCGACGCTCCGTCGGTACATCACACGGAGGCTTACCTTTCGAGTGGCTTCGATCCCTGCTCCACCATGGATCACTGTTATACCACCTCGGGGTCTGACATCGACCCGATCCTCACATATGTCATCCCCCCCAATCTGGGTGGAACCTCCTCAACCTGCACCGGCGGCTGCGGCTGGGCAGGGCCTCTCGCCCCCCTCACTTCCAGGAAGTCGGGGCAGGTAGCCGTGGCATGCCCCTCCACCTGGTGGAAGTCATAGTATGGTAGTGCTCCTCCCCTCCTTCGGCGGGCTGGGCGATCTATCCTGTTACCTCTTCCCCCTCCTATCGCCAAGGCTTGCTGTGGTGGGGGTAAGAGCTGTCTTGGGGCTTGCCTTTGAAAATTGAACCTCTCTTGGCCCCCATGAAAGTTCCCTCCGCCCTGGATGAGAGCTCTTTCTGGACCCTGGGTAGGTCCTCCCTGCTGCCTCCAACCTAGTTCCGGACCCTCCTGTCCCTAGAACCCCTGAGCTCTCTGCTCCTCTCGTCGCCTTCCCTCTTGATGTCTCGAGCCACCTTGCTCCTTCGACTCCATCTCTGTTAGCTTCGCCAACTTCTTGACAAATGCGGGGTTGGCCGCCTCCATGGCTATCTCCTCTGCCGCCCTTTCCATCAGCTCCTCAAAGGAAAGGGAGGCCTTTCGGGTTAGGCTCATCTTGAAGAATCCTTCCCGCAACCCCACTATGAATGTCATCTGGATGGCATACCCCGGCATCTCCTGGATATCCAGGATCTCTTCTTGGAACGTATCAACGTAATGGGTCAGTGACTCCTCTGCCCTTTGCCTTATCAGGAAGATGGACTCAGAACTCTTCTTCCTCTTCTTGGAGGTGGAGAAGCGAAGCTAAAAGCTTCGGCTCAAGTCCTTGAACCCATAGATCGACCTCGGAGGGAGTTGATGAAATCAGTCCCTTGCCTTGTCCTTCAACGTGATCGCAAAGAGGCGACACTTGAAGGCGTCCGTCATCGGCCTGATGGAGACGACATCCTCAAACCAGTGCAGGTGCTGGACGGGATCATCCTTCCCGGTATAGTAAGTCATGTCAGGCTCTCTAAACCCCTCAGGAACAGGAGCTGAGATGATCAGCTCGCTGAAGGGTGACCCGCTAGGGGGTGGTCTCGTAACCTCTACTCGCGCGACCTGCTCGTCTGGAGGGCTAGCACTCGTCGGGCTGGTGAACAGCTCCCGACCGGTAAGGTCTCGCTCAACCCCCTCTCCCATCCTCTCCTTCACTGGACGTCTTTCTGGTGCACTTCCTTCTCCCCCTGCTGGGGTCATATCGTTTGGACCCCTGGGGGTCCACTCATTGAGAAGGTGGAGAGCTAGCTCCTGGGGGGTTGGAGTGGAGTTGCCACCCCGAGGATCCAAACTTCGCAGCATCCCCATAATTCCTTAAATGGATGCCATGAACTCCTCCCTTCCTACAAATGGTCCTAGGTTAGGGAGCTCACCGAGATCATCACTACCCCCTGATCTCCAGCCATGACACACTCTCGAGATCTTCTATGCTGGTCACTCTCCACGCTCACCGCACCAAAAGTGTTGAAACCAAAAACTTGGTATTTGTGGAGTTCGGGGTCCCAAGAAAGGGGTGACCTCACACCTACTATACTTGGGGGAACGTCACAGACCAAAGACTTAAGAAACTAAGAACAGACCCTCGGCTCTAGCATGGAGGTCCCACCTCACACCCGGAAGACCTTTGAGGTCTCCCCCTCCCTAGCCAATGCTCTATCTAGGTGCCTTGGAGAAAGAAAGCAAGGGGGTTCAAGTGGCTAAGAAGTAATGCCATCCAAGGCACCCTCAAGGGTCTATTTATAGTTTTGGAGCTGGCCTGCCAATAACCACATTCCGCTATTCTGAAATTACTGAAATGCTCCCAGGTTGGACTGCCAATAGCCAAATCCCGTTGTTCTGAGCAGCTAAACGCACTCCACCAAGGGTCAACCTTCGAGCCAGGCGAGCAGGCGAGACGGCAGCCTGGGGCGAACTCGGCGGCCTGGGGCAAACTCGGCGGCCTGGGTGAACTCGGCGGCCTGGGTTGAACTCGGCGGCCTGGGTTGAACTCGGCGGCCTAGGTTGAACTCGGCGGCCTGGGTTGAACTCGGCGACCTGGGTGAACTCGGCGGCCTGGGTGAACTCGGCGGCCTGGGTTAAACTCGACGGCCTGGGTGAACTCGGCGGCCTGGGTGAACTCGGCGGCCTGGGTTGAACTCGGCGGCCTGGGTTGAACTCGGCGGCCTAGGTTGAACTCGGCGTCCTGGGTTGAACTCGGCGGCCTGGGTGAACTCGGCGGCCTGGGTGAACTCGATGGCCTGGGTTGAACTCAGCAGCCTGGGTTGAACTCGGCGGCCTGGGTGAACTCGGAGGCCTGAGGTTAACTTAGCGGCCTGGTTTGAACTCGGCGTCCTGGGGCTGGGTTACCCCCCGAGGGGGTCGGGGGAGAAAAATATTTTATCCCCTACTAGTATAAAACACATATTCACACTAAATTGGCCACCAAGAGTGTCAACCCCCTCAAAAAGCTTAAAACTGCATACCTAGCCCTGCGCCTGCTGGAGGACCCCCACTCTGTGAATACGGGGTTATACATCGACACTTACAACAATTAATGTCGACCAACTTATTGTTGATGTCAACATGAATTCTTTACTTAGCCAATTTCTGAGGATTTTTCTTTTATGAGTTTATTTATTGACTTAAACAATATCTAGCATTCCTAGCTCAATCTTAAAGTTATTGAACATAGTTTCATCCAGAGACTTAGTGAATATGTCAGCTATTTGTCTGTCTGTAGTAACAAACTCTAAACATATGTTATTTTTCTCTACATGTTCTCTTATAAAGTGATATCTAATCTCAGTATGCTTTGTTCTGCTATGTGAAACAGGATTTCTAGCGATTGAAATAGCACTTGTTGAGTCACAATATAAAGGTGTTTTACTTAAATTGATGTCATAATCTTTTAACTGATGCTGCATCCACAATAGTTGTGCACAGCAACTTCCTGCAGCAATGTACTCTGACTCAGCTGTAGAAATATCAACACTTATTTGCTTTTTGCTGCTCCATGACACCAATCTTCTACCTAGGAACTGACAAGTACTTGTGGTACTTTTCATATCTTCTTTGCATCCTGATGGTTATTCTACATATACTTCTTCCTTCAAGTCTCCATTCAGAAATGCTGACTTGACATCCATCTGGTAGACACTGAATCCTTGATATGCTGTATAGGCAAGGAATAGTCTTATGGCCTCCAACCTTGCTGCTGGAGCAAAAGTTTGGTCAAATTCTATTCCTTCTTTCTATCTGTTGCCTTTAGCCACCAGTCTTGCCTTATTTTTTACTATAATCTCATTCTCATCCAACTTATTCATGTAGATCTACTTTGTTCCAATGACATTGTGTCCTTCTGGTCTAGGAACAAGTTTCCTTACTTTGCATCTCTTGAACCGGTTTAGTTCTTCTTGCATGGCACCTATCTAGTGAGAATCCTTGATAGCTTCCTCAAACTTCTTAGGTTCCACCTAGGATAGAAAGCTTGAACATAGAACAGTATTTATACTCTTGCTCCTGGTCATCACACCATGTCTAGCATCACTAATGATTTGGTGAGCTGGATGATCTTTTAGATGTCTCATTTCTTGAGGCATCCTTTCTACAGCAGGTTGTTCTTCAGTGTCTTCAACTTCCATTTGTGGAATATTATCATCTTGCTGTTCTAAAGCTCCCCCTTGACAGCATCCATCATCTTCTATATTTTCTTCTGCTGTCTTGACTTCTTTAATGGATAGCTTCTCCAATTTGTCCTTTAGACCTGCAGAACTAGATGAAATGCTAGGCAGCTCATTGTTAATAAGCATGGATTCATCAAAAACTATTTGGACAGATTCTTCTACAACTTGTGTAGTCAAGTTATAGACCCTATATGTCCTACTATTGTTGATGTACCCAACAAAAATTCCCTCTTGGGACTTGGCAGCAAACTTAGTCAAGTGAGACTTACCATTGTTATATATATAGCGCTTGCTACCAAAGATCCTAAAATAAGATAGATTTGGTTTTCTACCCTTCAGAATCTCATAGGGAGTCTTCTTATGACTTTTAGTGATAGAGGCCATATTGAGGACATGACACGCAGTGTTTACTATCTCTGCCCAGAAATATTCTGGAAGAGAAGTGTCACTTAGTAGGGTCCTACCAGCCTCTATTAGAGTTCTATTTTTCCTTTCAGCAATTCCATTTTGCTGAGGTGTTCTAGGTGAGGAGAATTCCTGATGAATCCCAAGACTTTCAAGAACTTTGTCATGTATTCAGACTGAAATTCAGTCTCATGGTCACTTCTGATTTTGACCACTATACTGTTAAGTTCAATGTGTATCTGTTTAACAAAGGTCTGGAAAATACCAGGAGTTCTAAATTTCTTCCTTAGGAAGAACACCCATGCAAACTTGGAAGAGTCATCTACTACTACAAATGTATAGACTTTCCTTCCTAGATTATGAACTGGCATAAGACCAAACAGATCCATATGCATAAGGTAAAGACACCTCACTGAATCTTTGGTATAAAGGCTTTTAAAAGAAGATCTGGTCTGCTTGCCCTTTTGACATGTTGAACAGATACTCTCCTTGGCACACTTGATTTTAGGACCATTTCTAATTAGTCCATCACTGAAGAGTTTTCCTATTATCTTGTAGTTTAGATGAGCTAGCCTCTTGTGCCATTGTATACAGTGAGTGGCTTTCTCATCTGCAACTAGACAAACAGGAGAATCTCTTCTCATACATTCAAAATCTAGACAATAAATATTTCCTCTCCTAGTGCTAGATAAGATGACCCCTTGGTCATTAGAATTTCTCATTTGACACTTATTTTTGAGGAAAGAAATGTCATAGCCAAGATCACATAATTTGCTTATGCTTATCAGGTTATGTTTCAAACCTTTCACATAGGCCACTTGAGTGATAGTGACTAGACCATTTGTTATCTTACCAAAACCTTTTATAACTCCACTTTCTGAACCTCCAAAGATGACTTTGGTTCCATTGTTAGTTGGAGTAAAGTCCTTTAGCTTCCTCTTTGTTCCAATCATATGCCTGGAACAACCACTGTCCAAGTACCATATTGGGGTATGACTACTTTGACTCACCTGCATAAAACAAGACTATCTAACCTTAGGACCCCAATTTTTATGGGGTCCTAGGTACTGTTTAGACTGATAATGCACATGCCTACCTGCAGCTTTTCTGACAGGTAGACTAACCCTCTTGACACTATCATTGAACCAGCAGTCAATAGCAAAGGTGAGTCGACTCACCTTGCCACAACACCAGCACTCATACTTATTATACCTCCTCTTAAGTACTAGTCTGACAGCATTGCTGTCTTTAGTTCTTAAATTTGGTGGTATAATAGTTCCTTTTCCTAGTCTTTCAGTCAAAGCCTTCTTGGGAACTTGTCTAGCAGCAGATGTACTTGGGATATCCTGGGTCTTAACAACAGCATTCTTCTTTTCAGAGTGAATGCTCCTGATTGCTTCAGTGATGCCCATGTTAGTCCTGATGTCAAACTTCCCCTTTGTTTGGTTCTAGTCTGTAAGATCTTGAAAGTGAACTGTTTGTTTTTGTTTGAGTGATGGGGATGGGACACCAAACACAAATTGTACAGAATGGGCAAGTTGAGTTTTCTGGTGAGATGCCATATAGACACTTGCACCCTTGCCATTCTCAATCTCACGGTGACCATAAATGCTTTCATGGCCATACCTATTTGATGGCTGATCAACCTTCTTAAAAGATATAGGAGGCATTGAGGCTAGTGGTTGTACTGGTACATTGTCTTTCATTGTTAATTTGGCCCTTCTAGTTCTACCTTTGAACCCTAATCCCTTCTTACCCTTTTGGGTAGAGAAGGAATCTATTAAAGGCAAAACTGAACTAGGTTTAGAGAATCTAGCCACTAATTCTCTTTCCTTTTCTATCCTACTTTCAAGTGTACAACCCCGTATTCGTCGAGTAGGGCCCTACCGGCATGCGCATAACCAACTATAAGTTTTTAAGCTTTTGAGAGATCTTGCACTCTTAGTGGCTAATTTTGGCCTTGCCTTGGAAATATACTAGTAGGGGGAGGAAAAAAGGAGCTTAGCTGGCTAGTGCTTGGAGTACTCTTCAGGGGGCGAGTGCGGCGGGAGGCCGGCACTTGCCCCGGCCCATCTTTAGGGTACGGGTGCAGCGGGAGGCTGACACCCGCCCTGACCCCCCTTTTAGGGGTCTCGGCGGGCCTATTATAAGGGTCTCGGTGGGGCAGCTCCTAGGGTCTCGGCGGTACAGCTCCCAGGGGTCTCGGCGGGATAGCTCTGAGGGTATCGGCAAGACAGCTCTCAGGGGTCTCGGTGGGACATCTTCCATGGTCTCGGTGGAACAGCTCCCAGGGGTCTCGGCGGGACATCTTCCAGGGTCTCGGCGGGAAAGCTCCCAGGGTCTCGGCGGGACAACTCCCAGGGTCTCGGCGGGATAGCTCCCAGGGGTCTCGGCGGTACAGCTCCCAGGGTCTCGGCAGGACAGCTCACAGGGTCTCGGCAGGACAGCTTCCAGGGGTCTCGGCGGGACAGCTTCCAGGGTCTTGGCGGGATAGCTCACAGGGGTCTCGGCGGGACAGCTCCCAGGGGTCTCAGCGGGATAACTCCCAGGGGACAGCTCCCAGGGGTCTCGGCGAGACAGCTCCCAGGGGTCTCGGCGAGACAGCTCCCAGGGTCTCGGCGGGACAGCTCCCAGGGGTCTCGGCAGGACAGCTTCCAGGGTCTCGGTAGGACAGCTCCCAGGGTCTCGGCGGGACAGCTCCCAGGGTCTCGGCGGGATAGCTCACAGGGTCTCAGCGAGACAGCTCCCAGGGAGATAAGGGTTGTGGCTCCTCCCACCCTTGGACCTCTCTCCGGACCATGTTTTTATTGGAGTTACCATGGTGATCTAGAAGTGGTCAAACATGTAATCTCACTGCCAACGCGATATGAGCCTGCAGGGTCGTACATAAGAGATGTGGAGAAGTTAGTTGATTGACTGTGTTGGTAAAGGTTACCAATCACCGACCTGAATGGGGTTATGGGCAAACAGTTGCCTTAGAGGATCGACGGGATTGGGCAAAAGTTGCCTTATAGGTTTGGCCAGAATAGTCGACCGAGGGTCGACGATCGTCGACCGCGGGTCGACGAGAATCGTCGACCGCGGGTCGACGAGAATCGTCGACCGCGGGTCAGCGAGAATCGTCGAACGCGGGTCGGCGAGAATCGTCGATTGCGGGTCGACGAGTATCGTCGGCCGCGGGTCGACTATTGTCGATCGCAAGGTCGACGATTATCGTCAACCAAGTTCGACGAGATTCCAGCAGCTGATTCTCGCCGACTGACTCTCGACGATTCCAGCGGCTGATTCTCGTCGACTGATTCTCGCCGATCCTGTATGATTCTCGCCGAGTGATTCTCGCCGATTCTAAGAGATGATTCTCGCCGATTCTGAAACCCTATTTTTGTGTGGTCTGCAGATAGCGATTTTACCTAGGTTTATTTATGCTTTGAGTATAAATAGATACTTAGGGTTTTTGGGAATATAAATGAACATCGGCTTTCCTTTTGACAAAAAAACGAAACCGACGGAAGTGTTCCGTCGTTCTTCGTTCGCTCCGCCGATTCCCGGATCCCGCCGATGGAAGTGTTCCGCCGCCGTGCTCGCTCCGTCGACATCCCCCCTCTCCGGCGATTTTCTCTGGTATTTCTATTCCTGGCGCGGACCTAGTAGTCCGTGGAGTTGCAAGGTGCGGTCAATTTTCCTCCCGATCCTTCGTGCGACGAAGCTCGGGGTTCTCCCGCTCGTGTGGATTTCTGCAGAGACGTGGACGTTATTCCACGTAGAACTCGCCAGCGACAAGGAATTAAACTTGGAGCATCTTTGTTGAGTTGTGACTCAACACCGAAGAGGTAATTTTTGCCTAGTTTGTATTAACTTCTTGATTCAACATTCATGGCCCGATCCAATCTCTTTGGGTTGTTCTAGATTCTATTACTTCCGCTGCGTGCACAAGCGTTGTGCCAACCTCATAGAGAAACCCAATAGTGGTATCAGAGCCAGGTTACGGCCATGATTGTTGTTTTGGAAGTTAGGTTATTCCAGTACGTGTAAACCTAGGGATTTAGAAGTGTTCTAAATGTCTAGATTTAATCTTGGCACCCCGCCGGGAACGTCTGGAATCTTGTGGTAATTTCTAATCGTTAGGAATTATTGTCTCCTTAGCAGTAACCATCCCTCCGTTTTGTTTTGGATTTTGAATCCAATATAGAGAGATGAGCTTGTCTACTGCTTTAAGTTGAGTTGTCTTTGTCCCTTGTCCAATGCATGTAAACCTGAAGATTTGGAAGTGTCCAGATGTTCAGATTTATCCCTTTTCTTCTATCAAATGTTGATAGTGTTCTGTTGTGCACATAAGGGATGCATGGGGATTTTTGTGAAGTGTTTTTCTTTGGATGTGCACATTGATCAAATGTTAATCATGGTTAATTGTTAACCTATAATCAAAATCCCTTCATCAAATATTAAGTGTTCAGATGCCTTCTGATGGATGACACTCTTCCTGCCTCGATCGATGAAGTATGGGCTTGCCAAAGCAAGGTGCATTAATCTATCTTGGTAAGGGTGCGAGCGGATAATTGTGATATCCCACTGTCGACATCGGGTCTATCTTAACTAGGTGACCTCAAAGGTTGAGTGCCTAGAGGCATAGGGTTGGCATGCACCATATGATGGATGTGGATAAGGAGTTATTCACCAACCATACAAGAATTGCATGAGGATGCAATTGGCAAGCGTTGCCTACCTAAATAACTGCATCGTGAGAGGAAAGCCAAAGCTGACTCATTGTGTTGGTGAAATACGGATCTTGTCCACTAAGAGAGTAGCTCGCATGAACTCTCCGAATTGATAGTGAAGGCTTTTATTTCGAATAAAATAGTGGGAGTTTTTAATTGAAGTCCAAATTAAAATAAATTGTATTTGAAATTTTGGTACTGATGTTATTCTGCATAATTTCTTGTAGAATTCCATGGCAAGTGTTTCACACTCCACGTTGTCTCTTAGAGCCATCCTTGAGAAGGATAAGCTCAGTGGGACTAATTACATGGACTGGTACAGGAACCTGAGAATTGTTCTCAGGCAAGAGCGAAAGCTCTATGTCTTGGAAGAAGAAGCCCCCGAGGTGTCGACCGGAAATTCTTCCCGTGCTGATAAAGATACTTATAAGAAGTATACTGATGACGCCTTAGACGTCGAATGCCTTATGCTTGCCACCATGAACTCTGAGCTTTAGAAGCAACATGAGAGCATGGGGTGCAAGGAGATTGACGAGCATCTCAAGAAAATGTTTCAAGGGCAAGCTCGTCAAGAGAGGTTCGATGTCACAAAAGCGTTATTTCAGTGCAAGATGGGAGCTCGAGACTCAGTAGGGACTCACGTACTCAAGATGATTGGGTATATAGAGAACCTTGAAAGGCTGGGTTTTCCACTGGGTCAAGAGTTGACCATAGACCTGATCCTGCAATCGTTGCCGGACAGTTACGAGCAGTTTGTCTTGAACTACAACATGAATGAGATAGACAAGACACTGCCCGAGCTCCTAGGCATGTTGAGAACTGCCGAGATCAATATGAAGAATGCCAAGCCTGCCAGCCCCATACTGATGGTGCATAAGGGCAAGGGCAAGTCCAAGGGCTTCAAGAAGACGAAGGTGGGACCTAAGTCACATCTTGAACCCAAGTCTTCTGCACTGATGAAGAAGAAGAGCACGGTGAAGGAGGGGAAATGCCACCACTGTGGCAAGGCTGGTCATTGGAGGAGGAACTGTCCTTCGTACATTGAGGGTCTGCAGAAAATGAAGGGAGGTATAACTTCCGCTTCAAGTATTTACGTTATAGAGATAAACCTTTCTGCTCCTTCATCTTGGGTATTAGATACCGGATGTGGTTCTCACATTTGTACAAATGTGCAGAAACTGGGAAGGAGAAGATTGCTGAGTAAAGGGGAGGTGGACCTACGCGTTGGCAATGGAGCAAGAGTTGCTGTTGTTGTTGTGGGGGTTTACCGTCTTTCTTTGCCCAGTGGGCTTGTAATAGAACTGGATAATTGTTATTTTGTTCCGGCCATAACTAGAAACATTATATCTATTTCATGTTTAGACATGATTGGATTTTCTTTTATAATTAAGAACAACTGTTGTTCTATATTTAAGAATGGTGTTTGTTATGTTGTAGCCCAATTGTTTAATGGTCTTTATGTTTTGAACTTGGACCATCAGATCTATAATGTAGAAAATAATAAAAGACTAAGAACAAATGACTCAAACCCTACATATCTCTGGCATTATCATTTGGGCCATATAAACGAGAAGCGCATATCCAAGCTCCATAAAGATGGACTTTTGGACTCATTTGATTATGAATCATTTGAGCGATGTGAATCTTGTTTGTTAGGTAAGATGACTAAAGCTCCTTTCACGGGATATACTGAGAGGGCTGAGGATCTCTTGGGTGTTGTACATAGTGATGTATGCGGACCCATGAGTTCCATGGCTAGAGGTGGGTATTTCTACTTCGTTACATTTACTGATGATTTCAGTAGATACGGATATGTGTATCTTATGAAGTGCAAATCTGAGACCTTTGAAAAGTTCAAAGAGTTCAAAAATGAAGTAGAGAACCAGTTGGGTAAAAGGGTTAAAGCACTCCGATCTGATCGAGGTAGCGAATACCTGAGTCATGAGTTCCGTGATCATCTGAAAGAGTGTGGTATTGTATCACAGCTCACTCCACCTAGAACACCATAATATAATGGTGTGTCTGAGAGGAGAAATCGTACTCTGTTAGACATGGTACGTTCAATGATGAGTCATGCAGACTTGCCTGTTTCCTTTTGGGGTTTTGCTTTAGAGACTGCTGCAATGACATTGAATCGCGCTCCAACGAAAATGGTTCTAAATACACCGTATGAGATATGGACTGGGAAGCATCCTAGTATGTCGTTCATTAAAATTTGGGGCTGTGAGGCATACGTGCGACGTCAAATGCCTGACAAGCTGGAACCCAAATCGGATAAATGTTATCTGGTGGGATATCCTAAGGAAATGAAGGGGTATTACTTTTACCTACTGTCCGAGGGCAAAGTGTTTGTCGCAAGGACTGGCGTCTTCTTGGAGAAAGAGTTCTTATCAAGAAAGACTGAAAAGGTAGAACTTGAAGAAGTTCAAGAACCACAGGTAGTGAATGAACCGGAATTGGATTCTGAGATAGGACTACAAGATGTTGTAGCTGGAGAACCTACTCAAGAAGCACAAGTCCTACGTAGATCTGGTAGACCGAGATTTGAGCCTGAGAGATATGGATTTCTCGGGTCTCAAATAGGTAATGTGTTGCTTATGGATCATGATGATGAACCAGCAACCTACCAAGAGGCTATGAATGGACCAGACTCTGACAAATGGCTTGAGGCTATGAAATCCGAAATGGACTCCATGTACGCAAACCAAGTTTGGAACTTGGTGGAACCACCTGAAGGGGTACGACCCATAGGGTGCAAGTGGGTCTTCAAAAGGAAGACCGACATGGATGGGAATGTACAGACATTCAAAGGGCGACTGGTGGCTAAAGGTTTCAAGCAAATTCATGGTATTGACTATGATGAGACCTTTTCCCCTGTTGCCATGGTTAAGTCCATAAGGATATTGCTTGCTATTGCTGCGTATTATGACTACGAGATCTGGCAGATGGATGTCAAAACGGCTTTCCTTAATGGAAACCTCCTTGAGGAAGTGTATATGACACAACCCGAGGGTTTTGTATCCCCATATAAAGCCACTAAAATATGCAAGCTGAACAAGTCCATCTATGGACTGAAATAGGCCTCTCGAAGTTGGAATCTTCGTTTTGATGAGAAAATCAAAGAGTTTGGTTTCATCAAAAATGAAGATGAGCCTTGTGTTTACAAGCGAATTAGTGGGAGCATTGTTTTCTTCCTGATATTGTATATAGATGATATACTTTTGATTGGTAATGACATTCCTACCCTGAAAGTTGTTAAGAACAACCTAGGGAACTGCTTTTCTATGAAGGACTTGGGTGAAGCGACTTACATACTCGGTATTAAGATCTATAGAGATAGATCGAAGAAGTTGTTGGGTTTGACCCAGAGTACATACATTGAAAAGGTGTTGAAGCGGTTCAACATACTTGAGTCCAAGAAAGGATTTTTACCCATGTCTCATGGTGTGAATCTCTCTAAGGACCAGTGTCCAAAATCTTGTGAAGATAAGGACCGCATGAAGTTGATTCCATATGCTTCGGCAATTGGATCAATCATGTACGCGATGTTGTGTACTCGACCCGATGTCTCCTATGCTTTGAGCATGACTAGCAGGTATCAGTCAAACCCCGGTGAGTGTCACTGGATTGCAGTCAAGAATATCCTGAAGTACTTGAGAAGGACTAAGGATGTATTCTTGGTGTATAGTGGAGAGGAAGAGCTCGTTGTAAGTGGTTACACGGATGCTAGCTTCCAAACTGATAGAGACGATTCAAAGTCTCAGTCAGGGTTTGTGTTTTGCCTTAATGGAGAAGCTGTGAGCTGGAAGAGTTCCAAGCAAGAGACAGTTGTTGATTCTACAACAGAGGCCGAGTATATCGCTGCGGCTAACGCAGCGAAGGAGGTTGTATGGATTAGGAAATTCATCGGCGAGCTTGATGTAGTTCCTAGCATTGTTGGTCCCGTAGTTCTCTACTGTGATAACAATGGTGCAATTGCACAATCTAAGGAACCTAGATCCCATCAGCGCTCCAAGCACATACTTCGGCGGTTCTATCTTATTCGTGAGATTGTCGAACGAGGAGATATGAACATTTGCAGAGTGCCGACCGAGGAGAATATTGTGGATCCACTGACAAAGCCTCTCGCGCAGAGAAAGCATGATGGTCATACTAGATCAATGGGTATGCGATACCTGAATGATCAACTCTAGTGGGAGTCTTGTGGGTTGCATGTAAACATATATTATGTTGGCTATTTATTGTTTATTCATTTGATGAATTTTGTACCTAAATGTTTCTTTTTACAATTAATGGCAAGTTCTTTTATTATGATTTTTCTATATGATAGTTAAATTGTAACATAATAAATATGCTTAGAATGTTCACTTCCATAGGACATCAAGTACGTGACTTGAATGTGAGAGCCTATGATTTATTTGAAGCTTCATTCTTAAAAGGTCCCTGGTCGTTGTATCGTCATAGAAACTAAGGGTGATGATGATACTTTAAGACTAGCATGTGTGTTGACTGATGACCAGTTCTCACAGGTCATGATATTGTGATATCAAGTCATCACGTGGGTACTTGTTAATGAACAAGTTGTACTGGACAGACCCAACCTGAGATTACTCTGTGTATTGTTATCTAAACGCGTCACGAGTAGGTCTCAATTGACAATGGTGTTGTGGTACTTTGACCTGAAGTCACAGCATTCATCAAGTGAGGAAGAGCGTGCTTTGATGCCATCTAAAGTCTTCCTTGAGAAAGGTTGATGATAAGGGTGGTTGTTGGGTACGTTACGAATCATTTGGGTGTTTGTGTGTGAGCAGATATAGGATTTGTCCTCCTATATGACAGGAGTTGCATCCATGGGCCCCTTGATCGAACTGGACTGAGAAATGCATGGCCATGCTTGGTTGAGTAAATATGTGATATTGGACTCACAATTCTCTGGAAGTCCGTTCTAGATCAAGAAACTTGGATTGAGCTATTATGAGGGTGACACGGTCCATGCCTCTAGTTCTTTTCGGATGTAAGGGACAAAGGGACAAAGACAACGCTGGGACATTGTTCATGAAGGCTTATGAGTTATGAACTCTTATTGCTTAGGGAGCAATGATGCATTGCTAGATGCCGCTCATTGTTTGTGAGGTTTTTGTTTTGATACTTTCAAGATCAAGTGGGAGACTGTTGGAGTTACCATGGTGATCTAGAAGTGGTCAAACATGTAATCTCACTGCCAACACGATATGAGCCTACAGGGTCGCACATAAGAGATGTGGAGAAGTTAGTTGATTGACTGTGTTGGTAAAGGTTACCAATCACCGACCTGAATGGGGTTATGGGCAAACAGTTGCCTTAGAGGATCGACGGGATTGGGCAAAAGTTGCCTTATAGGTTTGGCCAGAATAGTCGACCGAGGGTCGACGATAGTCGACCGAGGGTCGACGATCGTCGACCGCGGGTCGACGAGAATCGTCGACCAAAGGTCGACGATCGTCGACCGCGGGACGACGAGAATCGTCGACCGCGGGTCGACGAGAATCGTCGACCGCGGGTCGACGAGTATCGTCGACCGCGGGTCGACTATCGTCGACCGCAAGGTCGACGATCGTCGACCGCAGGTCGACGATCGTCGACCGCAGGTCGACGATTATCGTCAACCAAGTTCGACGTGATTCCAGCAGCTGATTCTCACCGACTGACTCTCGACGATTCCAGCGGCTGATTCTCGTCGACTGATTCTCGCCGATCCTGTATGATTCTCGCCGAGTGATTCTCGCCGATTCTGAGAGATGATTCTCGCCTATTCTGAAACCCTATTTTTGTGTGGTCTGCGGATAGCGATTTTACCTAGGTTTATTTATGCTTTGAGTATAAATAGATACTTAGGGTTTTGGGGAATATAAATGAACATCGGCTTTCCTTTTGACAAAAAAACGAAACCGACGGAAGTGTTCCGTCGTTCTTCGTTCGCTCCGCCGATTCCCGGATCCCGCCGATGGAAGTGTTCCGCCACCGTGCTCGCTCCGTCGACCTCCCCCCTCTCCGGCGATTGTCTCTGGTATTGCTATTCCTGGCGCGGACCTAGCAGTCCGTGGAGTTGCAAGGTGCGGTCAATTTTCCTCCCGATCCTTCGTGCGACGAAGCTCGGGGTTCTCCCGCTCGTGTGGATTTCTGTAGAGACGTGGATGTTATTCCACGTAGAACTCGCCACCGACAAGGAATTACACTTGGAGCATCTTTGTTGAGTTGTGACTCAACACCGAAGAGGTAATTTTTGCCTAGTTTGTATTAACTTCTTGATTCAACATTCATGGCCCGATCCAATCTCTTTGGGTTGTTCTAGATTTTATTACTTCCGCTGCGTGCACAAGCGTTGTGCCAACCTCATAGAGAAACCCAACAGTTTTTACCGTTATGCCCTTGGGGGGATTACCTCTCTACCCCCCGATGTGGAGCTTTTCTATTGGCTTGAGGCTTATTTGCCCTGGGGGCATTTTGGTCATTTTAACCCTAGGACTTAGAAAATCTATAAATAGACCCTTGAGGATGCCTTGGAGAGCATGACTTCTTTGCCACTTAAATCCCCTTGGCTTTCTTCCTCCAAGGCACCTGGCTCAAGCATTGTCTAGGTAGGGGGAGACCTCAAAGGTCTTCCGGGTGTGAGGTGGGACCTCCACGCTAGAGCCGAGGGTCAGTTCATAGTTTCATAAGTCTTCAGCCCGTAACATTCCCCCGAGTGTAGTAGGTGTGAGGTCACCCCTCTTTAGGGACCCCGAACTCCATAGAGGTCATTTTTGGCTTTAACATCAAGGTTCTTAATATGAACATTCTTGAAAGTAATAGTACCAGTCTGAATAACAATTATGTTCTTCAGCTTACTAATTTCTTGAATCCTCTGATTCAGCAATTTTGCAGACTCTAAAGCAGCCAATTTAAAAGAGAAAATCTCCTTGGTCTGCTTTTTGACAAGAAGTCTACACTTCTTGAATGCTTGGAGAAGCTCTCCATAATCATCAATCAACTTATTGATATCACCCTCAGATTTAGAACCCTCATCACCTTTTGGAGTTGATGCTTCTAATTCTGGACTAGTTACATATACAGATCTATATGGTGAGGAATGTACCTTAATAGGACCAGGCTGATCCTGGCTGTCTCCTTCCTCATCAACTCCCAACAGACCAAAGCAATGACTGTCTTCTATCATTGAATTGATGTCATCCAGCATCTGCAGGAATTCAGTCTCCACAGAATCTACTTATGCTGAATATAGCCCAATATAGGCCTCAACATCATCTTCTCTTTCTGATTCTGATGATGATGAATCAGTCCAGCTTTTCTCTTTCTGGGCAACAAAGGACTTTTCCTTCTTGCCCTTCTGGTGCTTCTTCTTGTCTCCCGATTCCTTTCTTTTCACAGGATAGTCAGCTATAACATGTCCTGATTTGCTGCAGCAATAACAAACTATTTTAGAAGAAGTTTGTTTACTAGGTTTTGAGCCATACTTGTTCTCTTTAGAGGATTTCTTCTTTTCTTTGTAGTAATCATCCTTGGGGTAGGAAGATGTGGATGGCCTGCTTCTCCAGCTTTTTTTCTTTACAAATCTCTGGAACTATCTGGTGAAAGCAGCAAAGTCTTCATCAGACTTATGACCATCTAATGCGATGGTGTCTGTGCTTTAAGTTTCTGTCTCAGCAACCTTCCTGGGAGGAGAAGGGGACTTTCTCCTACCCTTTCTTGTGGACTCAACTTTGAAAGCCACAGACTTATCATTGATTGAAGACTTGTTACATTTCTCCTCCTCTTTCCTTGTTGTCAACTACATCTCATAGGACAGCAGTTTACCAAACAGTGTTGGTGGAGGTGTATCAGCTAATCTGGTCACTTCTCTGATGGCATAAATCTTAGTATCCCAATCTTTGGTTAATGACCTGAGGAATTTGTCATTCAGCTCATATGTGCTGAATACTCTTCCATAAGTCATTAGTTCATTCACTATCCTGAAGAATTTCATATAGCATTTTGTAATGCTATCAGTCTTGTCCTGTCTAAAGCTCTCATACTCCTGATTGAGCATAGACTTTCGGTCATCTCTAACCTCTTCAGTTCCTTCCATGTAGATAACCAGTGTGTCCCACATTTCTTTTGACGTTTTGCAATGGACCAGATTCTGAAAAGTTGAATCATCTATGGCACTAACTATTATGTTCTGTGCCCTTTTGTCCATAGTATCCAAGATGATCTCATCCTTAGTCATCTCTACATAGCTCTTAGGAGTGGATATATTTGCATCAAGAAATGATATTTTCATAGGTATAAATTTGTAACATCCCATTTCCAACTAGACCCCTGGAAGTGGTTTTGCCATAACAGAACCCTAGGAAACCCGAATTGAAGTTTATCGACTAAGATTTCGAGTCAAGGGGTGGTCATGCCCGTGAATGACCCGTCACACCCGTGACCTAGGGCGTGACCCCTTCGACGATCGTCGACCTCAGAAAGACGATCGGCAAGCTCAGAAATTTCAACATGGGCCTGGCACGCCCGTGACCGATCCGTCACGCCTGTGATCTTGGAGTGGCGTTGAGTGAGCTGAGCTCACTCAATGCCATAGTCTGGATGGCGTTGAGTGAGCTTAGCTCACTCAACGCCATAAGCTAGACGGCGTTGAGTGCACAGACTGCACTCAATGCCATCTGGTGTTGCCTGGATGGCGTTGAGTGAGCTGAGCTCACTCAATGCCGTAGACTGGATGGCGTTGAGTGAGCTTAGCTCACTCAACGCCATAAACAAGACAGTGTTGAGTGCACGGACTGCACTCAACGCCGTCTACTGAGGCCTGGAATGACGTTGAGTGAGCTGAGCTCACTCAACGTCGTAGTTTGGATGGCGTTGAGTGAGCTTACCTCACTCAATGTCATAAGCTAGACGGCATTGAGTGCATAGACTACACTCAATGCCACCTTGAGTAGACTGGATGGCATTGAGTGAGCAGAGCTCACTCAACACCATAATCTGGATGGCGTTGAGTGAGATGAGCTCACTCAACGCTATAGTCTGGGAGCGGCATTCTGGATGGCGTTGAGTGAGCAGAGATCACTCAACGCCGTATCCGGGATGGCGTTGAGTGAGCAGAGCTCACTCAACACCGCAACATGGATGGCGCTGAGTGAGTAGAGCTCACTCAATGCCGTAGCTTGGATGGCGTTGAGTGAGCTGAGCTCACTCAACGCCATTGTACTTAGAATCTTTCTGGCAGGAATTTTTTTTGGCTGTGTGCTGGTTCAGCTGAACCGGGCCGGTCTAGATGGTGGGCCCAGATGCATTATTAGGTTGTTTCTTTTAATAAGACCCAATTAAGTCTTATTTTAAAAAGTGTTGACCGGTCATGCCACGTGGCTATCGGTTTTGAAAGCAAGGAGGAGCAAAGGCCATGGCCGAAAACCTGCTCTCATGGCCATCAATGGCACTTGATGTCGTGGCCCCTTCCCCTCCTCTTTAAACGACTGGATTCAAGTCCTCATAGGGAGAGGAGGAATTTCCAGCCCTCCTCCACCTATTATAGAGTCGTTTCTAGCCCCCACCACCATGGCCGAGCCAAGCTATAATGGGCCATTAATGGCTACCAGCAGTTAGACCTTTCCCCTCCCTCCTTTTACTGGTTTAAAAAGGCTCCCTAGACTCAGAGATGAAGTTTCCACCCTTACCCGACGGATTTGGAGCTTGTTCTGTGCTGTAGAAGAATTCCGGCGATTCTACCACCGCGACAATGGCTTTCCGACGATCTGCACACCTCCAGCCCGCGAACAAGGTCCTCCCCTCCTCTCTCTCTATGGGTAGATCTTAGCCTTCTTAGGATTAAGAATCGGGCTAAACTGAGCCCGATCAGGAAGAGCTCCTCTTCCTAATTTTCCTGCAAAATTAGTGCTCGGGTTCGCCGGATTCCGCCTCTCCGGCGGTCGCGCCGCCGCCCGGCGATGGCCACCACCTCAACGGAGGTGGTGGTGGCGGTGGACGGCAAGGGAGGAGGCTGGATGGCCGGCGGCAGCATCTAGAATGCACTCCAGGTCGGGCTAATCTCAGCCCTTGGCTGGAGGAAGAAGATGACCCAGCTCAGTTGGATATGCTTCAAGATTAGCGCTGTTATTTAATTCTTTTCTTTTATATGAATTTTTCTTATTCAAATAATAGCCACATTAGGAAATTTATGAAAAATACCTAAAGGCTTTTCATGAAGAAATGTTCAACACATAATTTGTAGCCCTATGGGTCTAATTTATTTTAAAATTGATTTGGGTCAATTTGGTCAACTGGTTTGACCAGGGCACCTCTTTTGGTGGGATCTATACCTAGAGCTAGGCAGATACCAAAAGGTGTGCCCACCCTTCATCCCTTGGCCAAATGATCTGAAATTTGGGTAAGGAGTCTACCCTAGCTATACCCAAAGTCTGTCCAAAAATGGGAATTTTTGTAGAATATTTTTCTATAGTTTTTAAAAAAATTTAATAATCTTAGGATAAATTAATTAGATGGCTTAATGACTTCCAAACCCTCCCAAATTTTGGTGAGTGGTTTTTGGGTTCATCTTGAGGCTCTGTATAATTTTTCATCTCATTTGGAGATGTTTTAGATTGGAAATGGACAAACCTAAGCTTTGCCCTATTAAGGGGTTTTTAGGTCAAAAGTGCACTTTGAGATTGGAGTGGCCAGATCACCTCAATAGAGGCTGAGATTTTGTCCACTGACTAGGAATGCTCTCTAGAACCCCCTCAAGGAGTTTGAGGTGGATTGGGGTAAATTTGCCCTAGGACCCAAGGCCAAACCCTAAAGATAGTTCTTGGTGGGTTGTGAAGGGCAAGTGGTCAAATGACCTGGTTATGATTTGAAACTTGGTGGAAAGAATTCTAGGGTAGCTAGAACCCTCTTGTAAAAATTTAGATTTTAAAGTAAATAAGTCCCTCAAAACCCTAACCCTAGTTTAGGGAACAAAACTTGTAGAGATAGAAAATGTCACTAAAACTCACTGAACAGTGATGAGATTTGGATAGAGTAGTTTTTAAGGTTAGTACAAGCTCTGGAGATTTTTTTATGAATTTAGGATCATTATTTTGGATACTTCATTAACAATTTAGTTGTTTGTGTTATTTGCTTATAAATTTATTATGGAGAAAATACTTTATGGAAATTGATGAAATTTAGGCATAGGACTTTTATTATTATTATAAAACTCTGTGAATTTTATGGGATATTTAGAAGTTTAATTCTAAGGCTTGCTTCATTAAGTATTGTTTCCCATGAAAACTTAATTAAATCTATTTTGATGTCTAGCAAGCCTGTAAAATTATGATCTTTGCACAATGACCTTTTACCTACCTTACAAATATTCAGTAATTTTTCTATAATTTTATGATGAGTAATTTCAGTACTTCCTTCTTTACATAGGATTAATGGGATTGTAATGGATAACTTATTTAGAGGCTAAATACTTTCTGTAAAATCATGAAAATTAGTATTTGATGACACCTTGCTGTTATTTAGTGATCATAATTTTTGGGTGGCCATTACTTAAGAAGATCATGTAGTTCATATTTAAAATTACCCATGGCCAATCTTTTGGAAAAATTAAATAAAGATCAGATTAATTAGGAAAATTATAAATTTCTGGATTTAGTCTAATTATGTCATGATAGACCTCCAGTAAATTTTATAAAAGATTTTGAAGACAATTTGGAGTACCTCCCATTGTATACCTCATATAGCTTAGGATTGTCTACATATAGTTAAACCGTAGAAACCGAACTAGAGTGAGTAATGAACTTGGAGAAATGGAATTTTGGTAGGTTGTTGGTTTGGATAGGGTAAGTTTAATTAAGTTCATTATTGGAAGTCAGGATGAGTAGGGTGTGAGATTGGCTAGTGTTAGGTGGTGTTCGGGAACGACGAAAGATCATCCACCCCGGTTGGAGAGGAAGAGTCTCAATACACTAGGTTAGCTCCAAAGTAATTTGAATGGGAACGGGTAATGGGTAATAACCAACCAAAGTAAGTGCCTTGCGAAAGGGAACGATGGGCTTCAGCTACCATTATAGTTCCTAGTGCCCTTTGAGAGCCCTTCACAGGGAATACCGGGGGCAGTCCTGGGCTAACGTAAACCGTAGGAATAATAAACTAAAAGAGCAACTAGAATATCTAGGGTTGCACATTCACACACCCCGGTAGCTAGGGAGGTAGAATAAGTTGGTTGGTTGCCATTCAGATGGTAGCTCTGAAGGTTGATGCACGGACGGGACAGTCCGGGGAGCTGAGGGCTCGAGGGTTTGAATACAGAATAAGGTGGTGGGTCTTCGGTATTTGATTGTCGTTCACACCGACATTGGTACGTTAACTCGGCGGTGTGGGACACTTAGCCAAAGAAAGTCTGGTGGATATAGACAGCACAAGTACGCGGATACTCTAGGTTGTGTTCTTCTAGGGGCGTATGGAAAGGCTAGGCCCGGTAGTGTGGATACCCGCCTAGGAGTGGAGGGCCCCACCCACTGTCTCCGTTTGCAACTACGGAGGTTCCTGGGAGTGAAGCTAGCTGCTCGAACAGGGGGAACTAAAGATCTGTGTGCATAGAGTCGTGTGCGTGAGTTGCACTTGCATGAATCATGGCATAGCATATCACTACACTCATATTTGCATACAACCGACACCCCAACGTATAAATCGGTATGGGACTTTTTATACGATGGGAGCCTTGCAAAAGACCCCTTAACTTATAAGTTTGTATTGGCATTCATATAAGTTAAGGTTACATACTTATTTACTTACTTGCTTTCTGTTTGTCTTCTTATAAATTTGCTACTTACTACATGCCTACTTTATTACTCACTACTGTAGGACTGCTAGATGTACCTTTCATACGTAGCTGCTTATACAATATATATTTACTGTTAGACTAGTTCCGCTGTCACCCGTTTGATTATTCTCCACCATTGTAGCTTCCCTTTCCTCCTCTCCGCTCGGTGCTTAGGAGCCGTGGGGGGAGGGGTAGGGGATGATAGGGCTTAGTCTTTATGACTAATGGTTTTCGAACCACAACATTACAGGAGCTCCGAATGGGAGACAGGGACTAGCACCAGCAGAGTACGATGCGCATGGAGGTGGGCCAGTCTAGCACCGGAGCACCTATGACCAGCTCCGTGAGTGTTTAGTATTTTTATAGCTTCCGCGATGAGTGGTTTGTAGTGAGTATTCTGATGTACCGGGCTCGAGCCCATTTTTATATATTTCATCTGAACTATTCTTGCAGTACTTACTATATCTTGATGGACTTGTTGTGATTTTATCATATGTGTTTTTGTGGACTTGTTTACATTCAGTGTAATATTTACTTCTCTTTCTTTGTGATCGAAAAGAGCCGGCAGAATTGGCGTTTTGTAGTGGCGGCCTTCCCGTGAGTCGGTGCCACCGCAAAGCGGCAATTTTGGGCTAAGACCCCGGTGTTCGAAAAAGTAAAAAAAAGGGGGTCTTACAAGTGGTATCAGAGGAGACCTCGATCGAAAGAGAAGTAGTCCACAAACCTTGGGCCACCCCCGTGTGAGCTTAGTTTGCGGACAAACTAGCAGCGGAAGCAGTGGTGTGCCCATAAGGGGAAATCACATGTGAAAGTCCATCCTATCCCTTCCTTATATTCCATTCATACATTCTATAACAAACGAAATTTTTCTTGTAGCTTGTGACGAACCCTACATAACAGCAGGGGACACCTCAAGCTCCAAATGTGGTCCCGCCTCCGCCGTCTCCAGCTTTGTTCCAGCAGACGGAGATGGGGCAAACACTGACGGCCATTCTGGAGGCCTTCAGAGCTCAGCAAGCCCCGACTCCACAGCCAAACCCCGGGGCCAACTGGATGAGCGCCTTCCGGGGACTTTCCCCTCCATCCTACCTGGGGACAGAATCGACAGTACACACTGAGGAGTGGTTAGATACCATTTATGAGATGCTTGCGGGGATCTGATGCCCCACTGAGGAGGCAGTTGCTTTGGTGGTCTCCTGCCTGGAGTCACATGGAAAGAGGTGGTGGAAGTCACAGCTGGACACCACCTTTGCGGGTATGGATTGCGCAGATATTACTTGGGAGGAGTTCAGAGCAGCGCTCTTAGGACATTTCGTACCTTAGTCGGCGAGGGAAGAGCTGGTGGATAGGTTCTTGCGATTGAGGCAGGGGAACAGGACTGTGGTGGAGTATTATCAGGAGTTTACTCACCTGGCCCGCTATGCGGACGCTTATCAAGGTGACGACGCTAGCTATGCCCGGAGGTTTTACAAGGGGCTGTAAGATGACATGATACAGGCCCTCCTATTCGTCTCAAAGGGGAGTTTGGTCAGGATTCTGGAGATGGCTAAGAAGAGAGAAGCGGATCAACTTACAGTTAAGAGCCGGAAGAGATTGGCTGATGATACAGTGATTGGAGGTCGTAGAGACCATCCTCGAGGCCAGGTTATTGGGGAGAGAAGGAATGGGGATCAACCTCATCAAGAGTTTGGGCAGGAGCAGAGGAGTCAGGGGTTATTGGCTCCCCAGCCTTTACAGATGCTGGAGATGCTAAGGACAGTAGAGCTGGCATCGGTATGCTTTCAGTGCAATCAGCTGGGGCATATCAAGAGGAACTGCCCTATGAGGCGGGCACCCCCACCAGCACATCAGGGCGCTCCACCTCCCCGACAGTTTGGCGGGCGATGACATGATCGAGGATGAGGATTTCAGGACCGAGGCCACAGGCCTGAGAGGGAGCAAGTGTATGCTCTAGACCTGACACAGCCCCGGAACCCGGAGCAGGTTATCGCAGGTATGGCAGTACTTTTAAGTTTCTTCCTATGAACTAGTTTTACTAGACATAACCTAGTAAGAAATTAAGAGAAGACAATTATAACAAGAATACTAAGACATTTAATTACCTCATGCATAGTCTTCATTAGCGGCAAGCCCGCTCACACGCTCTTCGACACTGGTGCTTCACACTCATTAATGTCGGAAGATTTCGTGAAAGGATTGGCGGGCGTGGAGCCGTTCACCGGAAAGATGATGAGGGTGCGCCTACCCGATGGATCAAAGCTAATGACCTCTGCTCATTGCAATATGGAAGGGGAGATCGGCGGGAAGGCGTTTGAGGCACCAGCGACGATTCTGAAGATGCCAGATTACGATCTGATCCTGGGCATGACTTGGCTGTGCTAGAACCATGCCCAGATCGACTGCGTGGCGAAGAGGATCACCTTGAGGCACGGGGACTCCTTTATTGTTATCGAAGGTATTATACCAGCACCCCGCACCTTATTATCATCTGTGCAGGCCGTTAAGGCCCATCTGCAGGGGGAAGAGGTTTATCAGGTCCTTTTTGAGGCGGTCGTGGCCAAGGACTCCATTTCAGATATTCCAGTAGTGCGAGACTTCACCGACGTATTTCCGGAGAAGCAACCAGGGCTACCCCCGCATCGAGAGAAGGACTTCCAGATTCAGCTCGTACCGGGGGCTAAGCCGGTATCCAGAGCTCCCTATCGAATGGCCCCAAAGGAGTTTGTGGAATTTCGATGCCAGCTTCAGGAGTTAGTGGAGGCCGGGTTCATTCGACCTAACTCTTCACCATGGGGAGCTCCAGTATTATTCGTCAAGAAGAAGGACGGAACTCTTCGACTGTGTATAGATTACCGGGCTCTGAACAGGTTGACATTCTGGAATACTTATCCCTTGACAAGGATAGACGAGCCATTTTACCAGCTGGAGGGAGCCCATTGGTTCTCAAAGCTGGATCTGAGGTCGGGGTACTACCAGCTTCGCATTCGGGAGGAGGACATCCCGAAGACGGCCTTCAGCAGCAGATATGGTTTGTACGAGTTTACCGTGATGCCTTTTGGGCTCACGAATGCACCCTCTGCATTTATGACCTTGATGAACCGGGTGTTCGAGCAGTATCTGGATGTCTTTGTTATCGTATTCATCGACAACATCCTTATCTACTCAAGGACGGAGGAGGAGCACGTGAGGCATCTGGCCTTGACCTTGGAGAAGCTGTGGGAGCATAAGATGTATGTCAAGTACAGCAAGTGCAAGTTCTGTCTAAAGGAGGTGGCCTTTCTGAGCCATGTCATCAGTGGAGCAGGTCTGGCAGTGGATCCGGCGAAGGTCCAGGCAGTACGGTATTGGCCACCACTAAAATCGGACTCAGATGTTCGAAGTTTCTTAGGACTTGCCGGTTATTACCGGAAGTTCGTAAAGGGGTTCTCTCAGATTTCCCTCCCTCTTATGTCTCTGACGAAGAAGGAGTCCCCTTTTATTTGGACACCACGATGCGAATCTGCTTTTCAGGAGCTGAAGGATCGTCTTACCTCGGCTCCCATCCTTGCTCTTCCGTCAGGGAAGGAAGGATTCTAGGTGTACACAGATGCTTCCTATCAGGGGATGTGTGCCGTTCTGATGCAGAACGGGCACGTAATAGCCTATGCCTCCCGTCAGTTGAAGCAGCACGAGCAGAACTACCCCGTGCACGATTTGGAGATGGGGGCAGTCTTTTTTGCTCTTAAGATCTGGCGACACTATCTCTATGGAGTACATTGCGATATCTTCTCAGACAACAAGAACTTGAAGTACGTAGACACCCAGAAGGAGTTAAACATCAGGCAGAGACGCTGAATGGAGTTTCTATCGGACTACCAGTATACTATGCACTACCATCCAGGGAAGGCAAACGTGGTAACAGACGCTTTGAGTCGGAGAGCGAGTACGTCAGGAGTAGGCCCGCAGCTGATGGCCTTGGAGTTGGTTAAAGCATTCGAGGAGATGCAGATATCACTAGTGTCCGAGGATGACCCGAAGTTATACATGTAGTACCTGGGGTCGATGGTTACTACTGATGATATTCGGGACCGCATCAGAGATGGGCAGATGCTGGATGTGAGAGCTGAGCCGATATTCCGAGCCTTAGAGGAAGGCACGACAGGAGATTACTCTTTGAGGGATGGTCTCCTGTGTTTTAGAGGCAGAGTCTACATATCGGCAGGAGGCCAGATCCGGTAGGACATTATGATGGAAGCTCACTGCAGCCGATACTCGGTATACCCGGGGATCACTAAGATGGTAAAAGATTTGAATAGGACGATATATTGGCCGGGTATGAAGAAGGATATTACATACTTTGTGACGCATTGCGAGGCCTGCCAACTCGTAAAGGCAGAGTGTAGGAACCCAGCAGGCTTGCTGCAGCCACTTCCGGTGCCAGAGTGGAAATTTTAGGATATAGCCATGGACTTCATACATGGGCTACCCCGATCCCGTGCGGGGAATGACTCGATCTGGGTGATAGTGGACAGGCTAATAAAGGTGGCTCGATTCATTCCAGTGGTGAAGGATGCTCCAGTTAGTGTATTAGTACGGAGGTTCATTGAGCAGTTTGTGCGTTATCATGGGGTGCCCAAGACTATCATTTCGGATCGGGATGGGCGGTTTACATCCAAGAAGTGGAGGTCAGTCCAGGCCCATCTGGGTTCTCGGTTGATATTCAGCACAGCTTTTCACCCTCAGACCGACGGGCAGACGGAGTGCACCAACCGTACACTAGAATATCTTTTGCGCCTGTGTATTTTGGACCGCGGTGAGCCTTGGGAGAGATTGCTGCCACTGGTCGAGCTTTCGTACAACAATGCCCATCAGTCTAGCATAGGCATGGCTCCATACGAGGCGTTGTATGGAAGGAGGTGCAGGACCCCACTATCATGGGTTCAGGATGAGGATCTGCAGGCACTGGGCTCGGAGTTTGTAGGGGATACAGATGCCTAGATTAGATTGATCCGGGACAGGATGTTGGAAGCCCAGAGCAGACAGGCCAAATACTACGATGCGAGGCATCATCGGGTGGAGTTCCAGGTGGGAGACCGAGTTTTCTTGAAGATACGGCCGATGCACGGAGTCTCGCGGGTTCGCAGGTGGAAGAAGCTTAGTCCGAGATATATGGGGACTTACAGGATCCTAGAGCGGATCGGCCCCTTAGCTTATAGACTGGAGCTACCGCCGAAGTTAGCGGGATTGCATGACGTCTTCCACGTCTCCTCTCTACGGAGGGCTCTGCTACGCCATGAACAGCTGATTTCCACAGTAGACGACCTGGTGGCCTCGGATCGGTCAGTCAACCTAGAGCTTATCAGGATCGATGATACGGCAGTGCGGGTCTTGCGACATATGAAGGTTCCGTTAGTCAAGGTCCTGTGGAACAATCATGGGAAGGAGGAGCATACATGGGAGCCACAGGACTTGATGTGGCAAAAGTATCCGGATCTTTTCAGTCAGGTATACCTCACAACCCCTCTAGACAATCAATTTGCTTTCCAATAGGGCTGAAATTTCAAGAATAGGGGCAAATCTTTTGTTTATTGGGGTATATACCTAGTCAACTGGATGAATTGGTCTTAGATTTGACTATCACCTTCAAACCACACATAGCAAACGTGGCGTAGAGATGTAAATCTTTCAACTCTCATGGGAAGTTACAAGCCTTTTTCTCCCGATAGGAGCCCCCGTAGGCTTAACCTTGATTTCGGGGATGAAATCTTTGTTTTGTTTATTGGGATTTATAACATCTCATTTCCAACTAGACCCCTGGAAGTTGTTTTGTCATAACATAACCCTAGGAAACCCAGGAATTGAAGTTTATTGACCAAGATTTCGAGTCAAGGGGTGGTCACGCTCGTGACCGACCTGTCATGCCCGCGACCTAGGGCGTGACCCCTTCGGCGATCGTCGACCTCAGAAAGACGATCGGCGAGCTCAGAAATTTCAACATGGGCCTGGCACGCCCGTGACCGATCCATCACGCCCGTGACCTTGGAGTGGCATTGAGTGAGTTGAGCTCACTCAACGCCGTAGTCTGGATGGCATTGAGTGAGCTTAGCTCACTTAACGCCATAAGTTAGACGGCGTTGAGTGCACAGACTGCACTCAACGCCATCTGGTGTTGCCTGGATGGCGTTGAGTGAGCTTAGCTCACTCAACGCCATAGACTGGATGGCGTTGAGTGAGCTTAGCTCACTCAATGCCATAAACTAGACAGCATTGAGTGCACGGACTGCACTCAATGCCGTCTTCTAAGGCCTGGAATGGCGTTGAGTGAGCTGAGCTCACTCAATGCCGTAGTTTGGATGGCGTTGAGTGAGCTTACCTCACTCAATGCCATAAGCTAGACGGAGTACATAGACTGAATCAATGCCACCTTGAGTAGACTGGATGGCGTTGAGTGAGCAGAGCTCACTCAATGCCATAATCTGGATGGCGTTGAGTGAGCTGAGCTTACTCAATGCCATAGTTTGGGAGCGGCATTCTGGATGGCGTTGAGTGAGCAGAGCTCACTCAACGTCGTATCCGGGATGGCGTTGAGTAAGCAGAGCTCACTCAACGCCGCAGCATGGATGGCGTTGAGTGAGCTGAGCTCACTCAACGCCGTAGCTTGGATGGCGTTGAGTGAGCTAAGCTCACTCAACGCCATTGTACTTAGAATTTTTCTGGTAGGATTTTTTTTGGCTGTGTGCTGGTTCAGCTGAACCTGGCCGGTCTAGATGGTGGGCCCAAATGCATTATTAGGCCGTTTATTTTAATAAGACCCAATTAAGTCTTATTTTAAAAAGTGTTGACGGGTCATGCTACTTGGCTGTCGGTTTTGAAAGCAAGGAGGAGCCACGGCCATGGCCGAGAACCTGCTCTCATGGCCATCAATGGAACTTGATGTCGTGGCCCCTTCCCCTCCTCTTTAAAAGGCTGGATTCAAGTCCTCATAGGGAGAGGAGTTTCCAGCCCTCCTCCAGCTGTTACAGAGCCGTTTCTAGCCCCCACCACCATGGCCGAGCCAAGCTATAATGGGTCATTAATGGCCACCAGCAGTTAGACGTTTCCCCTCCCTCCTTTTACTGGTTTAAAAAGGCTCCCTAGACTCAAAGATGAAGTTTCCACCCTTACCCGACGGATTTGGAGCTTGTTCTGTGCTGTAGAAGAATTCTGGCGATGCCACCACCGCGCCAATGGCTTTCCGACGATCTGCACGCCTTCAGCCCGCGAACAAGGTCCTCCCCTCCTCTCTCTCTACGGGTAGATCTTAGCCTTCTTAGGATTAAGAATCGGGCTCAACTGAGCCCAATCGGGAAGAGCTCCTCTTCCTAATTTTCTTGCAAAATTAGTGATCGGATTCGCCGGATTCCGCCTCTCCGGCGGCCGCGCTGCCGCCCGGCGATGGCCACCACCTCAATAGAAGGGGTGGTGGCGGTGGCCGGCCAGGGAGGAGGCTGGATGGCCGACGGTAGCATCTGGAATGCACTCCAGGTCGGGCTAATCTCAGCCCTTGGCTGGAGGAAGAAGATGACCCAGCTCAGTTGGATATGCTTCAAGATTAGTGTTGTTATTTAATTCTTTTCTTTTATATGAATTTTCTGTATTCAAATAACAGCCACATTAGGAAATTTATGAAAACTACCTAGAGGACTTTCATGAAGAACTAGTCAACATATAATTTGTAGCCCTATTGGTCTAATTTATTTTAAAATTAATTTGGGTCAATTTGGTCAACTGGTTTGACCAGGGCACCTCTTTTGGAGGAATCTATACCTAGAGCTAGGCAGAGACTAAAAGGTGTGCCCACCCTTCATCCCTTGACCAAATGATCTGAAATTTGGGCAGGGAGTCTACCCTAGCTATACCCATAGCCTGTCCAAAAATGGAAATTTTTGGAGAATATTTTTCTATAATTTTTAGAAATATTTAATAATCTTAGGATAAATTAATTAGATGGCTTAATGACTTCCAAACCCTCCCAAATTTTGGTGAGTGGTCCCTGGATTCATCATGAGGCTCTATATAAGTTTTCATCTCATTTGGAGATGTTTTAGATTGGAAATAGACAAACCTAAGCTTTGCCCTATTAAGGGGTTTTTAGGTCAAAAGTGCACTTTGAGATTGGAGTGCCCAGATCACCTCAACAGAGGCTGAGATTTTGTCCACTGACTAGGAATGCTCTCTTGCACCCCCTCAAGGAGTCTGAGGTGGATTGGGGTAAATTTGCCCTAGGACCCAAGGCCAAACCCTAAGGATGGTTCTTGGTGGGTTGTGAAGGGCAAGTGGTCAAATGACCTGGTTATGATTTGAAACTTGGTGGAAAGAATTCTAGGGTAGCTAGAACCCTCTTGTAGAAATTTAAATGGATTTTAAAGTAAATAAGTCACTCAAAACCCTAACTCTACTTTAGGGCACAAAACTTGTAGAGATAGAAAATGTCACTAAAACTCACTGAACAGTGATGAGATTTAGATAGAGTAGTTTTTAAGGTTATTACAAGCTCTGGAGATTTTATTATGAATTTAAAATCATTATTTTGGATACTTCATTAACAATTTAGTAGTTTGTGTTATTTGCTTAGAAATTTATTATGGATAAAATACTTTCTGGAAATTGATGAAATTTAGGAAGAGAACTTTTATTTTGATTTTAAAGCTCTGTGAATTTTTATGGGATTTTTAAAAGTTTAATTCTAAGGCTTGCTTCAGTAAGTATTGTTTCTCATGAAAACTTAATTAAATCTATTTTGATGTCTATCAAGCTTATAAAATTATGATCTTTACACAATGCTCTTTTCTGTACCTTAATAATATTCAGTAATTTTTCTATAATTTTATGATGAGTAATTTCAGTACTTCCTTCTTTACATAAGATTAATGGGATTGTAATGGATAAATTATTTAGAGGCTAAATACTTTCTGTAAAATCATGAAAATTAGTATTTGATGACACCTTACTGTTATTTAGTGATCATAATTTTTGGGTGGCCATTACTTAAGAAGATCATGTAGTTCATGTTTAAAATTACCCATGGCCAATCTTTTGGAAAAATTAAATAAATATCAGATTAATTAGGAAAATTATAAATTTCTGGATTTAGGCTTATTATGTCATGATAGACCTCCAGTAAATTTTATAGAATATTTGGAAGATAATTTGGAGTACCTCCCCTTGTATACCTCATATAGCTTAGGATGGTCTACATATAGTAAAACTGTAGAAACCGAACTAGAGTGAGTAATGAACTTGGGGAAATGGAATTTTGGTAGTTTGCTGGTTTGGATAGGGTAAGTTTAATTAAGTTCATTATTGGAAGTCAGGATGAGTAGGGTGTGAGATTAGCTAGTGTTAGGTGGTATTCGGGAACGACGAAAGATCGTCCACCCCGGTTGGAGAGGAAGAGTCTCAATACACTAGGTTAGCTCCAAAGTAATTTGAATGGGAACGGGTAATGGGTAATAACCAACCAAAGTAAGTGCCTTGCGAAAGGGAACGATGGGCTTCAGCTATCATCATAGTTCCTAGTGCCCTTTGAGAGCCCTTCACAGGGAATACCGGGGGCAGTCCTGGGCTAACGTAAACCGTAGGAATAATAAACTAAAAGAGTAACTAGAATATCTAGGGTTGCACATTCACCACCCCGGTAGCTAGGGAGGTAGAATAAGTTGGTTGGTTGTCATTCAGACGGTAGCTCTGAAGGTGGATGCACGGACGGGACAGTCCGGGAAGCCGAGGGCTCGAGGGTTTGAATACAGAATAAGGTGGTGGGTCTTCGGTATTTGATTGTCGTTCACACCGACATCGGTACGTTGACTCGGCGGTGTGGGACACTTAGCCAAAGAAATTCTGGTGGATATAGCCAGCACTAGTACACGGATACTCTAGGTTGTGTTCTTCTAGGGGCGTACGGAAGGGCTAGGCCCGGTAGTGTGGATACCCGCCTAGGATTGGGGGGCCCGACCCACTGTCTCCGTTTGCCACTACGGAGGTTCCTGGGAGTGAAGCTAGCTGCCCGAACAGGGGGAACTAAAGGTCTGTGCGCATAGAGTCGTGTACGTGAGTTACACTTGCATGAATCATGGCATAGCATATCACTACACTCATATTTGCATACAACCGACACCCCAATGTATAAATTGGTATTGGACTTTTTATACGATGGGAGCCTTGCAAAAGACCCCTTAACTTATAAGTTTGTATGTGCATTCATATAAGTTAAGGTTACATACTTATTTACTTACTTGCTTTCTATTTGTCTTCTTATAAATTTGCTACTTACTACATGCCTACTTTATTACTCACTAACGTAGGACTGCTAGATGTACCTTTCATACTTAGCTGCTTATACAATATATATTTACTGTTAGACTAGTTCCGCTGTCACCCGTTTGATTATTCTCCACCATTGTAGCTTCCCTTTCCTCCTCTTCGCTCGGTGCTTAGGAGCCATGAGGGGAGGGGTAGGGGATGATAGGGCTTAGTCTTTATGACTAATGGTTTTCGAACCACAACATTACAGGAGCTCTGGATGGGAGACAGGGACCAGCAGCCCAGGGACCAGCACCAGCAGAGTACGGTGCGCATGGAGGTGGGCCAGTCTAGCACCGGAGCACCTGTGACCAGCTCCGTGAGTGTTTAGTATTTTTATAGCTTCTGTGATGAGTGATTTGTAGTGAGGACTCTGATGTACCGGGCTCGAGCCCGTTTTTCTATATTTCATCTGAACTATTCTTGCAGTACTTACTATATCTTGATGGACTTGTTGTGATTTTATCATATGTGTTTCTGTGGACATGTTTACATTCAGTGTAATATTTACTTCTCTTTCTTTATGATCGAAAAGGGCCGGCAGAATTGGCGTTTTGTAGTGGTGTCCTTCCCGTGAGTCGATGCCACCGCAAAGCGGCAATTCTGGGCTAAGACCCCGGTGTTCGAAAAAGGAAAAAAAGGGGGTCTTACAAAAGGGACCTTCTTGAACTGTAATATAAATTCTTGGATCAGATGCCTCCATGAATAACCTAACCATTTCTTTCCAGATACCAAAATTTTCTTTCCTGCAAATAAGAAGTTTCATTAAACCAAGCTCTTTCTGATTCTCACTTGATCCCATTTTGGATATCTGTAACTGCCTGGAGATAAGCTCTGACTGTTAAGTCAAATTTTGAGAAACCTCCCTCTGATATCAATTGAAAGAATTCAATAAAGAACTACTAATCACCTAGAGGGGGGTGAATATGTCCAATTCTTTATAATAGGCAGTTTTAGGATTTCCAATTAGCAATTCTAGTTATCCAATCATTCAAGCATCACAGATAATCAGAATATGCAAACACAGCACAGAAACACACAAATTTATAGTGGTTCCCCAGTATTTGGGTACATCCACTTTCCCCCTTCTCCTATCTAGCAATCAACTAGATTCGGAACAACTTCCTTCTCCTCAGATCCACAGATCTTACCACTCAGAACTCTTCCAGGTTTATAGCTCAGACTTCTTCAAGTCCTACAGCTCAGATTCTTCCAGATCCTACAACTCATATTCTTCCCAAGAATCCTACCTCAGAGTTTTCCAACTCCTACCTCAGGCAATATGCCTTACCTCAGCCCTTATAATTACAGGCTTACAACTCAGAAAGATGGACTTTCCTACACTCAGATCTATACAGATCCTATGAGTTTGATTACAATAATTTAAGAATTTCTTTACCTAAAGAGAGAGAGAAAGGGGTAAAGATTACTTGACCAATAATTAGAAATTGGTCCCTTCTGATCCTTGCAAATCTTGGATCAGATTCAACCTGACTTAGCTTCTTCAAAGCTTCTTGAATTCAGAGAACTAGGTTGAATCTTCAAAGAGTAGATGGAAGTGATCTTGAATCTGCCTCCTTCTTCTTCTTAAAAATTTGATTCTGTAATCTAAGCTGATCTGCAGAGATCCGGCCTTCAAGATGTTGTCAATTTTGTTCTTCTGTTACTCCTTTTTTTCTTCTGATAGGAATGTTCTATTTATAAAAGCCATCAGTGATAACCTGTTGAGTTGATATCTGACTGACATCTTACAGTTCTGACACCTGACAGCTTTAACAGTTATAAGAGTTGTCACTTCTTAGATCTAGAAATCTGCAACTTGGTCTCAACAGTAGACAGCAGACAGGTCTTCATACTGTGTTAACACGGACTGTTGGATGTGTTGACACATCTAGCTGGATGTCGAAAAATTGTCTTGATGTTGTCGACAAGTTTCACTTTCTATCGACACAGCTTTCCTTCATAGTCCCGACACAGGTAATGTAGAATGTGTCGACACAACTTCCTTAGTGTCGACACAGCTTTTCCTTCAAAATAGTTGTCAACCCAAGTCCTGGGTGTCGACATATCTGCTTGAGATTACTGTCAGCACTTCTAGTCACAGTGTGTCGACACTAGTCTTGAGTGTCGACACAGTTGATCTTAGACTCAGCATTCAGTGTGTCGACTGTGATCATTTATGTCAACACAGCTTGTGTTGACTTATATCTCTGTGTGCTGATATAGCTAGTGTAGACTGATATCTCTGTGTATCGACACAAGTCCTGTGTGTCGACATAGCTTTGCTCTTGTACTCAACATTGCTTCATCAAAAGGTGTCGACACTGCTCAAGTTTCTCGAACTTAGAAAAAATCTTCTCCATTTCTTTAGCCTGCACAAGTTAACTCAATAGACATCAAATACAAAATGATGTATACCATTGACTTAAGTAAGACTTATCCAAATCTGGTACAATTTCCAATGTACCCAACAAAGTGCATTTCTAGATTTCGTTTTATTTGATGCTCAACTTAGAAAAATTGATTGTGCTTGAAACCTCACAATGTGTTGAGTTGTTTAATTTTCTTTATTTTGCTACATATTTCATGTTGCGGTTTGCTTACAGGTGAGCGGCGCCCCGTCCTATAGTCGACTAAGATGACCGGGGGGTGGGAGGGGTATCGTTACGAGGTTTGTGATCCGCTCATTACTGACCCTCATTTGCCACTT
This sequence comes from Platanthera zijinensis, assembly GCA_039513925.1. Classification (NCBI taxonomy): domain Eukaryota; kingdom Viridiplantae; phylum Streptophyta; class Magnoliopsida; order Asparagales; family Orchidaceae; genus Platanthera; species Platanthera zijinensis. The sequence goes on from CM077086.1 coordinate 35,989,181, forward strand.
ATTTGTATTTGATGCAGGTGCTGAAAATCATAACAGGAAGTAGCGTGCAAAAGCACCAAGTAATAAGCTGGCCAAAAATGAACTCTTTTATTGCTTTCCTTATTCACCGGCCTATGAGTTGATGTTTGTATAATTGTTTAGTATTGATGCTCTAAATGTGTTGCAAGGCCTTTGTGCGAACAGAAAACAAGTAGACCGAAAATTTGGAGTAACAAAATTTTTATTATCCAAAAAGGTATCTATTACAAAGGTATGACCTCCATTTTATAGAATGGAGGAAAGAATAGATATTACAAATAAGCAATGTGGGACTAATAATTATAGGAATAAGTGTTAGAAACGAACAAGAACAAACCGGAAGTGGATTAACAGAAATTTTATTATCCAAAAAATGTGTGTATTACAAAGGTATGGCCTCCCTTTTATAGAATGGAGGAGAAGGAAGAGAATACAAACTAGAGATGTGGGACTAAAAAAATACAGGACTAAGCGACTATACAAAAAACAACCCGCACAAGCCGCGCGGTTAGATGAGAAGGGCTAACCGCTCGGCTACCACCAGAGAGAGAGAAGTCATCATGGGAGACCGCTAGACTGCCCAGTCTCCAAGTCGCCTACGACAAACTGCTAGACTGCTCAGACTCCAGACATAAACAGCCCAGTAACCAAACCGCTGAAGGGAAACTGCCAGACCGTGCGGTCTTCAACCCGCCAAGATAGACCGCCAGACCTCTCGGTCACCAACTCCAACACTCCCCCTCAAGCTGAAGCATATATATCGATCATGCTCAGCTTGTCGCAAATACGAAGAAACGAGGCGGATACTGGCTTGGTGAAGATGTCAGCCAGCTCTTTATCAGAAGTGACGAAGGGAGTGCAAATTTGTTCCTTCAAAATCTCTTCACAAATGAAATAATAGTCGACCTCAATGTGCTTAGTTCTTTCATGGAAGACCGGGTTCTTGGAGATGTATATGGCAGCCTTATTATCATAGAACATAGGTAGAGGATGGTTGTAGACCTCTCCTAAATCCAGCATGAGAGCCTGTAACCACTTTAACTTACAAGTGGTCGACGTCATACTATGATACTCCGCTTCTGCACTGGACCTGGAAATAACAGACTGTTTCTTGCTCTTCTAGCTCACCAGATTTCCCCCAATAAAGGTGCAAAAATCCGAGGTGGACTTGCGATCCCATTTGACATCAGCATAACTCGCATCTGAGTATGTTTCAACCCTCAGATGACCATTCTTCTGAAAGAGTAATCCTTTCCCAGACGCTGCTTTGACATACTCCAAGATCCGCAAGGCGGACTGTAGATGGCACTCCCTAGGAGCTTGCATGAATTGGCTCACTGTTGGGTACATTGGAAAATGTGTACCTAATTTGAAGAAGCCCAACTTAGCTCAATGATATACATCAAGGTGTATTTGATGTTATTTTAAGTTGACATGTGCAGGTGAAGAAGTGTTAAAGAATGCAGAAAAATATTCTAAGTCCATGTGTCGACACCTGAAGAAACAGTGTCGACACTTCAGAATATTTGTGTCGACACTTGAAGGAGGCTGTGTCGACACAGAGAAAGATAGTCGACCACATTTGTGTCGACACTGGGAAGCAGTGTCGACTCACAGAGAAAGATAGTCGACCACATTTGTGTCGACACTGGGAAGCAGTGTCGACTCACAGGAAGATAGTCGGCCACATTTGTGTCGACACTGGGAGGCTGTGTAGACACAATGAGACAGAGTCGACACACATTGGCAGAAGTCGACAATACTTGTGTCGACACCAAAAGACTAAGTCAACACATACTGAGTTCTGAATCTACAACAACTGTGTCGACACACAGGACTTGTGTCGACACACTGCAAAGTCAAGACCAAGTTATTCTCTGAATAAGCTGTGTCGACTTAAAGGCAAACTTGTCGACATCATCAAAGGCTGTGTCGACACCAAAGTTACTTGTGTCAATACATACAGACAGTTGGTCTCGACACTTCCTGACAGTCTGTCTCAACACATTGCTGACCAAGACTAAGGCACAGGATCTGTTTGAAGACTTGACAGCTGTGGGTTGCAGCCAGTTAACTGATGTTGTCAGACTTATCAGAAGACAGTTATAAATCGGATCAGCCGGTTACCATTAAGAAGATCTATAAATAGACAGATTCAGAGAGAAGTAAATGAAAATGAGAAGATTAAAATTTGGCAATCAAATTGAGAAATCAAATCAAGAAGGTGTAATACACTAAAGAAGATCTTCATCAGAAGATCTAAGAAGACAATCTCAGGATCGATCTAAGAAGAGTTCTAACAAGAATTCAGAAGTATCATCAAAGGTGTTGGATAGAGAGGGATCCACCCATTTTGAAGAAGAAGAAGGAAGCCATCAGTGGTTTTCTCAAGAAGCTATTTGGAAATCAACTCAGCTAAGTTCAGATTCAAGAAGCTTTGAAGAAAGCTCAGATTCAGTTGATTTCATCAGCTGATCAAGAATTGTCTTGTCCTCTTCTCTCTCAACAAAGGCAAGACATTAAAACTTCTTTTCTAAATTTCTGTAGGATCTGTTTTACACAGATCTGAGTTGTAAGCCTGTGATATAAAGGCTGAGTGTAGGAGAGTTGATCTCTGAGTGGTAGGGCTGTTTGCCTGAGTGTAGGAGAAGGTTCTTCTCTGAGTTGTAGGCCTTGTGGCAAGGCTGAGGTAGGGCTGTTGTGCCTGAGTTGTAGGAACCTATCCAGGTTCTGAGCTGTAGGATCTGAGGATCTGAGAATAGTGGAAGTTTGGCCGAATCTAGCATACTGCTAGATAGGTGAAGGGGGAAAGTGGATGTACCCAGACCTTGGGGAACCACTATAAAACATTGTGCAATCTGTGATGATTAAATGTCTGTGAATGCTGTGCTGAATGTTTTAATTTTTGTAATTGAATTCTGCCTAAAAATTTGAACAAGCAATTAGAACCTATTCACCCCCCCCCCCCCCCTCTAGGTGTTTAGGTTGTCTTGAAAGTAAAACTATCAAGTGGTATCAGAGCGAGGTTCCTCAAAAAGGACTTAACAGTCTGAGGTAGATCTGAAAGGCAGAATCAAGATTCAAGAAGATGGGTTCTGGAGAGAATCATAAGGAGCTAGGGTCTATGAAATTACCCATATGCAAGAAGGAAATCTTTGGAATTTGGAAAGAAAGAGTCAGGTTGTTTATGGAGGCATCTGACCCAAGAATATACATCACAGTTCAGGAAGGACCCTTCATTCCAATGAAGGTATCAGTTCTTGATGCTAATATTCAAACTCCAAAGAGTTATTCTGAAATGACCAAGGATGAAATCATTTTGGCAACCATGGATAAAAGAGCACAGAACATTATTGTAAGTGTCATAGATGATTCAACATTTCAGAATCTGATTCACTGCAAGACCTCCAAAGAAATGTGGGACACATTGATTGTCTACATGGAGGGATCAGAAGAAGTAAGACAGGATAGGAAATCTATGCTCAATCAGGAATATGAAAGTTTTAGACAAGGAAAATCTGATAGCATAACTGAGTGCTATAAGAAATTCTATAGAATTGTGAATGAGCTAATGTCCTATGGAAGAGTCTTAAGTACTTATGAACTGAATGACAAATTCTTGAGATCCTTAACAAAGGATTGGGACACAAAGATCTGTGCCATAAGAGAAGTGGCTAAATTGACAGAGATCTCTCCTCCCACCTTGTTTGGAAAGCTGTTATCCTATGAAATGCAACTTTTGGTGAGGAAGGAGAAGGAAAAGAATTCAAGAGGAGAGCATAGAGAAAAGACTGTGGCATTCAATGCAGAATCCATCAAAAAGAATAGGAGGATATCACTATCCCATCCTAAGGAAATTGCAGAAGTCAGTTCAGAAAATTCAGATAATCAGGGTTCAGAAAGCTGTGATTCAGATGCAGACTTTGCTGCATTCACAAGGCAATTCCAGAGGTTCTTGAAGAAGAAACAGTGGAAGTCTAAGCCCTCTACTTCACAGCAAGTTGATGACTATTATCAGAAGAAAAAGTCATCAAGGAAAGAAAAGAGCAGATCAAAGCCCAGCAAGGCTACTACTTCAAAGATTGTCTGCTATTGTTGCAATAGACTTGGACATGTAGTAGCTGACTGTCCTGATAAGAGAAAGGAGTCTTCAGACAAGAATAAGACTCATAAAAAGGGCAAGAAGGAGAAATCCTTTGTTGCAAAGAAGGATAAGAGCCTAACAGATCAGTCAACTTCAGAGTCAGAATCTGAAGCATAAGCATATATTGGACTATATGCTGTATCTAAAGAAGAGGAGTTTCTGCAGTTGCTAGACTCCATCTATGATCAAGAGGATCATCAGTGCATGGGACTAATGGCAAGATCAGAAGAGGACATATGCCAGAATCAGTCTGGTCCTAATAAGGTACAATGTCCTTCTATGAAATCTGTTTGTAGTACAAGTACAGAATCAGCTACATCTGCATCAAGTGATGTAGATGCATCTGAATCTAAAGGAGATGTCTATCAATTGATAGATAAGTATGGGGACGTGTTGCAGGCCCTTAAGAAAAGCAAGAACCTGGTTAAAACTCAGGCTCAAGAAATTGCTGAACTAAGGGTAGCTGCAACTGAGTTAGAGAAAGTAATTGATCAAAAGTTAAATGAAATTACCAAGCTGAAGAATATAACTATTATTCAGATGGGCACAATTAATTATACCAATGATCAAGTGAAGAGTCTGGAGGCCAGACTAAGAATTGAAAAAGATTTAGTGGCTAGTTACTCTAAGCCAAAGTCTGTCTTACCCTTGATTGATGAATTTGTGAATCAAAAGGGTAAGGCAGGATTAGGATTCAAAGGTAACTCCAGGGCTGGCCAATTCAAGAGGAAAGGCAAAGCTCCTGTCAAGCCACTGAACTTTTCAGTCCCCATTAAGTTTAGAAAGGTGGAAGTGCCTTCTAACCTATATGATCATGAAAATATTCATGGTCATATTAAGTCTAATGTTCTAAAAAAACAAGGGTGTAAATGCCAACAGGCCTACCTATGTTCATAAACCCAATGGTTATAAAAAATCAGTGGGTGAAGCTGCTGCAGCACCAGCAATGGACAGAAATTCTTTTGTCAAGGATGTATCTAGAACTAGATACAATAGGTTTGAATGTTGGTGTTGTGGCAAGAGAGGCCATTTTGCACTAGACTGCTGGTATAACACAAGTGTTAGAAAGAACAATAGTCTACCTGTTAGAAGAAATAATGGTAGCTTTATTAATGCTAACTTGAACCAAGGACCCAAGACTTGCTTGGGTTCTAAGGGTAAGTAAATCTGTGTTGCAGGTGAATCCAAGTAACCATGCCCCTATATGGTACTTGGATAGTGGTTGTTCCAGGCACATGACTGGAACAAAGGGGCTGCTGAAGGAGTATTCATCTGTCAAAGATGGACCTAAAGTGATCTTTGGTGGATCTGAAAAAGGAGTCATCAAAGGGTTTGGTAACATTTCTTCTAACCTAATTACTATCACCCAAGTGGCTTATGTAAAAGGTTTGAAACATAATCTAATAAGCATAAGCCAGCTGAGTGATTTAGGATATGACATTTCATTTGTTAAGGATGGATGTCATATCAAAAGGTCAAGTGATCAAGAGATCATTTTGACTGGGTATAGGAAGAGAAATGTATATTGTCTTAATTTTGTATGTGAGAATAAAGCTTCTCACATCTATCTTGTAGCTGATGACAATGCTTCTCATTGTGTTAAGTGGCACAAGAGATTGGCTCATCTTAACTACAAGACAATTGGCCAACTCTTTATCAAAGAGTTAGTGAGGAATGGTCCTCAAGTTAAGTGTATGAAGGGATATGCTCAGCTTGTCAAAAGGGCAAGCAGACAAAATCCTCCTTTCAAAGCCTTGAAAACAAGGATTCTGTGAGGTGCTTATACCTCTTGCATATGGATCTTTTTGGTCCTATGCCAGTTCATAGTCTAGGTAGGAAGGTCTACACTTTTGTGGTTGTAGATGACTATTCTAGATTTACATGGGTGTTCTTTCTGAGACAGAAATCTGAAACCCCAAGTGTCTTACTTAATTTTGTAAAGCAAATTCAGAATGAACTGAATAGTATAGTGGTCAAAATCAGAAGTGACCATGGTACTGAGTTTCAATCTGAAAGCATGACAAAGTTATGTGAAGACTTTGGGATTTTCCAAGAGTTCTCCTCACCAAGAACACCTCAGCAAAATGGAATTGCTGAAAGAAAGAATAGAACATTAATTGAAGCTGGTAGAACACTATTGAGTGACACCTCTCTACCAGAATATTTCTGGGCTGAGGCAGTAAACACTGCTTGTCATGTGATCAATAGGGCTTCTATCACCAAGAGCCACAAAAAGACTCCCTATGAGATTATGAAAGGTAGAAAACTAAATCTATCCTACTTCAGAATCTTTGGTTGCAAATGCTATATACTTAACAATGGCAAGTCATATTTGACTAAGTTTGCTGCCAAATCCCAGGATGGGATATTTGTTGGGTACAGCACAAATAGTAAAGCCTATAGAATCTTCAACTTGACTACTCAAGTTGTTGAAGAATCTGTGCATGTTGTGTTTGATGAAATAAGATTAATCAACTGTGAGTTGTCTTGTAGATCAAATGACTCAACAGGTATAAGTAAAGGAATGGACAAGCTCTCCATTGCTGAAGCTTCAAGGGAAGATGGAGTATTGAAAAATGAAGGATACTGTCCAGGGGGAGTACAAGACACAATAGAAGATGAAGAAAACCAAGAGGTTCAGCATAATGAAGGAGCTGGAGATGTTCAACCAGAAGGGAATCTTCCTCCAGCTACAAGATATTTAAGAGACCATCCAACTGATCAGATAATAGGTGATCCAAGACAGGGAGTGCAGACTAGAAGCAGAAGTCAAAGTATAGTTCTGCATTCAAGTTTCCTGTCACAAATGGAGCCTAAGAAGTTTGAAGAAGCCATCCAAGACCTGCACTGGACTGATGCTATGCAAGAGGAGCTGAATCAATTCAGAAGGTGCAATGTCTGGGAGCTTGTTCCTAAACCAAGAGGCCACAATATAATTGGGACAAAATGGATCTATAGGAACAAGTTGGATGAGAATGGAGTAATAGTGAAAAATAAAGCAAGATTGGTTGCTAAAGGATACAGGCAGGAAGAAGGGATTGACTTTGATCAAACCTTTGCCCCAATAGCAAGGCTGGAGGCAATCAGAATGTTCCTTGCCTATGCAGCCTATCAAGACTTCAAGGTATACCGGATGGATGTGAAGTCAGCATTTTTGAATGGTGATCTTAAAGAAGAAGTATATGTAGAGCAGCCATCAGGTTTTGTAGATCCTCTTAAACCTGATTATGTTTATAAGCTTAGAAAAGCTTTGTATGGGTTAAAGCAAGCCCCAAGGGCTTGGTATGAAACTCTGTCTACTTTCCTTATTGAGAATAAATTCTCAAGAGGAAAAATTGACAAAACTCTATTCCTTAGGGAATCCAAAGGCAAGATCATCTTAGTTCAGATCTATGTTGATGACATAATCTTTGGATCTACTGAAAACAACCTTTGTAAAAAGTTTGCCAAACTTATGCAAGGGAAGTTTGAGATGAGCAGTATGGGGGAACTGAAGTTCTTCTTGGGACTCCAAGTAAGACAGACTGATGATGGCTTGTCCATATCCCAGTCAAAGTTTACTAAAAAATTAATCAAAAAGTATGGTATGGAGTCATCCTCCATCATGAGATTTCCTATGGGGACAAGTATGCCTATATGCAAAGATGATGTAGGTAAACCTGTTGATGAGACTTTGTATAGAGGAATAGTTGGTTCTCTACTATATCTCACAGCTAGTAGACCAGATATTATGTATGCTACATGTGTCTGTGCTAGGTACCAAGCCTGCCCTAAAGAGTCTCATTATACTGCAGTCAAAAGGATTCTGAGATATCTTAAGGGCACACCTAATCTAGGCCTATGGTACCCTAGGAATAGAGATTTTCTACTAACAGGTTATTCAGATGCAGACTTTGCAGGCTGTAGAGAGGATAGGAAGAGTACAACAGGTACTTGTCAATTCTTGGGAGGAAGATTAATATCTTGGAGTAGTAAGAAGCAGACTAGTGTGGCTATATCTACAGATGAGTCAGAATATGTTGCTGCTGGCAGCTGCTGTGCACAACTATTGTGGATACAGCATCAGCTTAAAGATTATGGTATTCAAGTAAGTAGAACACCTCTTTTGTGTGATTCTAAAAGTGCAATTTCTATTGCTAATAATCCTGTTTCTCATAGTAGAACTAAGCATATAGAAATTAAATACCATTTTCTTAGAGATCATGTAGAAAGAGAAGACATCACATTGGAATTTGTTAAAACAGATTATCAAATAGCAGATGTATTCACTAAGCCTCTGGATGAAACAAAATTCAATAAATTTAAAATTGAATTAGGCATGCTGACCATTGATTAGATTATCAACAAACTTGCAAATAACATATTAGATTATCAAATGGTCTTAAGTGGTGTAGACAGAAACAGAAATTGGCTAAGTAAAATAGTGTCGACACATTCAGTGATAATGTATCGACTCAGTGAAGTAATGTCGACAAGTCAGGAATATTGTGTCGACACAGAGAATATGTGTCGACACTTAAGAATTAAATTGTCGACTTATCCAGGAATGTAGTGTCGACTTCACCAGAATAGTGATGTCGACACTTACAAATTTTGTGTCGACACTTATCCTAAGAGTCGACACAGATTTTCTGATACTCTACTATATCTCTCAGGTGTCGACATATCCACATTTGGTGTTGACACATAGTAGACAGATTTGTTGTCGAGACAATAGAAGTTTGTGTCGACACATTCCATCTGTGTCGACACATATAGACTATTTTTGCCCGCCTTTTGATCTTCTTTCAATAGAAGGTATAAATAGGTCAAGAACTTATTCAGTCGACACGCTTACAAGGTTTTCGAGAATGAAACCCTGTGTCAACTTTCTCTCTCTCTCTCTCTCTTCTCTCAAGCTTTCTCACCTGAACAATGGCGCCGAAGATTGAAGACAACGTCAATGAAGGTTATGAGTTAGTAAGGAATGCCTTTATCGAAGCCCCAACAGATGTTCAACGAGTTATCTCTCTTATTTCCGAATCCGGATTAGAGTTCATAGTTTCTGAACCTTCCAAGATATGGAAGAAGGAGGTGCATGAATTCTTTAACTCTGCATCAATAGGTTCAGATGTTCTCAAGATAAAGTCCACTGTGCATGGGTCGATAGTGAAGATTACCCCAAGAAGTCTAAGGAAGATTCTATATTTACCAATAATTGAGAATGAAGAAGAAGTCCATGCTTCTAAGTTAAGGGAGGCTATCCAATGGTGCGGATTGGATCCCACTCTGAAGATTGGAGCTGCTTTCAACAGGAAAGGGATGAATCAGCAAGGGAAATTTCTGTCTGAAGTAGTTGGCAAGGTGATTCTGTGCAAACCAGGGGGACATGATAGGATTTCAGCCTTTATGTTCAGCCTCATGACCAGAATTGTGTTTACAATTCCAACTGATTGGTCAGCTGTAATTTTTGAAAAGATCAAGGAAGGAATAAAGAAGCCAAATCTGGCTAGAATTATGAGTTTATATCTGAATGGAGTGATCCCTGAGGTAATGCAACACCTGCCAGGAACAAAGATCAATCACATGAGAAAGATGGACATGAGATTGTTTTCTAGGTGGGATAGGGTGCTGTCTAAGGATGTGCCTGATGAGAGCAGGCAGGACACCCCAGTGAAATCCTCTTCTCATGCTCAAGATACTGAGCAGCTTCAAGAAGAACAAGAGAGGAAGCAGGATGAAGATCACCCTGTGTCTACTCCAGCCCAGCAAGATACTATACCTGCACAGATGCAGGGGGAGCAAGCTCATTCACCTGCCCAGATTGTATCTACTCCTGACCAGGTACAGTTGCAGGGGGAGCTGGTGTATTTTCTTATAAAATACATTTCTAATATTTCAATTTCTGTACAGTTGTAGGGGGGAGCAAGTGTACTCACCTGCCCAGGACATTACCAATACTGAACAAGTACAGGGGGAGAAGATGTCAGACCCAGTGCAAGAGGCAGTCCAAATTGATATCTCCAAAGATCTGAATATAGAAGATCTAGTTGATACATCTTATGTTCAAGCTCAGAAGGATTATACTCTAGATGAGTTATTCCCTAATGTTGATATGGCTACTGATAGAGTAGAAGAGGGGCAAGAGATTGAAAAGGCCCTTGACATGGAGATAGAAATTGAGAAGGAGCAAATAGTTGAGGGGGAGTCTGTGCATGTTGAGGCTGAACAACATGGCACTGAGACAGATATTCCTCCTCCTCCTCAAGAAAGAGTTCAAGTTGATAGTTCATCTGAATCTGAGACTGAAGAAGCCAGAATGGCTATGAAGAGAAAACTTGTAATCTTCAAGAGAATGAGCAAAGGTTATAAGCAGGCTATACAGACTACAACTCAACCATCCCATTCTGAATTTAATTATAACAAGTTTATGGTTGATTTGCAAGTTAAGTTAGATGACCATAGAGTGGCAGTTGAAAAATATGTTGATGAGAGCAATAAGGCCCTTCAATTTGACTTGGCTCAGGATATAAAGTCAATTCGATTTGAAGTCAATATGCATAAGAAGGAGATGACAGATTGCTTCCATAAGGGAGGTAATGCTGTGGTGTATTTGGCAAAACAACAGCAGTCCATCATCCCTAAAGTGGATGATATTGCTTTAAAGCAAAGCTATGTTTTGGAGAATCAGCTAAGGATGAATGACAATTTAACTAAATCACATCAAGAGATTATTGATGAGTTGAAAAAGACTGCTCCAGGCCTGCCTGCAGCTAGAGCAAAGGAGATGGAAGAATTTGATAAGAAATTTCAAGATGCTATTGAATCTGTTAAAACTGCTATCACTACCTCTCTAAAGGACATATCTGACAAGCTTCAAAAGTTAAAACCATTTTTTAAAGAGGGTGTGAATTATCTGGATGGACAGATCAGATTTCAGAAGGAAGATCTAAGAGATCATATTACCAGAGAAGCCATAAAGGGGGAGAGGTTGTTAGTTTATGCAGGCTCAGAGCACACCAAATGGGTGACCAATAGTATTCGAGCCACATTGGGATATCCACCTTTGTGTGATGATGCTATGGTGGCTGAGTCAGGAATACAAACAAGTCTACTTGAAGGCAATCAACTTGAGGTTGCCCAAGTCATTTACCCTCCTCCAGATTTTGATATGATTGATCAGCAAGTTCAAGAAATGTATAGTCCTCCAAAGGAGGTTAACAGGGTTGTTATTGAGAAAGTGGATAAGCCTGAGGCCACTTTGAAAGAACAGCAAGATGCTCTACTATCTAAGAAGAGATTTAGAGAGCAGGCTGAACTTAAGCCAGATTTTGAGCAGTGGAGCCCTACTTCAAGAAATATTATACTCACTGCATGGAAGGCTGTGAAAGACCAAGTTCATGAAAGAGGAAAGTGGTATAATAAAATAGAATGGCAAAAGCATGAAGCTAGGCAGGAGGCAATAGTACAGTTCAGAAGAAAAGCCAAGCTGGGTAGGCTGCCACCAGATGCTCAGGAGCCGAGCAAGTACTTTCCAAAGCCCTTTCATTACTTTGAAAGGTAAAGGCTCAAGGAAGAAGCAAAGAAGAAGGCTGATCAAAAAGGCAAGAAGCCAGCTGAAGATGTTGAAGCTCCTGTGAAGGCTCAAATCCAATCTGGCAAAGGGATTGTCATAAGAGAGCCTGATCAGTCTTAATTTTAAGTTCTTTCAAAAGTATTTTGTAATGTTTTGATTAAATCATTCAATGTAAAACTTTGTAATCAAACATTATCAAGTTATAAACAATATTTTGTTTGGAATCATATAATGTTCACTCTGTGATGGATTGTTCATATTTTGTTTGGAATCATATAATGTTCACTCTGTGATGGATTGTTCATATTTTGTTTATATTAAGTATTCCTGTTATGTCATATATCATCATATTATATTTTTTATAAATGGTGTATATCATTGGCTATAAGGGTTATGACTTCTCCAAATAGGGGGAGATTGTTGGGTACATTGGAAAATGTGTACCTAATTTGAAGAAGCCCAACTTAGCTCAATGATATACATCAAGATGTATTTGATGTTGTTTTAAGTTGACATGTGCAGGTGAAGAAGTGTTAAAGAATGCAGAAAAATATTCTAAGTCCATGTGTCGACACCTGAAGAAACAGTGTCGACACTTCAGAATATTTGTGTCGACACTTGAAGGAGGCTGTGTCGACACAGAGAAAGATAGTCGACCACATTTGTGTCGACACTGGGAAGCAGTGTCGACTCACAGAGAAAGATAGTCGACCACATTTGTGTCGACACTGGGAAGCAGTGTCGACTCACAGGAAGATAGTCGACCACATTTGTGTCGACACTGGGAGGCTGTGTCGACACAATGAGACAGAGTCGACGCACATTGGCAGAAGTCGACAATACTTGTGTCGACACCAGAAGACTAAGTCAACACATACTAAGTTCTGAATCTACAACAACTGTGTCGACACACAGGACTTGTGTCGACACACTGCAAAGTCAAGACCAAGTTATTCTCTGAAGAAGCTGTGTCGACTTAAAGGCAAACTTGTCGACATCATCAAAGGCTGTGTCGACACCAAAGTTACTTGTGTCGACACATACAGACAGTTGGTCTCGACACTTCCTGACAGTCTGTCTCAACACATTGCTGACCAAGACTAAGGCACGGGATCTGTTTGAAGACTTGACAGTTGTGGGTTGCAGCCAGTTAACTGATGTTGTCAGACTTGTCAGAAGACAGTTATAAACCGGATCAGCCGGTTACCATTAAGAAGATCTATAAATAGACAGATTCAGAGAGAAGTAAATGAAAATGAGAAGATTGAACTTTGGCAATCAAATTGAGAAATCAAATCAAGAAGGTGTAATACACTAAAGAAGATCTTCATCAGAAGATCTAAGAAGACGATCTCAGGATCGATCTAAGAAGAGTTCTAACAAGAATTCAGAAGTATCATCAAAGGTGTTGGATAGAGAGGGATCCACCCATTTTGAAGAAGAAGAAGGAAGCCATCAGTGGTTTTCTCAAGAAGCTGTTTGGAAATCAACTCAGCTAAGTTCAGATTCAAGAAGCTTTGAAGAAAGCTCAGATTCAGTTAATTTCATCAGCTGATCAAGAATTGTCTTGTCCTCTTCTCTCTCAACAAAGGCAAGACATTAAAACTTCTTTTCTAAATTTCTGTAGGATCTGTTTTACACAGATCTGAGTTGTAAGCCTGTGATATAAAGGCTGAGTGTAGGAGAGTTGATCTCTGAGTGGTAGGGCTATTTGCCTAAGTGTAGGAGAAGGTTCTTCTCTGAGTTGTAGGCCTTGTGGCAAGGCTGAGGTAGGACTGTTGTGCCTGAGTTGTAGGAACCAATCCAGGTTCTGAGCTGTAGGATCTGAGGATCTGAGAATAGTGGAAGTTTGGCCGAATCTAGCATACTGCTAGATAGGTGAAGGGGGAAAGTGGATGTACCCAGACCTTGGGGAACCACTATAAAACATTGTGCAATCTGTGATGATTAAATGTCTGTGAATGCTGTGCTGGATGTTTTAATTTTTGTAATTGAATTCTGCCTAAAAATTTGAACAAGCAATTAGAACCTATTCACCCCCCCCCTTTAGGTGTTTAGGTTGTCTTGAAAGTAAAACTATCACTCACCTTGCCCACCGTATAGGAAATGTCGGGCCTGGTCACTATGAGATATATGAGCTTACCAACCAGACGCCTGTATCGCATAATATCTGAAAGAGGAGGCGAATCATCTGTCCAGGTTTTGTCTTCTCCAGTTACCATGGGGCATCGGGCAGGTTTTTCTCCAGTCAACCCTGCCTCTTTTAATAGATCAAGAGCATACTTACACTGGGAGAGGACTAAGGAATTGGGCTTCCGAGAAATTTCGATCCCCAGAAAGTACTTCGGAGGGCCCATATCTTTCGTGACCAGATGTTGACGAAGATGCCGCTTTGTCAAGGCTACCCCTTCCTGGTCATTTCCAGTGAGAAGAATATCATCGACGTACACAGCAAGAACCACCAGTCCTGAGGAGGTTTTGTGAATGAATAGCGAGTGATCGACAGAGCTTCGCGCAAAACCCACGGCCGCCACGATGCCGCTGAACTTGCCAAACCAAGCTCGAGGGCTCTACTTGAGGCCATAGATTGCCTTCTTCAGCCGGCATACTCGTGTCTCCCCCTGAGCAACATACTTAAGAGGTTGCTCCATGTAGATGGCCTCCTGAAGATCACCATAAAGGAAGTCATTCTTGACATCCAGCTGGGAAATAGGCCAATCTCTATTGACCGTCACAGAGAGGAGAACCCGGATAGTGCTGAGACGAGCCACGGGATAGAAGGTGTCAAAGTAATCAACCCCATAGGTCTGAGTAAAGCCCCTAGCAATAAGGCGGGCCTTATAACGATCCACATGGCCGTCTGGGCCAAATTTGACTACAAAGACCCAGCGGCAGCCTACAACATCTGTGTCGAAGGGAGGAGGAACAAGAGTCCAGGTACCCCGCTCAGTGAGGGTCGCCATTTCCTCATCCATGGTCATCTTCCAATGAGAAATAGCAAGAGCCTCCTGGTAGGAATGGGGTGTGGTAATGGCAGAGATAGCCAGTGCAAAGGCCCTGCGAGAAGAGGTAAGACGATCATATGAAACAACAACAAGGGGGTGTAGGGTACACGTTCGCACCCCCTTTGCGAAGAGCAACAGGAAGATCCAGGTCGGCGGGTCCCTCGGCATCCGGAGCATCCGTAGCAGAGAGAGCTGGCCCAGGAGTAGAGGGTGACGGCGTCGAAGAGGAGGGAGATGGTGGCAGAGAAGAGGGAGAGAGAGGTAGAGGGAGAGGAGTGGACGGAAATGGTGTATGAGGTGAGACCGCAGTAGGAGACAAGGGGACGAAGGGGACAGCAGGAGTATCAGAAGTCGGAGGAAGAAGAGAGGAGTCAACCGAGAAGTAGGAGGCATTCTCGAAGAAGGTGACGTCAGCGGAGATGAACTGCTTATGAAGAACAGGGTCAAAGCAACAATAGCCTTTCTGAGTGGTGGAGTATCCTAGAAATACACATTTGGTGGAGCGAGGGAGAGCTTATCACGGGTGGCAGATAGACATGCACAAAGGCAGTGCACCCAAAGATCCTGAGAGGGAGAGGAAAAGGCTTCTTGCCCGGATATAGAATGGATAATGGGGTATGCCCGTGGAGGACCGTGGAGGCAATGCGATTGATGAGGTAGTAGGCAATGAGAATAGTATAGCCCCAATAGGAGCGAGGAACATGCATCTGGGTCATCAAGGTGCGAGCGACATCGAGGAGGTGATGGTTTTTGCGTTCCGCCACCCCATTTAACTAGGAGGTATGAACACAGCTAGTCTGATGAATAATGTCATGTTGCACACAGAAAGAGGTAAAAGCATGGCTCAAATATTCTTTTGCATTATCTGAGAGAAAGGTTTTAATACAAACACCAAATTGAGTTTTAATTAATTGATAAAAAGAGAGTCATACATAAAAAAGTTCAGAGCGATCTCGTAAGAGATACACCCAAGTACATCTAGAAAAATCATCAATAAATGTAACAAAATAAGAACTACCCCGACCAATGGTGAGGGTAGAAGTAGGTCCCCAGACATCGGAGTGGACTAGATCAAATGGACGGGTAGAACCTCGACCTTGCTTCGGCGGGAAGGAGGAACGGTGATGCTTGCCAAGCTGACAAGCGTCGCAGTTGAGAGGAGTATTGGAAGGAGGGAGGTGGTGGCAAAAGCTGATGTAGAAGCCATGGAGGAGAATGGCCGAGGCAGAGATGCCACTGGAGAAGATCTGTACAAGAAGAGGAGAAGGCGGACAAGACGAAAACATTGTCGAGGAAGTAGAGGCCGCCGCTCTCAGTCCCAGTAGCAATCGTCCGTTGGGAGCTCGGATCCTGAAAAGAACATGAAGTCGGAGTAAACATCACAGAGCACTAAAGTTGCTTGCATAAAGAGATAACCGACAATAATTGCACGAAAACTTGGGCATATAGAGAGTGTTTACTAGGCGAAGAGATGGGGTAACATGAACCACTCCTGACCCATGAACCGGGGAGGGAGAACCATCTGCAACGAGGACCGGGGGCAACCGATCATGCTATTTGAGGAGAGAGAAGCACTGAGGATTGTCCGTCATGTGATTAGTCGCACCAGAGTTGATAAGCCATTTACCTTGAGTCACCACATGGGCACTACCTGATGATGTGACCATAGAGACAGACGGCTTGGAAGAGGAGGCGGAAGAGTCACCCGATGGGGCGAAGATGGGGATGCTTAATCCAGCAGCGATCCACAGTATGGCAGGTGTAGCCACAGTGAGAGCAGAGGTAGCGGGAAGGAGCATGTCCACAGGACTGGTGACTGCGGCTACCAGAGCCACTCCACTGAGTTTGGCGAGCATAGTTGTTCAGTGGAGGAGGAGCGGGCAGAAGAGGGCGCTAAAGGAGAGAGGTGACAGCGGCAATGTGGGCAGCGTTGGAATCTAAGGTAGGAGATTCTGCCTCACCCAGAATTTGCTGGCGGATCATATCATAAGTATTAGGAAGCCGCAGAAGATAGCACACTACCAGAAGCTCCTGTAAGTGTTTGTGTTGTTGAGCCAAATCCGCAGAAAAGGGGTGATTCTGAAGAATCTCATCCCGAGAGCCTGAACCTGTTGGTAGGCAGCAGCAGGAGACAAGATAGGATGGGCAAATATGTCTGCATATAATGTATAGATGCGGGACGTCTGAGCCCCCTTGGAGTACAGTGCAGCAAGATGAAGCCAAGCTGCCTTGACCGTCTCATCATGACGGATGACGGGAAGCATTCATCGGATAGGCTGTTAGCGAGCCAAGTACGCACAAGCGCGTCGCTCGCATCCCAGGCATCAAACAGAGGGGAAGTGGGAGGAGGAGGGTCATCAACGAGATGGTAGTGTTTGCGTTGCGAGCGAAGGAGAAAGGTGAAGGAGACACTCCAATCCTGGTAATTGGAACCGACAAGCTTGGAAACGGTTCTAAAGTTACCGGAAGGAGTATGAGGAAGAGGCGGATTGGCGGATTGGCGGATTGGCGACAGGAGTGGTGGCAATAGAAGCAGCAGAAAGTGCCATAGGAGAAAAACAAGGAAGCCGCGCGGTTAGGAGACAATCCGTAAGAGAAAGAGAGCTGCAGCGGTCACGGTGTTAGACACAAGCGGCAAGAAAAACCACGACAAAGCCGCAGAACCAAGCAGAGGGAAAGAAGTCAATCGGCTAGAAAGCAGCCCGCGCGAACAGAAGGAAGAGAAGACCGCGCGAATAGAAAGGAGTCCGCGAGAAAACGAACAGGGCATGCGAGCATGAAAAGAGGTCGCACAAAAAGGCCGTGCACACAGAGGGCAGCAATAAGAAGAAGAGAAAAGATACCGCGCGAACAGACAGCTAGAGAGGAACAAGCCGCGCGGACAGAAAGAGGAACTGAATCAGGCGGAAAAGATCGAGTCCTCTGATACCATGTTAGAAACGAACAAGAACAAACTGGAAGTGGATTAACAGAAATTTTATTATCCAAAAAATGTGTGTATTACAAAGTTATGGCCTCCCTTTTATTGAATGGAGGAGAAGGAAGAGAATACAAACTAGAGATGTGGAACTAAAAAAATACAGGACTAAGCGACTATACAAAAAACAACCCGCACAAGTCGTGCGGTTAGATGAGAAGGGCTAACCGCTCGGCTACCACCAGAGAGAGAAGTCATCATGGGAGACTGCTAGACCGCTCAGTCTCCAAGTTGCCTGCGATAAACCACTAGACCGCTCAGACTCCAGACAGCAACAGCCCAGCAACCAAACCGCTAAAGGGAAACCGCCAGACCGTGCGGTTTTTAACCCGCCAAGACAGACCGCTAGACCGCCCGGTCACCAACTCCAACAACAAGCATCTATACAAGCCGCATAATCCACACGGTTAGACTAATCGTACGACAACTACCATGTGCAGAAGATAACCCGACAATATCTTCAAGTCGCCAGACCGCTCGAACACCAATCAGCAACAGCCCGACTACCAAGCCGATGGGAGAAGCCGTCAGACCGCCAGACACCAATCAGCAACAGCCCAGCTACCAAGCCACTAGGAGAAGCCACCAGACCGCCCGGTCTCCATACTGCAACACTCCCCCTCAAGCTGGAGCATAGATATCAATTATGTCCATCTTGTCACAAATGTGAAACAAGGAAGCAGACACCGGTTTGGTAAAGATATTTGCCAACTCGTTGTCAGAAGTGATGAACGAAGTACAAATTCTTTTCTTCAAAATCTCTTCTCAAATAAAATGACAGCCGACTTCTATGTGTTTTGTTCTCTCATGAAAGACCGGATTTCTGGAGATGTATATCGTGGGCTTGTTGTCGCAAAACATAGGAAGATGATAGTTGTAGACCTCTCCTAAGTCAAGCATGAGAGCCCGTAACAATTTTAACTCACATGTGGTCGACGTCATACTGCGATATTCCGCTTCTGCACTAGACCCGGAGACAACAGACTGTTTCTTGCTCTTCCAGCTCACAAGATTTCCTCCAACAAATGTGCAAAAACCCAATGTTAACTTGCGGTATCCTTTATCATCAGCATAGCTCGAATCAGGGTACGCTTCAACCCTCAAGTGACCATTCTTCTGAAAAGCAATCCTTTCCATGGTGCTGCTTTGACATACTCCAATATCCTCAGGTCAGACTGTAGATGGCACTCCCTAAGAGCTTGCAAAAATTGGCTAACCATGCCTACAACATAGAAGATGTTGGGTCTGGTCACCGTGAGATAAATGAGTTTGCCCACCAAACGCCGGTACCTCATAGCATCAGATAGAGAAGGCGAGTCATCTGTCCAAGTTTTGTCTTCTCTAATAGTCATGGGACATCGTGCAGGTTTAGCACCAGTCAATCCTGCCTCTTTTAGTAAATCAAGAGCATACTTTTGTTGGGAGAGGACCAAAGAGTTAGGCTTAAGAGAGATTTCAATCCCCAGAAAGTATATGGGGAACCCATATCCTTCGTGACCAGGTATTGACGGAGGTGTTTCTTTATCAAAGCTACCCCATCCTATTCATCGCCAGTTTGAAGAATATCATCCACATATACAGCAAGAACCACCATACCAGAGGAGGTTTTATGGATGAATAAAGAGTGATCGGCTAAACTTCTTGCAAAATCAATGGCCGCAACAATGTCGCTAAACTTGTCAAACTAAGCCCGAGGGCTTTGCTTTAGGTCATAGATGGCCTTCTTCAGCCGACATACTCGTGTTTCCCCCTGAGCAACATACCCAGGAGGTTGCTCCATATAAACGTCCTCCTGAAGATCACCATAGAAAAAGGCATTCTTGACATCCAATTGGGAAATGGTTAATCCCTATTGGCAACCACAGAGAGAAGAACCCGAATAGTGCTGAGACGAGCAATAGAAGAGAAGGTGTCAAAGTAATTAACACCATAAGTCTGAGTAAAGCCTTTTGCGACAAGGCGGGCCTTGTATCGATCCACGTTGTCGTCCGGGAGGAACTTCACAACAAAGACCCAACGACATCCAACCACATCAATACACAAAGGGGGGGAACAAGGGTCCATGTACCCCTTTCAGTGAGGGTAGCAATTTTCTCATCCATGGAATTCTTCCAATGAGGAATAGAAAGAGATTCTTGGTAGGTGCGGGGAGTGGCAGTGGCAGAGATAGCCAAGGCAAATGCCCTGCGAGAAGGAGTTAGACGATCATAGGAAACAACTACAGCTAGCAGGTGTTGGGTACACGTCTGCACCCCTTGCAAAGAGCAATAGGAAGATCCAGGTCGGCGTGTTCCTCAGTTTCCGGGGCATCCGTGGCGGAGAGCCCTTGCCCGGGAATAGAGAGACGATTGCGGAGAGGAGGGAGATATCTCGGAAGGTGGACATGGTGGTGGAGACGGTGGAGACTGTGGAGATGGTGGAGGTGGAGGAATCTCAGCAGGTGTAGAGGGGACGAAAGGGGTGGTATGAGAAGTAGGAACATCAGGAGGAGAAGAGGAGTCGTGAGAGAAGTATGATACATTTTCAAAGAAGGTGACGTCCGTAGAGAAGAACTGCTTGCGGTCAACCGGGTCAAAGCAACAATAACCTTTCTGAGTATTAGAGTACCCCAGAAAGACATATTTGGCGGCTCGTGGTGAGAGTTTGTCACGGGTGGCTGAGGGTGAGTGCACAAAGGCTGTGCACCCAAAGACACGCAGAGGAAGAGGAAACAGATTCTTGCCCGGATAGAGAATGGAGAAGGGGGTTTTGTCGTGGAGAACGGTGGAGGGAATGCGATTGATAAGATAGCAGGAGATGAGAACACCATAACCCCAATATGAGCGAGGAACCTGCATTTGAGTCAGCAGAGTTCGCGCGACATCAAGGAGGTGATGGTTTTTGCGTTCTGTCATGCCATTTTGCTGTGAGGTATAGACACAACTAGTTTGATGAACAATACCATGTTTCATACAGAAAGAGGAAAAATCATAACTCAGATATTTTTTCGCATTATCAGAGAGAAAGATTTTAACATAGATATTAAATTGATTCTTAATCATAAAATAAAAAGATGTTCATACATTAAATAATTCAGAGCGATCTTTTAAGAGATACACCCAAGTACAGCGGGAGAAATCGTCAATAAAAGTTACAAAATATGAATTACCCCAACCTACGGTGAGGGTAGGAGCAGGACCCCAGATATCGGAGTGAACTAGATCAAATGGTCGGGAAGATCCACGACCTTGCTTTGGTGGGAAGGAGGAGCGGTGATGCTTGCCAAGCTGACATGCGTCACAGTAGAGAGAAGGACTCTGCGGAGGAAGGTGGGGCATAAGATGACGAAGAAGTCGTGGAGGAGCGTGAGCAAGACGAAGGTGTCACTCGAGAAGATCAGTATAGGAGGAGAAGGCGGATAACGCGGAAACATTATCGAGGAAGTAGAGGCCATCGCTCTCAGTCCCAGTAGCAATCGTCTATTGGGAGCCCGGATCCTGAAAAGAACAAGAAGTAGGTGTAAATGTGACAGAACACTGTAGTTGCTTGCACAGAGAAGTAACAGATAATAAATTGCAAGGAAACTTGGGCACATAGAGGGTATCCGCCAAGCAAAGAGACGGAGTGACCTGAACCACTCAAATTCGATTGACCGGTGAGGGAGAGCCATCTGCAATAAAGACCGGGGGCAACCGATCATGCTTTTCTAGGAGAGAAAAACACTGAGGATTTTTGGTCATGTGATTGGTAGCACCAGAGTCGATCATCTATTTACCTTGAGTAGCGACGTGGGCACTACTTGAAGATGTGACCACCAAGGCGGACTGTTTCGAAGAGGAGGTGGAAGCGTCGCCAGTTGATCGAAGATGAGGATGCTTCTTCCAGCAGCGATCAACCGTATGGTCGGTGCGGCCACAGTGAGAACAGAGAAAACGGAAAGCTCCGCGTTCGCCAGATTGGTGGTTGTGGCCACCAGAGCCACTCCGTTGAGTTTGGTGAGCGTATTTGTTCGGTTGAGGAGGGGAGGATAACAACGGACGTTGTAGAAGAGAGGTAACCACGGCTATGCGGGCAGTAGTGGCATCCAGGGTGGGAGACTCTGCCTCGCCAAGGATCTGTTAACGGATCATGCCATAGGACTCAGGAAGTCGCAGAAGGTTGCACACAACCAGAAGCTCCTGGAAGTGTTTGTGTTGTTTAGCCAGATCCACAGAGAAGGGGCAATTTTGGAGAATTTCGGCTCCGAGAGCCTGAACTTGTTGGTAAGCAGCAGTAGGAGACATAGAGGGACAGACAAGGAGGTCCGCATACAAAGTATAGATTCGATACGTCTGATCCTCCTTGGAGTAGAGAGCGGCAAGATGAAGCCAAATAGCCTTGATCGTTTCATCATGTCAGATGACGGATAGGCATTCATCAGAAAGACTGTTAGCCAGCCATGTGCGGACAAGAGCGTCGTTGGCATCCCAATCATCAAAGATAGGGGAGTCTTGTGGAGGAAGGTCATCGGTGAGATGATGGCGTTTGCGTTGAGAGCGGAGAAGGAAGGTGAAGGAGACACTCCAGTCCGGGTAGTTGGGACCGATGAGTTTGGAAACGGTGTCAAGGTTGCCCGAAGGAGTAGGAGGAGGAGGAGCAGCAACGGGAGTAGTTGTGGTAGAGATATCGGAGGTTGTCATAGAAGAGAGCAGGGAGCAGGGAGAAGAACAAGTCGCAGCTAGAAGGGGAGGGCGCGGCGACTAAGCACAGGTCGCGGCGACTTAAGAACAGGTCGCGACAATAAGAACGGGTCGGGGCGACTTAAGAATAGGTCGTGGCGAGAAGAAAGGGGAATCAGAGAGGTCATGCACACAAAAGAGCAACGACAAGGAGAGAAAGAAACCGCGCAAACAGGACGCAAACTGGCGGAAGAAACAAGTCGCGAAGACGGGTCGCGAGAAGAAGGATCAAGCCGCGTGGACAGGTCGCGCGGACAGAGAAAGCTCACAGAATCAGGAGGAAAAGATCAAGTCCTCTGATACCATGTGCGAACAGAAAACAAGTAGACCGAAAATTTGGAGTAACAAAATTTTTATTATCCAAAAAGGTATCTATTACAAAGGTATGACCTCCCTTTTATAAAATAGAGGAGAGAAAAGAGATTACAAATAAGCAATGTGAGACTAATAATTACAGGAACAAACATCTATACAAGCCGCATAAGCCGCGCGGTTAGACTAACCGCACAACAACTACCATGTGCAGAAGACAACCCGGCAATATCTTCAAGTCGCCAGACCGCTCAGACACCAATCAGCAGCAGCCCAGCTACCAAGCCGATAGGAGAAGCCGTCAGACCGCCAGACACCAATCAGCAATCAAGACGCTGAGAGAAGCCGCCAAACCACCCGATCTCCATATTGCAACAGCCTTAAAAACCGAAACTCTATTGTATAACATTCTTTAGTGATGTGGACATTAATGTTTAAATTTTATCATAAATTTTTACTAGTGCTGATTTTCTATAGTGCTGCTTTCTTTACTCTTATGTATCTTTTCTGTATCTTATATTAATACCTAACTTTTGTGTTCAATATGCAATAAAATCTCGACCAGACCTACATTATATTGTTTGTATTAGCAATTTTTTATAAATAAGATTATGGCAATTTTGACTTGTTAACGCACAAAATAAAAAATCACCCAAATCCGCTCAATATTTTCCCATGCATTTTGAACACTGAAATCCCAAATGAGTGAGCGTAGTAAAATCTTTTTTACCATAAATATTTAATCATTAATAATTTACCTAATAATTAATTTTAGAAAAGCATCGGTTGTCTTAAATTAATTTGATTGCTCTAACAAAGGTTGATAATGCAGGGGTCATCACACATACGATAAATTAGCAGAGAAGACACGTAGTTAACAACATTAAATCCATCCAAACTGTAAAATTTATAATAATATATAAACAAACAAAAAAAAGATAAAAAATTAAAAAAAAACATTAAATTAGAGAGAAAAATATAATAAGAAAAAGGACAAATGAGCATACTATAACCAGACAGTGCAAAAAGTGTAAAGCATGTTAAACATAACACAATCTGTAAATCTCCTACCATATTGGTTCAGTCACAGCCTACAATATTGAAATCATTCATTGTATCTTCATTGCTATTAAGTTCAAGATGTACAGAAGAAAACCTTTGGAAAGCAACAGCAGATACAAGAATTTTAAGAAGAGGGGGCCTAACATCATCCTCCTTCAAATCAAAATATTTGAATGTTTCCATATTACCAAGCAATTTTTCCCTCATCAGGCCACCATTTTTGGCACGTAAGTAGTCAAAAAACATTATCTCAACAAGAGGAATTCAAATCCGCTATCCACAACCCGCACACTTTTAATGTTAGAGCATAATTGAAGCAAAAAAAAGACAATTTAAACATACACACTGATTAATAAATTTAAGTAAAAGATACAGGGAGGTTTGCTAATGATAAAAGGGGGGAGATAATCCAAAGCCAGGGTTCAAATCCCTTTTAGTCTTCATCAGAAAAATCTAGGATAACATCCAAAGTTCTCCCTTGGTGATGTTCTTCATAAGCTATCAAACATACAGGTTAATTCCTCACAGCAGCATCAAAAACTTCCTTCTGTTCTAGGGTTCCTCCATTTAGGACTTAAGATGGCACTGCAACACATGACAAACTCGTTCATGTTTCAGACAGTCCAAAAACAACTAGGCACGGTGGAGAAGAAAACAAAAAAAAACTTACTGTAGGTGGAAGTGTCGATCTGCTCGGGCAACTCCTTGATGTCTACCTCAAATCTCGCTTGGACCTGAAAGGTGCGATAAAAATTCGTGAGAATACACACCATGCGTCCAACAAAGAGTTGTAACAAGGAAATCACTATCTGACCTGATTTAGAACGTCGGAATCAGAAGCCGACGAAACAAATGTTATCGCCAAACCCTTGGTGCCAAATCTACCGGCTCTACCGACCTGACATTTTTTTTGTTAGCAGGCAGCAGCCATGCTGGGGGTAGAATGAAAAGAAGAGCATATATACACACCCTGTGAAGGTAAGTGTCGGCCGAATCAGGCATGTCATAATTAATGACAATGTTGACGCGCTCAATGTCAATTCCTCGTCCGACAAGATCCGTCGCAACCAAAATCCTTTTATGCCCTTCCTTGAAACCCTTGTACCTTGTCAACCTGCAACGGTGCAATTACACGTGCACCCTTCGTGTTAATTTGGAGGAATATTCTTTCAAAATAATCTTTAAGAAATCAATTCGAAACCTTTCTTCCTGAGACATCCCAGAGTGAATGCAGATTGACGGGAAGTTGCACTCCCCGAGTAACTTGTTGAGTTCTGCTGCTCTGTTGACGCTCTTCACAAAAATCACAACCTGGTTGAAGTCCAAAGCATCGAGAAGGTCATTGAGTTTCCGGTTCTTCTCCAACTCACTGAGTTTGATGTAGTGCTGCAATAAAGACGGCAAATGCAAAATCATTGGATGACGCTAGATGTTGTTGATAGAGTAAAATGCAGTCGGACCAAAGTATTTAATACCTGCACTAGCCCATGCAAGGTCAGCTTGGCTTCATCATCGACGTATATCTCCATAGGCTGTAAGGAATCGAGCGAAAAAAGAGGAGAGAATTAATTAAGATGTCAACTTCAACCTCCAAATGTATTGTTCCCCAGGCAGCGCAACCAAATAATATCCAAATATTCCTTTAATGCAATGTATATTAGTAACGTTGTAGATCACCGCCCGCTTTATCATAAATCCAAAGTAAAATCTTCCTTTTGCTATCCATCTAAAACCCAAAACAAGAGCCTGGAGACAACCTGAAAGTTACTTCCACTGATGAACAATGCAAGCAAATGCCAACAAATTGCTTGGTCAAGAAAACACCAACTCTGGAATCTACCCTATATCTATCCCACCCAATACTTCCAATAGTGTATCAAACCACAAAAGAGATCAGTAACTAATATAAAAACTGGAATTATTAAAAAAAGGATAAAGTACCTGTGACACCCTTATATTATAGAGGAAAGACATTTGACTCCCTGTAGATTTCATAATGACTGTTGTAACTCCTAATTTTTCATAACAGAGAAATTTGACCCCCTACACATTATTTTGACAGGTGGTCAAATGGGTCGATTATGAAAAATTGGGTGTTACAACAGTACTTTTAAAATTTACAGGGCTCAAATGTCTTTTCTCTAAAATATAATTATACCACCAATACTTTACCCTAAAATAAGTTCGGACAGGAGAAGAAGACACTGCAAGCTTTCTAATGGGAAATTACATCTTGCATGAATTTCTTGCAAACGGGACGTATCTCCTTGCTGAGCGTGGCCGAAAACATCATAACTTGTTTATCATGCGGAGTCATTTTGAAGATCTCTTGCACATCTCTTCGCATGTCTACAAAGCATACACAACCATGAAGTGATATTTTGCTAATAAAAAATAAATAAACAATTTCCTGGGTGAATAGCCGTAACGATCATCTTGCATCCAAGGATGCTGGCATAATGGCAAATGAGACGATATAAATCATACCGAGCGACTCCAACATCTTGTCACATTCATCAAGAATAAAATGCCGCACATTCTTCAGGGAAAGATCTTTATCTCTAGCCAGTGCAAGAATTCTTCCTGGAGTGCCCACAACTATATGAGGACATTCATTTTTAAGAATGTCCTTATGCTTTCCAATGTGAACACCCCCATAGAAGACTGCAACTTTGATGTCCGTCAAGTAAGTGCTGAATCTCTCAAACTCGTGGCATATCTACAGGTATGAAATTCCACGATCAATAATAAGAAAATATGATATTCTGATAGAAATTTCTGTAGACGCAAATACAAAGTTAATCCAGAAAAATGATGTTGGCAATTATAACCTGGTATGCCAGTTCTCTTGTGTGACATAAAACCAGTGCGGCAACTTGGCCGGCAATAGGCTCAATTTGTTGAAGGGTTGAGAGAACAAAGACCGCAGTTTTCCCCATTCCAGACTTGGCTTGACAGATGACATCCATTCCTAGAATGGCTTGAGGGATGCATTCGTGTTGTACTGACGATGAACCAAAGAAAATTGGAGCGTAGTACCCCCAGTGAGTAAAAAATAATCTTCTGGGTCCTTTTTTAATTCAAAGGTTTACCATATTCGCCTCCAAATCATAAATGTGGCAGTAGTGTTTACCTGCAATACAGCAATACATAATTGATAAATAAATATTTACAACAACCAATTTCTACTTCACTGCTGAAATGCCTTATTATATGAACAATGCGGTGGATTGATGATGACAAGTTAAACTGATAATCCAGTTAAGCAACAACAGAAAGAATGATAATTGACAAATTGTTGAACAATTCATATTTCTCATTAGATCTGTTAACTTCACTCCACTATCAAAAAATTTTACACTTGAAAAGGCTGAATAACAAGCATCAGAAAGAAGAAATTAGTTCTATCTTTCACATCACCTTTTCTTACGTATATTTTCATAAATTAGTTAAACTTCTGTAAATTATAAAGTGCCTTTTAACACTCCCTAGTGTAGATAATAAATTTAGGTTGGTTAGTGATTGGCTTTTAATAAAATATAAGTTTGGATTGATGAGGAGCGTCTAACTAAATAATAAATGTAATTAGTTTAATCTCATTGATAATTAATAACTTAATTATTCTAAAAAAATAGGTTCAATCAACTATCAACATCACGATATTATCATTAGAGTAATAATTTGATACGATGGTGCTACTCATGACTGCAGCACCAACAGTACCTACTTGACCAAAGCCTCCTTGGCAGATATACCAATGACAAGTAAATCAAAGCCAGGTGATTTTCATTCAATGAGGATGGAATCAAAGCATGGAGGACGGTCCAAAAGACAAAAAAGGTTGCCATTGGAAAAATGTATGGTTTAAAATTGCAATAGGTGTTAATTTCATGCATTTACTATAAGTGTTTACATGCATATTAGTGTAATATTGCCTGGTAGAAGGGGAGTGGAGTAGCAAGGATTAACAAGTGGGTTGGTGTTCCTTGTGAGTATCTCTCAAATATTGTAGGTCATCACTACTTTGTTTCTACTGGTGTTCTCTATTGATGAAGTCCATCAGCAACTCCAGCGATTTGATCCAACCTCGTCAGCACACTAACACCATAGTATAAGAGCGCCATATGACTTATGGGCCAGAAGAGTTGGATAAGTGGATGCCTCGCATGACCACCCACCTAAGAGTAACATAAAGGATAAGATCAACCTACTACTCTACTAGTGCGTGATCTTCATGCGGACTGACATGACGGCCTTCTTCCTCGTCCACCAAACCGTGACAAACCACAATCACTCCATCGGTTCCCGTAAAAAATATCACGGGGGATCTTCCGCCGCCACTTCTTCCCAAATGAATCTACACCATCGTCTTGTAATTTGCATTTTCGATTGGATTGATTCAATTCCTTGGATAGCCCGTAGAGAAGAATTTTACAAGCTCTATCACAGAGCGACGAACAATGCATGCAAAATTCAATGATTTATATGGAATGCGCAGCCATACACTGCGTATGTTGGCTTTGACAGGCCATGCAACAACTCTCATCGCACCTCTCACACAACAACATTCAATGGTATGATTGGTTTCACATCGAAAAATGTTAATGAGTTGTGAGTGTCCAAGTGTTTTCCACCACTCTGTCACACTAGAAGCCTACTTCAATAAATTTACTGGTCCTGTTACTCCTGTATTGGATCTAACTGAGGCACAATACCTAGTTTACCTCATACATGGTCTCCAACAAGAATTATAGGCATGCGCATGGGTTCCCGCACATTCCATCTCAGAATCCATGATCAAGCCTCACCTTTTGAGGGCCTAACTTTTAAACATTTCTTCACCTTTTCACACCGACAATATTGCATGCCAAGTCCACTCCAATACCACCACATACATCTAAGGCCCTGTTTGCACGAGTAATAGAAGATCCAGTGGAAGGAGAAACCTCTCACACAAACACTGCATAGATAACATCGGCTCGCAAAGAGGATGACACTATATTGAAGCCGAAAAGGTCAGGACAGAAAGCATCGCACTAACAAATTTTACCCTGCTGTTAAAAAAATTTGTTTTTCTCAAACAAGTTTTTTAAACTTAGGTACTGTTTGGTTTGCTGTCTAACTGCCGGTGCGGGAGCAGATGCCGCCGCAAGGCGGGAAAACAAAAGAACGGCGTCTTCTCCAGCTGTGTCTGCTCCCGCCGAAGGCATGCAGAACAGAGAAAACGCTCCGTTCCGAACCCACACCTTCCCCTCCGCCCCCAAACAGCGTCGGCGTCTGCGCCCGCTTGTCTGCTCCCGCCGAACCAAACGAACCCTTAAAGATCCAAAGAAATGACAAAAGCTAAAAATTTGTAAATAGGCTAGGAAGGAACATCTCTTGAATTGACCAAATCTAACATAAATTAAACTAGGCCTATTTTGTCGAATTAATGGGAGTAAACTACATCTTCTTCAGAAAATAAGATGCACAAAATTAAATGCATGAAATAAATAAGTAAAATAAAATGTAGGGAAACAATTCGCTGGGTAAAATGTCCACGTATATAAAATGCAAACATAAATAAAATCAGCCGTTCACAACCATCTGTCAACATCAATTGGTCAAGCCGAATGACAATAAAAAATTATAATACTGTCTGCGAATGCGGAAAAACACATTTGAAATACTTGTGCCCAGCACAAATTAAATATGGCCCTAACCACGATCCAACTTGGTGAAATGACAGGATCCTTAAAGCTCAACCAATGGTTCAAGAGTTATTGGAAATGAGGTTTTTATTTACCACCACAGTAACTTTATTTATAGTCAACATAGAAACACTAATTTCTGTCATTTTTGGACAAGAAGTGAGGGAAAAAGGTAAGCGCTAAGGTTGATTATACAAGATATTAACATTTCAAATACCAAACAGTCGATTTCATAATTTTGAAAATTCACGTAGTGGTAAGGGCTGATAAACATTTGATTCACTACAAGGAGGAGTTGGATACGATTAGGTTGTTGTTCAAATGGGAGGTAATCCCAACAGTTCATGTAACACATACTTGCTATTGGTCCAAAACATGATAATGCTGTGGGTTGCCTGTAACTGGTAGTGTTAAGGACTGTCATTGGCTAGACTAATCCACATAATTCAACATCCGATGTCTTGAGAAGACTGGGAACAATGGCCCATGTCATGACAAATGATGTATGACTTGTCTCATCAAAGATAAAAGTCACAGACAAATTCCTCCAATTTACTTTTACATCACCCAAGATGCGAAGCCAATGCAGAAGACTCTCACGGGCACCTGAATTTATTGTGTTCGCACATTAAGTGGATATTACATTTATTTTCCTGTTTATTTTGTGCATTTTAATAATTGGAGAAGTTGTAGTGGTTCAAACTCTTTTATTTGACTACGGTTAGTTCAACTAAGGCAATACAGATGCATAATCTTGATTTGATCAGGTGGAGCCGCATTTCCTTAAGCAGTTTAGAATTAATGATCCTTTCTCATTTCTTCGGATCCTGTAAGTTAAAAAAAATCTATTTAAGAAAAAAACATACGAAAAAAGCAGAAAAATATTAAAAAAATAAATAAACATTCATGCTAAACAAAGGCTTAACATGAAACAATCACATGAAGCCTTAACTATATGTGTTTGTCTATTCAGGGATTTCAATCTCATGACTTGTCGAGGCCTTTTAAGGATTAAGCAACTTTCAAAAAAACTCAATCGATCGAAAGAAGCATTGGCTGCCTAACCATTGGAATTATAGGTTTCTCCCCCCTTCCCCTCTCCACTTTCTTCTCAAGTCTTCTTCCTACTCTCCGCTGATTGAAGCATTACCTCACAACATCTTATTCCTCGACATAGTGTAATCCTCCTTGTGAGCAACCACAACCTTTGCAGTGTCCGTGAGTCTCTTGTCTTACATTGGATCATCTACCAACCCTCATTTACATTGTCATTTCATATCCTATTAGATCTTTTCAAAAGTTTTGATTCTCCTTTGCTCAACTTATATTAGATTTAAACAGAGTTATCTATGGATAGTTTTCTATGGAAGTTGTGTCGTTTCTTTACAGTGTTGTAGATATAGGCCGACATGACCGACAAGTTGGCCAACATAAAAGTTTTATGAGTAAAATGACAAGTTTCTAACAATTTTTTTGATAAAATATCTTTTTGGAAACATTCAATATCATTACTGGATTGGCAAGCATCATAGTGGATTGACAAGAAGAAAAGAGCTCCATTTCTTCATCGGTGGCATGGGGAACAAAGGCAGGAATGAAATGAGTTTGCTGAGAAGAGCCATAACTATTGTTGGGAACAAAGGCAGGAATGTATTGAGAATCCTAGCATCATTGGGTGCAACTGGAGATAGTAGGAGTGATGGCATCACTAGGTGCGTTTGGAAGTTGGGGAATTGCTGAAGTCATTCAATGTGTTCAGATACTTGATCAATCCATTTCTATTATGTCAGTACTAATTACTATTGTTGAATCTTGGTTCTTATTTATCATGACAATTATGTCTTAGACCATAAGATATTTAAGGTTTATTGCTCATATGAGTTTTTTTAATGCTTCAATGTTGGGATTAGTTACTAGTTTCAATTTGATACAAATTTATATTTTTTGTGAACTCCTGGGAGTGTTCGTATTTCTTGATATGTTTTTGGTTCACAGGACATGTTGCAACAAGTGCTTGTCAAAAAGCTTTTGTAACTATCCGTATAGGAGATTTTGGTCTATTTTTAGGAACCTTGGGATTTTATTGGATAAATGGTTTATTCCAAACTGGGAAGTCGAAGAAGCTGACAAGAATGATGTCAACTACCAAAGCAATAACCTCGAGTTATGGTTGGCATAAAGGGAACAAGCAATAACGTTGAGTTATGTTATCTACTTTGCATAGAACAACAAGTATACAAGATCAATAAGGATTAGATCACTATACAGGTATAAAGTAATGAAGCACCACCTTTCAAGTTTATTCCACTTTAGATAGGTGAAAGAAACGTTGGTCTATAAAATGAAATTAATTTGGCCTCACATGTAAGTGTAAGATTTAGGGTGAAGATCGATCTGACAATTGTAGTAAAACCAACTTTCATTCATTGGCTCCACACTCCTTCAAAGTATAGAGTAGCTTAACAAATGGTATTAAGTTGATGGTTTGACGGAGATCAAATGATTTATGTAGTTTGTTAATCCTATGGATGTTTGGTCTTTAGTATGCTAGGGTTTAGGGTTTAATAATCACTATGGTAGCAAATGCAGACTATTATCCCAAAGTGCTGCAAGATAATTAAGAGACAAAATACAAGAAAGTTTTATATTCTTACTCAGATAACTTATGTTCGGAACAAAATTCTATTTATATAAATAACAGTGATCATCTATATACCATATTTTACGAATGATCAATTTAAGTTACTCAAACAAATACATAAATGAAGAATACACAATACTGCTAAATAATTGAAGATAAATAAAAGATTGAAGCATGAAGGGATCAAAATTTGAAGCATTACAATTCTGCAATGCTGCACGCATGCACCAGGACGGAGACAGGACACCATCTTTATTTTTTTCAATCGTATTATAGATAGGACTCATTAATGTAACTATATAATCAATTGACATCTACCACTTATCACCCGAACACGTCTCACTATATCATCATCACAACATACACAATTTTTTATATTTTCGAACATACTTGAGTATATCCAAAAGTATATGAGAGTTTCATAATTTTTTTAATTTTAAATTAAAAGAAAAAGTTTCCAAGAGTTTTGGGGACGAATTTCTGAGAGTAGCTACATCAAAATGTTTTGAATATGATACATAAGGCCATTGCAAATATTATGCTTCATAGCAAGTTTGGATTCTTTAGTAATTTATTTCATATAATGCTATCTAAAATTGGTGCAAAAAATTGCCAAAATGTACAAAAATAGGCTAAGTTTATGGAAGTGGTCCAAGTTTAGATAAATGTACAACCTTTTAAGCTAATTAAGCAGTTGTCGATGGTCCGTGACATTGTAACGCAGGACGGGTGAAAATGACGTATATGTGCCATAACGGAACGCTAACGGATGCAAGTGTAGGATGTAGTGGCGTTCTTAAATAATGCAATGCACAAGCAATTGTCACACAAGTAATTGCAACAAACTTATGAAATTAATCTAGACAACATGAACATGCACAGTAGAGATTAGGTGTTAGAAACAAATACCATGTTCTAATGAAAATTAAAGTAAGATTGTTTAAATCAAATGATCAGAGAATAAATCTTTCAAGTAAATTTGAGAAGGTTGAATAAACTTTTACCAGTTAGTATCTCAAATCATATACAATTTAACACAAAATGAAATAGACTTTTTCAATTAGAACTTACACAAGCACTCAAGACCAAAAGAAGGGAATGTGCTACAATTTCAAACTTGGACAGCAATTTTGAAGCGGTTATGTTCCTGAACCCTGGATTTCCTGCACCACTTTTGATTCCCGGAAGATCATGTGATGAATTTTGGGGGCTGCAGGGTAGAAGCATTCCAAAGGGGGCTGCCGGTGGTGAATTGGAGGGCTGGATTGTATCAGCCTTGCAGCAGACTAAAGCAGGAGCCTGTAATTGCCACGGGCAGCAAGGGGTGGCTGACTGGAGGGCCAGGCAGCGGAACAGTAGCAGGAAACTGTGCACAGTGACTGGGAGTTGCTGGAGGACCTCAGCAGGATGGAAAAACAGTGACAGAGGAGGAGAATTTGTAGTCGATTAAGGCAGGAACATCCGGACTGCTGTTGGGAAGCGCTGGAGGGTTTCTGCTGGACAGAAAAAGTGGCAGTGGGGGCTCCGATCAACACTTTTACATTCTTGGGCGGGTGCTGGAATAACCAGGGAGGCTGGTGGCGGAGAGATGTCTGAATTTACTGGTTGACTGGGAGAAATGAGAGGGAAACCCTTTGAAGTGAAGTCGTCCAGGCTAGGGAGGGCTGCCGCAGTCCAAATTGGGGTGGTTTCAACCCGAAATTACCTGTGACTGTCCAATTAGTGGGCAGTTACAACAATTACAGACAGTTTGTGGTGGTTTCCGGCGGTGGTTACGTGCAGTTAAAGGTAGTTATTTTCTTGGAGGTGGAGTGGTGTGGAGATGGCTGACTGGCCCTTGTAGAGGTGCTTTCTCGTAGCTTGGGAAAGAGTAAGGGGATGGCCGGCAGTTGCAAGGGGAGGGGCGGGCCTAGGCTTCAACACCTAGGTTTCACGGTTTCAGCACCGTGGGCGATCACAAAATCAGAAACCTGCACCTAGGTGTCACGGCTTCGGCACCATGGCGAATCACAAAATCTGAATCCTTTCTTCAAAATTCTGCAATGATCAGAACTGAACTCCAAATTCTACAATTGTAGGTTAAAAGAAAAGTAACGAATTACTATAATTGACCGGTACGAAATACACATGAAAGATATATAAATAGTGTATGAAAAAAATATGAAAATACATGGGAAATATCTTGTCAATGCTCCGAACAGGATTACGAATTCGGATCGTCCATACGACGACCCTACTCCTTTTATGAACGTGAACCAGAATGGGTTCCTAAACGAGTTGGCCCGCCCAATAACTATGATCCCCATCACCTTGTGTGCAGTCAAATATCAGGTAATAGGGTAAACCAAGAAAGCAAGAGAAGGGAAAAAGAAAGCAACATGTGTGCTGCACCCATAATTAAGATAAGAGTAGAAAATGGAGAAAAACTTGAAATTTTTTAGTATATGAAAGCACAACTGCTCCAAAATTATATGCTAATAATATTTCCAAAGTAATTTTATCTCATTAGACATCTAAAAACATTTATCAAAGCACCATATAAAAATAGAAACCCAACATGAGCATACTCTAGTCGTCAAATCCACTATAACATAATCACCAATTTAATATTCGAAACAATAGAACAACCAAAGCCAAATTTGGGAGCAAGGAAAAAACTAAATGTTTTCTAATAATAGCATTAGAAAAGCAAGCTGAAGGATTTCAAACAACAAATTTTCTATTAATATTTTAATTCCTCTTTCATTTAACCTATATGGCCATCTACAACAGTACATATACAGTTGTAGTTATAAAAGAAAATATGAGCAATACAAGAAGGCACAGTATATTAAATCCATAAGTTAACTTTGCTAAATAAATTAGCAGGAAAAACAATCCAGAACAATTAAATTGGATATGTGAATGAAGTTTTTATTAATTTACACATTACAATAAAATAAAGATATAATAAATGAAAAACAATCAGTTAAAATAAGAAAGGTATCTTGCCTTCAGAAGGGTGCTCAAATCCAGAATCAACTATAGCACGTAGAAGCTCTGGCTTCAATAGAAAATCTCTAAATCCGGAGCTGTGAATTCCTACGTAACCCCTACATTAAAAAAATAAACAAAGTGATAAATGTCCCTTGCATCAAAATCTTAATAAAAAAAATGTTGATGGATCATAGGATCTTTCCAATTTCTCTAACAGGCAACATGAAATCATCAGAAATGAAGAACAAGTTTTCAACAACCAAAGTAGTAAAATGAGCTTTCCTCGCTAGGAAAATACAAGGATTCCATTTTTGGGCTATCGGAAACAAATAGATAGGGCCTTCCTAAGTCATGGGCATGATATGCATGGAGAGGATACATATTAGTATACACACTATAGAACAAAATCTCCCAAACAAAAGAAAATACTCTATAAAAAGAAGCTATGATCCATGCATATAGTGTGTATGCTACATCGGGTATTCAGGAGGAAGATCCTCACATCTTCCCCATTTGTACTTTCTACTCTCAACTTGTAAAATATTTTCACACCCTTTATGACCTCGCTCCATCCCCCTGGAGACACCTTAGAGGGTCGATAACTTCTGTTGATAATTTGAGCATTGGAAGAATGAGTTGTATTATTAGCTCTCTTCAATGTTTAGAGAGTAAAAAATTTTGTTTTCAAGAATACTATTAAGACTGCCTTGTTAATTACTGTGACATTCACACTTTTGACCTAAATCTCAACCGAGTACCATAGGAATCCCTTTCACTATTGTTTTACTGAAGTCTACCATGGGGTTGCCACCTATTCTCACAAACACTAATTAGTCTTCAGAGGATAAACCTATTATTCTTAAATCTTGTGTGGGTACGATCCTTAATTTTACTTATCGGATAAGCTAACCCAATCCACATGGTAGCTAAATCACGGGATATAAAATAACAAATCGAAAACCCATCAAAACAGTAGTTTTTCAATTCATAACAAATCTTTTTATATAAACAAAGTTTCCAGATCCAAAATTAGATTACAAAATAGGATGGGAGATATAAGTTGATAGGGTATATATACCACACAAATTTCAACAAAAGCATATCAGAAAGAAGCCTGCAATATTTTTTTACTTTAAAAGGAAGCGGAAAAAAAGGCCCTTGAGATGGATTTGCTTACTTCTTTGCTGATTCAGCCCCGGCCTTCACCCCAACAGAGTCTGGGGCCTTCTCTTCGTCCTCCTCATAGTCAAGAAGCTCCTCCTCGTAAGCTTCGTTATCCCTTGCTTCACCCATGCTGCAATTCAATGAATTTTAGCCTACAAATCCACAAAACATAAAATGAAAATTAGAAGTAGATGTCTGAAACTGACCTCCGAGGATGGATATCAGAAAGATACAGGAGATATAAAAAAATAGATTTTGCAAGAAAAAATTGTTGTAAAGAAACCGAAGATCTGAGCTAAGCGTTAAATATGAAAGCGGGAACTAAGCAGCGGGATCTAAGTGAGGGTTTCTGAATAATTAAGGAGTACGAGGTGAGAGGGAAAGGACTGAATACCTAGGGTTTATAGTACGAGAGCAGTGAAAACCCATGACTAGGGTTTCGAGAGAGGGAGCGAAACGGGATGATGCCGCATGCCGCTTTTTGGCATTTTGCACCCCCCCAATTCCCTTTCTTTGGCACTTTAAACCAATTAGCTAATGTTGTTAAAGGCGCGCCTAAGGCTCAAGGCTCACTAGGCTCAGAGATTTGCGCCTTATTTGCGCCTTTAGAACATAAAAGGTGCGTATGAGTGAGTTTTTTTATGTATATTTTTTCAAAAATAACGAAAAAAATAATGTAAGAACTCAATACATTTTTATTGATTTAGTATTTGTAAAAGATAGTTATGTTCAGACTTAGATATGATGCAAGTGATCACATTAAATATATTTTTTTAGAGATATGAATGATAATAATGAATGATTAATTAGTAGAATAGATGAAAAATCTGATTGAGAAGATGAAATGATGTTTGATACTGATATTTTAAATGGATGTAGTTGCACCTTGCTTTTGTCAAATGTGTGCTTGCGCCTTGAGCCTAGTATCCAAGACCTTTTTGCGCCTTGGTGCGCTTTGCACCTTTAATAACTACGCCAATTAATAAATATTGCACTTTTCACACCCCCCCCCCCCTCCATTTGGATTTTTTGGCACTTTGCACCCTAGGGTCTTTTGATGAAGGGTATCTGGGTCAAGATGGGTACCGAGGTCCTTATATTTTCGAATTGCACCCCAAAATTTTTAGTTGGTAAATTGCACCCCAATTCCTTTTCATTGGTGAAATGCACCCCGTATTTTTTTAAAATGCTGCTAATTGTACCGCAAAACCGCTGATTTTTAAATTAAGCTCTTTCCATCCGGTGATTAAAGTAGTGAAACAACATACCCACCAATAAAAATCCAAATCAAATAACAATACATATCCATCGCCATCTTACTAAAAGTTTAACATACATATTCATCATCATCTTAATAAAAAAACCAAATCAAATAGCATACATATCCAAAATGTTTAAACTTAAATAGGTTCAAAAAGACAAATCAAATAACAATACATATCCATCAAAATCTTTACAAAATGACCTTTCTTTAGAAACTCTAAAAAAATACAAAACAACTTTGTAAAAACAACATAAATATAAGCTAACATTTTTAGGACATCCACTGATTTCATAAGGAAATTGAAAAAAAACACACATTCACTGATTTCGTATATATATATATATATATATATATATATATATATATATATATATATATATATATATATACAGAATTTTATACCTTCAGTAGAATGAAGAAGATCTCCGGAAAAATTGCTCGTAAAGACTGCAGGAGCTCCAACTACAGTCGATTGAAGTAAATCTGCAAAAAAATACCAAACCCTAAAGCTGCAGGAACTCCGATAGGCTACAGGAACTCCGACGGGCTGCGGAAATTCCGACGGGCTGCAAGAAATCCGAATAACAGCAGGAACTCCGACTGGCTGCAGGAACTCCGGCGAGTTGCAGAAACTCCGGCGAATTCGCAAGTGCGACTCGCTCTGCTTCGGACGACAAGACGGAACGAGGCTGTGCGAATGGGAATGAGGTCTAGGGCTAGAAATTAAGAATATATAAAGGAGATTGCAAGTGTGTTGACCGAATTACCCTTCGTGAAAGATAAGTATAAAATAAGGGTGCTGTTACTAGCAAACCCAATTTGATTTCTAGCAAATCATTACTATTAGCAAACTCTTATTTTTCAAAATGGTTATTTGAAAACCGTGTTGTTACTAGCAAACCAATATAATTTTTTTAAAAAAAAATTAAATTTTGTTTAAAACATTCATTCTTTCAAAATAATCCACTGCATATAATGACATTACAAATGATTTCAAATGTATTCATTCAACCACTTATGTTAGCATTATAGATGAGTCAAAATGCCAAAAATGTTTAGTATGTCCAAAACTGTTTTTTTCAACAAAATATCATTATCTGCATCAAAATCTTTAAACAAAATATCGATTGGTTTAGAAATATATTTGATTTCTAATTCCTATAAAGATGTGTTGTATGTACGAGTTAAGTGTATATAAGAATATATACGTCCTTTTGAACTGCGTCTTATAAGTACAATTTCATGAGAAGTGTTCAACATGAAAGTTATAGATCTCGACGAGATCTATAATTTTCATGTTGAACACTTTTTGATTTGAAACACTTTAGACCCCCGACTTGACCTCTGAAAAAAGTTACGTCGTACATATGTATGGATGTCCGGGATCGGCGTGACTTTTTCGGGGGCCAAATCAGGAGCATAAACGGCTTCAAATCAAAAAGTATTTAACATGAAAATTGTAGATCTCGACAATTTTCACCCGATCTCGACAATTTTCAACAATTGTAGATCTCGAAAATTGTAGATCTCGAGATCTACAATTTTCATGTTGAACACTTTTTGATTTGAAGCACTTTATACACCCGATTTGACCCCTGAAAAAAGTTACGTCGTATATATGTACGGACGCCTGAGATCGGCGTGACTTTTTTCGGGGGCCTAAACGGCTTCAAATAAAAAAGTGTTCAACATGAAAGTTGTAGATCTCGTCAAGATCTACAACTTTCATGTTGAACACTTTTTGATATGAAGTAGTTTAGACCCATGATTTGGGCCCCGAAAAAAAATCACGCCGAAAATATGTACGTTCTGTGCATGTATTTTTTAGGACCCAAATTGAATGCCTAAACGGCTTCAAATCAAAAAATGATTAACATGAAAGTTGTATATCTTGATGAGATCTACAACTTTCATGTTGATCACTTTTTCAAATGAAAAATATTTGGGACTCAAAATTCAAAAATGTAAAAATTATCAAAAAGCAAGATTGGTTTGCTAGTAGTAATTTTTGGGAAGAGAAAAAAATGCAAAAAATGTCAGAATCTGTTTTTTTTCTGGTTTGCTAGAAACGAAAGTGGGTTTGCTAATAACAGCACCCTAAAACAAATCCAAATAAGAGTCGGCTTACAGTGAGGGATTGGCAGCAGGTCGATCGGCAGCAGGGAGATCGGCAGCAGGGAGATGGAGGGATCGTGTTGGGTTTGGCTCATACCCGGTTCAAAAGGGTCGGGCGCATTAGGAGCAGAAAAATGGTTGCAACGCAGTATTTGAGGTTGCAACCTTTTTTGTGCTGTTTTTGAAATTTGTCCAAATTAAAAACTGTTTTTGAAATCTGTCCAAATAAAACAGTTTTTCAATTTGGAATGTGGTCTGGTGGTTTTATTTGGGAGGTGGTAATGGTAATATAATATACTCATTATTATATTCCTTTCTCTCTCTCCCATGAATGGTAACCGCAGCCCCCCTCTCGCATTTATAAAACCACCGCTGCAGGCCTCTCCCAAGTGAACCGAACCCGAGCCACCCGCCCCTCTCTCTCTCTCTCGGCTTGGTGCAGGAAGCTGCTGCCTTGGGATCTCTTGCCGGAGTCGCCGCTGGAGGAAGGCAGCCGCCGGTGTTTGTCGTCGCTGACGTGAAGAGGAGGGCAGCCCTCCATCGCCGTCGCCGTCCGAGTCCAAGACGGAGACGGGGCTGTTTTAACCCGGCTATTTGTGGAGGCTATGGAGAGAAAAATTTTGTGTTGAGGACGGGCTACTCGTTCGTGGCAAGGTCCGGGTCCGAACTTGGAGTTTCTCTCCGGTGGTGGCGGTGGTTGCGGTTGAATGTCGGAAGTTGATGTTGAAGGTTCGGTGAACCTTGTGCATCCGTTAGTCGGATTGCAGTCCCAGATCTTCCATTTCCTGCAGATCGTGCGTGTCCGGCGCATCCGCGTGCGTTTCACCTGACGGTTATTTATTCATTTGTTTCTTCATTGTAATTGATTTATAAATTATATTATAAATTGTCATTGTTTGCGTTCGTGATTTCTCCTGCAATTATTGGCTATCCCATCAAGTGCTATCAAAGGGAGGTTCGGTAGACGACCGTGATTGGACGTTTTAGAAAGGGTTTGACTGCGGTGGTGAACGACTAGGTCCTCTTCCCACTCTTTCAGATCCGACCTTTGAACAAATCAGGTCTTCTAGTTTGTTGGGGACAGTCATGGCAGGGAAGAACGCAGTTTTGGACAGATTTTCAGTGGAGAAGTTCGATGGTAGTGAGAATTTTAGCCTATGGCAGATTCGAGTCAAGGATATGTTGGTTCAACAAGGTTTGATTCAAGTCTTGCGGGGGCGCGACAAATTATCCACGGCGGTGAAAGATGAGGAATGGAAGGATCTTGATGAAAAGGTCACGTGCACAATCAGGATGTGTGTTGTTGACCGGGTGCTCTTCAACATCGGGACTGAAGAGACGGCAGTCGGGCTTTGGGAAAAGCTTGAGCGATTGTACTTGGCAAAATCCGTGACGACAAGATTGTTGCTGAAGCAGCACCTCTATGCGCTGAAGATACAGGAAGGTGGCAACCTGCAGGAACACTTCAATGTGTTCAACGGTCTCCTGAGCCAATTACATGTGGTTTGCTCGAAGGTAGAGGAAGAAGACAAAGTCCTCTTGCTTCTTACCTCGCTCCCAGCGTCATACAAGCACATGGTGACTACGCCCCTGTATGGGAAGGATACGGTGGGGCTGGAAGAAGTCACGTCGGCGTTGTTATCCAGTCAGATGTTAAAGGACCCCACTCCTAGGGGTGACCAGATCTTGGTAGTGCATGAACGTGGGAGGAGTTTTAACAGAGGATCGAGCAGTGCACGAGCTCGGTCGGTGTCGAAGAAGGCAGTGACGTGTTACCGCTGCAGACAGGTTGGTAACATTAGGAGAAATTGTCCGCAGCGTGCAGGAAGTTCTGGAACTTCGAAGGATGTCCAAGATGCGGGCATGGTGACACTCGACCTGGAAGGAGATGACGAATTTTATTGCGTCACTGAGAGTCAGAGTGACTCTGATAGCTGGATTTTGGATTCTGGTGCCTCGCAGCACATTTGCTCGGATGCGGCGATGTTCAGTTCACTGGAGGTGACGTCTGGGTCGGTCTTTTTGGGTGACAGCTCAGCATGTGAGGTCATAGGGATTGGGGCGGTGAACTTGCGGATGCATGGTGGAGCTGTGCGTAGACTTGAGCATGTACACCTGGTACCGAAGTTACGCAGGAATCTGATTTCGTTGGGCAGATTGGACACCGGTGGGTGCAGGTTTCCATCGAGAGGTGGAGTTCTGACGGTGAGGCGAGGGCACACCATGCTCATGCAAGCTATACAGCGCGGTAGTCTGTACCGGCTGATGGGGACCACGATGCGAGGTGGTGCGCCCATAATTTCTGCGGCCGACGGTGTGGATGGTCGAGGTGGTGCAGGAGTTCGCCCTTCTAGTAGTCTAACTAGGCGAGTTAGATTCAGCGATCCAGTTGCGTTGACATTCAGGAGTTGAGCCCGAGCAGGGATGAGTCGACTGGAGCAGGTCGGCTGACGCCTCAAGTTCTTGAGGTGGTGCTTCGTGCAGACTGGTGCTTCGTGCAGAACGGTTGCTTCGCGCAGTTGGTGCCCAGTACAGATGATGCTTCGTGCAGGTGGTGGCGGAACCAGGATATGAGCCAAGGTGGTGTTTGTTGGGTTTGGCTCATACCCGGTTCAAATGGGTCGGGCGCATTAGGAGCAGAAAACAGGTTGCAACGCAGTATTTGAGGTTGCAACCTTTTTGTGTTGTTTTTGAAATATGTCCAAATTAAAAACTGTTTTTGAAATCTGTCCAAATAAAACAGTTTTCAATTTGGAATGTGGCCCGGTGGTTTTATTTGGGAGGTGGTAATGGAAATATAATATACCCATTATTATATTCCTTTCTCTCTCTCCCATGAATGGTAACCGCAGCCCCCTCTCGCATTTATAAAATCGCCGATGCAGCCCTCTCCCAAGTGAACCGAACCCGAGCCACTCGCCCCTCTCTCTCTCAGCTTGGTGCAGGATGCTGCTGCCTTGGGATCTCTTGCCGGAGTCACCGCTGGAGGAAGGCTGCCGCCGGTGTTTGCCATCGCTAATGTGAGAGGAGGGCAGCTGCCATCGTCGTCGCCGTCCGAGTCCAAGACGGAGACGTGGCTGTCTTAACCCGGCTATTTGTGGAGGCTGTGGAGAGAAAAAGTTTGTGTTGAGGACGGGCTACTCGTTCGTAGCAAGGTCCGGGTCCGAACTTGGAGTTTCTCTCCGGTGGTGGCGGTTGAACGTCGGAAGTTGATGTTGAAGGTTCGGTGAACCTTGTGCGTCCGTTAGTCGGATTGCAGTCCCAGATCTTCCATTTCCTGCGGATCGTGCGTGTCCGACGCATCCGCGTGCATTTCACCGGACGGTTATTTCTTCACTTGTTTTTTCATTGTAATTGATTTATAAATTATATTATAAATTGTCATTGTTTGCGTTTGTGATTTATCCTGCAATTATTGGCTATCCCATCAGATCGTTGATCGGAGACAGGGAGGGATCGAGCGGGGATCGGGAGAGACACGGGATCGGGAATGAGCAGTGAAAATGAGCAGCGCTATAACCTAAAATCGCGAAATATTAATGAACCGACCAGTCCAGTACGCGTATCCGTACGGGAAACTTACCCGGTACGGTACGGTTCTGTTTTTGGTGTATCCGTGCTACGTATCTTTCAAGAAATATGTAGAGACTATACTAGAATTGCTATCAGAGCACTCTTTACACCTGCTCAGAGAAGCTGGTCTGCTATAGTTATTTTCAATCCCAGATATTCCTCAGAACATTCCTATCCTGTATAGGCTTCTTAGACTCTATAGGTCTGATAAGGCCGCGTTTCTTCTTGGTCAATACTACATCAAATTTATTGCAACGAGATTGCTCTCATTTTAGGGCTACCTAATAGGGGAGAGGACTTTCATTTTCATAGAGTCCCATACTCCGAGGTGAAATAAAGCGCCATAGTCGCTGAGTTGAACCAGCTAGCTAATGAAGCAGAGTCAGAAGATTTGGAGCAGAGAAGGGTCGATGCCCTTGTGAAATTTGTTTTAGCTAAATTTTTTTTCCCTATTAAGTCCCTCACAATTCCTGAATGCCTTCAACAAATTGGTGGTTTGGAGGACTTCAGGAGATATAATTGGGTCAAGACTATCCACGGATTTCTTGAATGCACAGCTTACCCCCTACATAATCTGAGCTGCTCAAGATAAGAACCTTCAAGCTTAGGCTATCTTGAAGGTTGTTCTATTGTTTTGGTGGTAAGTAATTTTTTGATTTTAATTTTCATGTCCATTTTTAAATACATTTAAACTAACTTAAATCTTTTCATGTAGGTTTGGCTGTTTGAGCACTCGAAGTTACAAGTTCCTGTCGATGCATTGCTGAGCCCCCGTATATGTCGTTGGTCTGCGAAGGCGAGCTTCAGCTACAAGTTTTGTACACTTATCATCGAGATTGTGGCCAAAGAAAGAGGTTAGTTCTACTTGATACTTTTTTTGATATGCTTATTTAGATGAATTTATAATCTATTTTATTAATTATAGATTTGTACAAGTTTTTTAAATATTTTCGAGGAAGAGCAAAACCTTATAGGAGATGATGAGGTGGAGTCCTTATTTGAGGCAGCTAAGGGAGTGAAAGAAGAGGAAAAAAAAGAGGAGGGGAGCTAAGGATGAACAAAAAAAGAGGAGGAGATAATGAAAGAAGAAAGAGAGAGGAAGACAGATAGGGAGATGAAGAGGTTCGTCTCCCGAGAAGTTAGTAATCTCAAGGAAGAAATTAGGCAGCTACGTTCCTTCTACGAAGAAAATTTTGAATTTATAGTTGGCCTTATAAATTCAATCTCACATGCAAAGGATCACATTCCATCCACCCCACCCGCATCTGATCCTCCTTCTGATCCCAC
The DNA here is from genome assembly GCA_039513925.1 of Platanthera zijinensis. Classification (NCBI taxonomy): domain Eukaryota; kingdom Viridiplantae; phylum Streptophyta; class Magnoliopsida; order Asparagales; family Orchidaceae; genus Platanthera; species Platanthera zijinensis. The sequence continues at coordinate 36,033,661 of CM077086.1, forward strand.
CCCCTCCAAAGCATCACCCTCTCATTTACAACAGTCATCCACTAAAGTTTTAGTTGTCGAAGAGTATGCCCCGTCCCCAAAAATTGGTATCATTGTTAAGAAGGGCAAGAAGGTTAAGAGGGGAGGTGTACACTTCAGAGAAAAAGAGAGTGGGAAGGAAATGTCTTTCCCTGGTCGGATACATCTCTCCGAGGCCGACCTGGATTTGATTGAATCAACATACAGTCAATTTCCCTTGAGGTAATTATTAATGCATTGACATCATTATATTAATACAAATTAGAAACCATTAGCTTGTTATTTAATATTACTGATTTATTTTATTATGTAGTGGCACCGTTGTAATAGAAAGTGGAAATACTATTTTGACACGTTCCTGTATTGATGACTTGTTGCATAAGGGCTGGCTAAGTGGTTCACACTTGGACGCCTTTGCAGTTGTTTTGAGTAGCCGAAGGAGCATATCACTGTTAGAGTGGTGCAATTTTATTTGTGTTTCTCCAAACTTCTGGGTATTCAAACTTGCAATAATTATAGATCAATATAGTAGATAATTTCATTTACGTAATGATTTGATTAGGGTCCTTTGATTTTACAGTATAAAAAAAGTACCGGTGCAAAAAATAGTGAAATTCTGCTTGAACATCTCACGACAGCAAATGTGCAAGCAGCTGATATAATACTGATGCCAGTTTTTACCAAGAATCGAAGTCATTGGACACTTCTAGTGTGCAATTTGAAATTTGGCTTTTTTACGACTCAATGCTAAATAAGACACATGAACATAATTTACGAGATGTGGTATATTGTGTAACTAGGACTTGTTACCTTTAAGTTGAAATATTTCCGTCTAATTCCCCTTTATATTTGTGCATGTAGCTGGGTTTTACGAGTCAAGGAGAGATGCACTTCCAGATAATATGGATGACGGCCCATCACAATGGTGAATGTTGCGTCTACACAGAATAATGTCGACGACTGTGGAGTTTTTGTGATGAAATACATGGAGAGGATTGCATCTATGGAGGTCATCTGTTGGAGCAAGCATAAGGATTGGCTAATCAAAATGCCGGCATTTAGAGCCCATATAGCATGCGATTTAATCCGATGTCTTCTTGTTGCAGAGAAGGAATGAACACAATGACTGCTGATAAGTTATATTTGTGAACAATAGTATATAAACTGACGTTGCGAATTAATCTGTGAACAATATATGTGAATTGTGCTTGAACTACAATAGTATATAAACTGACACTGAGTACTATTAATCTCATTTTTTATTACTGGTTGGAATTGTGTTTGAACTACAATAGTATATAAACTGACAATGGTATATCTGATTTGTTTATTGGGTATATAAACTGATTCGAACTGATGCTATTTGTTATTGTTGAATAGAACTACTGCTGATTAGGACTGTTAAGTGCTTTTGGGTTTATGGTTTTGGGATTGAATAGAATACTACATCTCATGTCTACTGTTTTTTATTAACTGGGACGAGTCTGCTTAAGGACATCGGGAACACAACAAAATTCAAAAGGTAAAGACGTGCATATATCGTCATCCTTAAAATATATTTCCTTCGGTTCGTCAACATAATTTGTTTGCAAATGGTACGAGTCTGCATCGCCTTCAAAAGTTGAGCTTCCAAGGAAATTAATTTCCTTCGGTTCTCCCTTGACTACATTCACACACGTTTTGGCCTACGAATCAAGTTTAGTTAGCAAGCGTAGTAATAAAATGTGCAATGAAGAAGAAAAAATGTTGTAATTATATTACTTTATTGCTTGGTTGACATTGACTTCTCAAAGTGACCCTTCAATCTAGCGTTTGATAAACCTTTTGGTCGAATCGCTGCTGGATTTTTTACATCCCCTCTACTTTCATTGTTTTTGGCCACATAACCCTTCTTCGCCCTCTCCTCCTTCTCCACTATTTCATCAGTTGTACGACCCAACTCACTCATCACATTTACCACGTGCTCCTTGGCAAGATGACAATTCTCCACTTTTTTTGTTTAACTCGTATGTGTAGCGCATTAAATGACTTCTAAACAAAACATTGGATTCTAAATCATTCGTGCACAGTGTCTTGGGGAGGTGCAAGCCTTGCTTGGTTGTTCGGGTAAATCTCTCTATCAAGTATTTGGGTTGAATGTGCTTCACATTTTTTGTATTGTACACCCTTAGAATATGTTGGCATAAAATTCCCTTGGTTTGAAAGCCCTTGCAAGAACACTCGATATCAAAGGTTTTTGAGTCCATTGTAACAATCCATTGTTTATCATTTTCGGCCCCGTCACTGCTTCAAATTTGCGCCCTGGTAAAAAATTTGCGCCCGAGCATAAAATTTGCGCCCTGGTGAAAAATTCGCACACAGACAAAAAAAATATGTCCGGGTAAAAAAATTACGCCCGCGAAAAAAATCACGGTTGGACAAAAAAATCAAGTTGGAATTTTTTTTAAGAGATAAGAGTTTTTGTGATGAGTAAGTATTTTTCGAAAAGGTTAAAAATAGGTGGCAAGTGACTTTTCCAAAATATGAGAAAATGGAGTTTTGCGTGGTAGCTTTTCCCACCGGTAAACAATGCAAACGATTTCTTAAGTGTGATAGCGTTTTCCAGAAAACGAAAAGGAGCTAAAAACCCTCATAAACAGACCCTAAGTAGGCCCATATATCTTAATAGGACTGCTACAAATCAGGCCCAATTCGGTGGACTCGTTTTTGCATAGTTGGCTGACAAACCCTAAAATGAGTTGTGCGGAAATTAGGGGCCTGTTTGGCTCCGCGGCTCCCCCGCTGAGCCTATTCCTATGATTGCGGCCCCGCCAAACTAGCTGCGGTATGACTAAGGTGGCGTTTGGTTGAGCTTATTAGCTGTGGTGCGGTGGAAACTCAACGCAATTTTGTGAAAAAGCAGCGTTTGGCTCCACTGATTTTGGAAACCCCGTTTATTAGCTTCCGCGGTTTTATATTATGGCCCAGAAGCGATTTGTTTTCCCGTTCTGCCGCAACAATCGGCTCTTGACCTAGCGCGATAACATCGGCCATTCCCTTCCCCGATCGACGAGGATCCTCGACACGGTGGTGTTTGTTGGATCCATACGCGATTCACTTCCCCGTGCGCCTCCTCTTCCCGGTGTTTCCTCGATCATTATTTGCGCCTCTTCTTCCCGGAGTAGTAGCAGCGGCGTCCCCGATCGACGAGGATCCTCGACGACGGCGAGCAGATTCGCCTCAGACACGTGCGCCTCTTGCTGGATCCGCGTGTTTTCTGGAGGTTATTGCTGCAGCCGCTGCGCCTCATCTTCCCGGAGCTGCGCCCCTTCTTCTTCCTCACGCAGCTGCCATTATAGAAGGTATCCATTCTCTTCTTTTTCTCCTTATTTTTCTTTAGCTTCAGTACTTGTAATTGCAATTTCTGTTGTAATTATAGAAGGTATCAATAACAAATCTTTTAGATTTTTTCTTGCTCATTACTTGTAGATCGATAATTGCAATTTCTGTTAATTGCATTTTCTGTTATGTTTTTTTGTGCTTTTGTGTGAGTGTGATGTTGTGTGTGTGTATTTTTGTTGTTGGGTGTGTTGTTGTGTGAGTGTATGTGTGTGCTGTGTTGGTGGGTTGTGTTTGTGTGTTTTGTGTGTGCGAGCACATGAGTCGTGATCATGGGATGACCTCACAAGGATGACATGAAACATGCACTGACACTGAAGGTGGTGTAGAGGAGATGATCGCGCTACGTAATATTATAGCAGAGCAGTTGTATGAAGCTAGAACATAGGACAAAAAGACAGGTGTACAACCCCGTATCCGGTGAGTGGGTCAGCAGGAGCCAGAATGGTCAAATCAGGCAGTCTGAGTCCCTGGCCGAGCTCGGCCAGAGGGAAAGCTCGACAGTCGCCGAATCGCCCAGGCGAGGTGAGATACCTTTAGAGGCGAGCTCGCACTCGCCAAGCCCAGTTCGCCAAGCTCAGCTCGCCAAGTCCGGTTCGTTGAGCTCTGGGCTGTTCGTCGAGCTTTGGGCCGTTCGTCGAGCTCTGAGTCGCTCGCCGAATTCAAACTGCTCAACATGCCTACGATGTGCAAGTAGGGCAGGTCGGGCCCGTACTTGCCCAAGGCTGAAGATAGGCGGCGAGTGCCTGCTCCATCGAGCACTCGCCGCCCTTGCCGAGTAGGGCCTGTTGAGGGCTACTCGCCCAGTGATCTATGAGATGTTTTTACCATTTTGCCCCCGCTGGCCTGCCCATAGCCAGTTAGAACAACGGAGTTACGTTGTTGGCAGACCCAGTTGGGCTGCACATAGCTATTTGGAACAACGGAGGTTGGCTATTTATAGGCCGTTTTCAGAAATCTATAAATAGGACTCAAGGGGTACCTCAAAAGGCATGCTTACCTGCCCCCCAGTCTTCTAGCGCTTTCTGAGGTACCTTAGCCCGACATTTGGCTAAGGAGGTGAAGCGCTCAGTGATCTTCCGGGTGTGTGGTGGGTCCTCCGTGCCGGGCCCTTGGTCCAGTCCCTTGTTCTTTTTCCTTGTTGTTTTTTCTTGCAGGAGAGAAGTAGGTGCGCGATCACCCCTTCCTGAAGGGTGAACTCCATCGAGACCAAGTTTTTGGTTTCAACATTTTGGTGTGGTGAGCGTGGAGTGTAGTCAGCACAAAAAATCTTCAGCGAGCTTAATGGCAGGAGAAAGTCAAGGATCGGACAGGGGCGACTCACCACCCCCCTCCTCCTCTCGCCACAATGGGGATGTTCGAGGACTTCAGGCAGGAAGTACTCGGCTTGGTCAGATTCGCACTCGGCTCGCGTGTCGAGTGCTCGACTCCAGCGGTCCCTGTTCTTGCGGCTCCAGCCCTTGGCGAGGATGCACCCGACAGGCGGGCTGGGAAGGAGGTCGCCGAGGAAGGGAGAGGCGGTGAGTTCCCCTGGCGGGTGCTCTTCCCCGGCTCGGCGAGCAGCGGCAGGTTCGGCGAGATGGGGGTGCGAGATCCCCCAGCTCGCCCGGTAGGGAGAGGCAGCCCCTTTAGCGAGCTGGTTTCTTCTGCTCATGTTCCAGAGGGGTTTAGGGAACCCGAGATGTCCTACTATACTGGGAAGGGATGTAACAACCCCATCCATTAAATTACAGATAATAGAAGGTCCGGCCAGGGCCCCATATTATATGCCACAAACAAACGGCAAAGTCACAGGTTAATACCAAACTACCAGCACACCCTAACCCAGAGCATTCTAGCGGAAGTTTAAAGCTTGCAAGAACTCATCCAATGAATGTCCACTACTAATATATAAACAACTCATTCATATATAGATAACACCAGGAATGTTTACAGCTCAAACGCTCACGGCCTTAAGGCCTTACAAGTTGCTCTTTACAAAATAGGGTTTCATACATCGGCACGCAAGCCGGCCACACATGAAATCCAAAGCTTCGCACGGCCTTTGAGGGCCTACCAGTAGCAGTAGCACAAAGGGCTTCAGCCTGCTAAATCCAATCAGCCCGCTCAATCCAATCAGCCCGCAACACCTACATATGGACGTCCACCCCATGGGTGATAAACAAAGCAACGGTCATCATTCAGCTGACCAATTATAACGACCCTACCCCTTACCCGGGGCAGTGGTTCCTTCCTTGCATGCACAACATATATATATCACACACATCACAAACGTAGGCCTCAGAGCCAGGCGCTCCGTGCACTCAGGGCACGATTATGGTGTACCGAACTCTTCAAGATTCCACCACCGATTCGAGGTGTTTAGCTTGTTGGCAGAGGCACTCACCTCGCAACAACTGTGAGCACTATCCATCGACCTACACGTGTAGTGCAACGTGCCAGGAAGGTCCGAAACCTCCCATTTGAAATGCTACCCATCGACTGCTCACCCGATCTTAACACTGAACTTGTTGGGTGGCCCACCCACTCAGAGGTTCTCAACTTGTTGGCTATGGGCATCAGCCGCCAAACCCCTATTGGAGGTCTCTCGCATCCATCCACTCAGAGGTGCTCGCAATCCATCACATATCCATCTCATAAATAGGCACACATTGCACTTTCCATTTCATCAATACAGCTCGTGCCGAGCATACAACCAAAGGAGCTATACAAAACATCCTTCTCACCATCACAATCTGTTGGGTATTGTATCCACAATGGACCAGATTTGAAGAAGCCCCTGAACAAGCTAAGCTGAATTGACAATGTATTTGACGTTCTTCCATCAAGTTGTGCTTGCAGCTATTCCATGCTAAGTACACACTAATGTAAGGGTGCAGTGGGTCAATATACACGGGTCTGCGCAACGTAATCCCTCGTTGAGTAGATCAGTGTGTTGACTCACGTGTGTTCTCTCTATTGGAGTGTACTTATTTTCAAGTACAGGGTTAAGGCAGATCAAGAGCAGAAGAAGAAGCAAAGATGGGTCAAAGACCAAGTCATCAAAGGAAGGAAGAGAAAATTCTTTGTGAGAAGCGAACTAAAACAAGCCGGAAATGGTATAATTGAAATTTTATTATCAGAAAAAGGTATCTATTACAAAGGTATGGCCTCCCTTATATAGAATGGAGGAGAGAAGAGAGAATACAAATAAGAGATGTGGGACTAAAACTATACAAAAAATCTGGGCGGCTAGAACAACAGACCGGAACAAGCCGCGCGGTTAGACAGATGGGCAAACCGCTCGGCCACTGCCAGAGAGAGAGACAAGCCGCCATGTGAGACCGTTAGACCGCCCGGTCTCCTAGTCGCCAGTAATAGACCGCTAGACCGCTTGGACCTCAGACCTCAACACAGCAACCAAACCGCTGAAGGCAAACCGCCAGACCGCCCGGTCAATAACCCGCAAAGCCAGACCGACAGACCGCCCGGTCTCTAACTCCAACACTCCCCCTCAAGCTGGAGCATATATGTCGATCATGCCCAGCTTGTCACATATATGAAGAAACGAGGCGGATACTGGCTTGGTGAAGATGTCAGCCAGCTCTTTTTCAGACGTGACGAAGGGAGTGCAAATTTGTTCCTTCAGAATCTCTTCACGAATGAAATGACAGTCGACCTCAATGTGCTTAGTTCTCTCATGGAAGACTGGATTTTTGGAGATGTATATAGCAGCCTTGTTGTCACAGAACATAGGTAGAGGATGGTTGTAGACCTCTCCTAAATCCAACATGAGAGCCCGTAGCCATTTTAGCTCGCAAGTGGTCGATGCCATACTCCGATACTCTGCTTCAGCATTGGACCTGGAGACAACAGATTGCTTCTTGCTCTTCCAGCTTACCAGATTGCCCCCAACAAAGGTACAGAAACCGGAGGTAGACTTGCGGTCCCCTTTATCATCAGCGTAACTCGCATCTGAGTAAGCTTCAACCCGCAGATGATCATTCTTCTGAAAGAGCAATCCTTTCCCAGGGGCTGCTTTGACGTATTCCAAGATCCGCAAGGCGGACTGTAGATGGCACTCCCTGGTAGCTTGCATGAATTGACTCACCTTGCCCACAGCATAGGAAATGTCGGGCCTAGTCACGGTGAGGTATATGAGCTTACCAACTAGACGCCTGTACCGCGAAGCATCTGAAAGAAGAGGCGAAGCATCTGTCCAGGTTTTGTCTTCTCCAACAGCCATGGGACATCGGGCAGGTTTGGCCCCAGTCAATCCTGCTTCTTTTAAAATATCAAGAGCATACTTACGCTGAGAGAGGACTAAAGAGTTGGGCTTCCGAGAGATTTCGATCCCCAAAAAGTACTTCGGAGAACCCATATCTTTCGTGACTAGATGTTGGCGAAGATGCTGCTTTGTCAAGGCTACCCCTTCCTGGTCATCACCAGTGAGAATAATATCATCAATATATACTGCAAGAACCACCAGTCCCGAAGAGGTTTTGCGAATAAATAGAGAGTGATCAGCAGCGCTGCGAGCAAAACCAACGGCCGCCACGATGCCGCTGAACTTGTCAAACCAAGCTCGAGGGCTCTGCTTGAGGCCATAGATTGCCTTCTGTAGCCGGCATACTCGTGTCTCCCCCTGAGCAACATACCCTGGAGGTTGCTCCATGTAGACGGCCTCCTGAAGATCACCATAAAGGAAGGCATTCTTGATATCCAGCTGGGAAAGCGGCCAGTCTTTGTTGACCGCAACGGAGAGAAGGACCCGTATAGTGCTGAGACGAGCCACGGGAGAGAAGGTGTCAAAGTAGTCAACCCCATAGGTTTGAGTAAAGCCCTTAGCCACCAGGCGAGCTTTATAACGGTTCACAGTGCCATCTGGGCCAAATTTGACTACAAAGACCCAGCGACAGCCAACAACATCTGTATCAACGGGAGGAGGGACAAGTGTCCAGGTACCCCGCTCTGTGAGGGTCGCCATTTCCTCATCCATGGCCAGCTTCCAGTGAGGAATGGCAAGGGCCTCCTGGTAGGAACGAGGTGTGGTAGTAGCAGAGATAGCCAGTGCAAAGGCCCTGTGAGAAGGGGTAAGACGATCATATGAAATAACAGCAGCAAGGGGGTGTAGGGTACACGTCCACACCCCTTTGCGAAGAGCTACAGGAAGATCCAGGTCGGCGGGCTCCTCGGCATCCAGAGCATCCGTAGCAGAGAGAGCTGGCCCAGGAGGAGAGAGCGACGGCAGCGGAGACGAGGGAGATGGAGGCAGAGAGAGAGGCAGAGGGAGAGGAGTGGGCGGAGACGGAGGAGGAGCGGATATCGCAGCAGGAGACGAGGGAACGAACGGAATAACAGGAGAATCAGAGGTGGGGGGAAGAGAAGAGGAGTCATCCGAGAAGTAGGAGGCATTCTCGAAGAAGGTAACGTCAGCAGAGACGAACTGCTTGCGAAGAACAGGATCAAAGCAGTAGTAGCCTTTCTGAGTGGCCGAGTACCCCAGAAAGACACATTTGGTGGAGCGAGGGGAGAGCTTATCACGGGTGGCAGATGGGGCATGCACAAAAGCAGTGCACCCAAAGATTCAGAGAGGGAGAGGAAATGGGTCCTTGCCTGGATAAAGGATGGAAAAAGGGGTTTTTCCCTTGAGAACGGAGGAGGGAATGCGATTGATGAGATAGCAGGCAAGAAGAACAGCATAGCCCCAATATGAGCGAGGGACATGCATTTGAGTCATCAAGGTGCGAGCAACATCGAGGAGATGACAGTTTTTGCGTTCCGCCACCCCATTTTGTTGGGATGTATAGACACAACTTGTCTGATGAATAATGCCATGTTGCACACAGAAAGAGGTAAAAGCATGACTTAAGTACTCTTGTGCATTATCAGAGCGAAAATTTTTAATACCAACACCAAACTGATTTTTGATTAAATGATAATAGGAGGTCCATACATTAAACAGTTCAGAGCGATCTCGTAAGAGATACACCCAAGTACATCTAGAAAAATCATCAATAAAGGTTACAAAATAAGAACTACCCCGACCAATAGTAAGGGTAGGAGCAGGTCCCCAGATATCGGAGTGGACTAGATCAAACGGACGGGTAGAGCCCCGACCTTGCTTCGGCGGGAAGGAGGAACGATGATGCTTGCCAAGTTGACATGCTTCGCAGTGGAGAGGAGTAGTGGAGGGATGGAGGTGGGGCAGAAGCTGATGTAGAAGCCGTGTTGGAGGATGACCGAGACGGAGATGCCAATGGAGAAGATCCGTACAAGAAGAAGAGAAGGCGGACAAAGCGGAAACATTGTCGAGGAAGTAGAGGCCGCCGCTCTCAGTCCCAGTAGCAATCGTCCGCTGGGAGCTCGGATCCTGAAAAGAACAAGAAGATGGAGTAAACGTTACAGAACATTGAAGCTGCTTGCACAAAGAAGTAACCGACAACAGATTGCACGGAAACTTGGGCACATAGAGAGTGTCCTCTAGCCGAAGGGACGGAGTAACATGAACCACTCCCGACCCATGAACCGGGGAGGGAGAACCGTCTGCAATGAGGACTGGGGGCAACCGATCATGCTGTTCGAGGAGGGAGAAGCACTGAGGATTGCCCGTCATATGATTAGTTGCACCGGAGTCGATAAGCCATTTATCTTGAGTGACCACATGGGCACTACCTGATGATGTGACCACGGAAGCAGACGGCTTGGAAGAAGAGGCGGAAGAGTCACCCGAGGGGCGAAGATGGGGATGCTTTGTCCAGCAGCGGTCAAGAGTGTGTCCGGTACGGCCACAGTGAGAGCAGAGATAGCGGGAAGAAGGACGTCCGCCAGACTGATGACTGCGGCTACTAGAGCCACTCCGCTGAGCTTGATGAGCATAGTTATCCGGAGGATAAGGAGCGGGCAGAAGCGGGCGCTGAAGGAGAGAGGTGATAGCGGCGATGCGAGCAGCGGTGACATCTAAAGTAGGAGATTCCGCCTCACCCAGAATTTGTTGGCGGATCATGTCATAAGTGTCAGGAAGACGGAGCAGATAACACACAACCAGAAGCTCCTGGAAGTGCTTGTGTTGTTGAGCCAGATCCGCAGAAAAGGGGCGATTCTGAAGAATCTCAGCCCCAAGAGCTTGAACTTGTTGGTAGGCAGCAGCAGGAGACAAGGTAGGCCGGGCAAAGAGGTCCGCATACAACGTATAGATGCGGGACGTCTGAGCCCCTTTGGAATACAAAGCAGCAAGATGAAGCCAAGCGGCCTTCACCGTCTCATCATGACGGATGACGGGAAGGCACTCACTCCTGATACCATGTGAGAAGCGAACTAAAACAAGCCGGAAATGGTATAACTGAAATTTTATTATCAGAAAAAGGTATCTATTACAAAAGTATGACCTCCCTTATATAGAATGGAGGAGAGAAGAGAGAATACAAATAAGAGATGTGGGACTAAAACTATACAAAAAATCTGGGCGGCTAGAACAACAGACCGGAACAAGCCGCGCGGTTAGACAGATGGGCAAACCGCTCGGCCACTACCAGAGAGAGAGACAAGCCGCTATGTGAGACCGTTAGACCGCCCGGTCTCCTAGTCGCCAGTAACAGACTGCTAGACCGCTTGGACCTCAGACCTCAACACAGCAACCAAACCGCTGAAGGCAAACCGCCAGACCGCCCGGTCAATAACCCGCAAAGCCAGACCGACAGACCGCCCTGTCTCTAACTCCAACATTCTTCTAAGTCAAAATTGACGGGATTCACTAAGTGATTCTCGCCGACTTCACCGATTCGACGAGAATCAGTCTGCATTCCCGCTGACTTCTTCCAGCTAACAGTTTTCGAACAGAAATTCTGCCAAGGCAGAATCGATGGGAATCGTGAGTGATTCCCGCCGACTTTGACGAGAATCAGTCTGCATTCCCGCCGACTTCCTCCGGCTGACAGTTTTCCAACAGGAATTCAGCCAAGTAAGAATCGACGGGAATCGTGAGTGATTCCCACCGACATCGACGGGAATCACCAACGATTCCCGCCGATTTTGCCATTGGCAATTTTTCTCGCTCGCTGGACCGAACCAAGGTGCCTTGCGCTGTTTCGGCCGGGGTTAGGGTTTCTCCTTGTGGGTCCCACAACGGACTTTAGGGTTGGCCTCAGGTATATATATGTGCGTATTTTGAACCTCTACAGTAACTATTCTCGGAAATCAAAAGGAGGCCGAGCGTGACCTAGCGGATCGCGAAAAAGCGCCGATCGCCTGTAGCCGCTCGCAAGGAAGTCGTCGCCGATAATCTCTGATCATCTCTGATCTTCCGACGACAGTACCGAGGCAAGACGAGCATCTCACACATCTCTCTTGAGATCTCTTGTCTCTCGATTCGTTGAACGAGGTTAGTTCTTCATTCCGAATCGATTGAGACGATTGATCCGACTGAGATCATTCGTAGACCTTGCTTGCTTCGTCAAGAAGTTTGCATCTACAAAGTATTGCCGCCGCATTCACTTGCCGCCGTCGATCTTGTCAAGATCCTCTCCAAGAGAGAACTCTGGTTGTGGACTATTCAAAACTTTCAAGAAAGCTTTAACAAACGAAGAAGGACATCGAAATCTCCAAAAGCACTATTTGTATTTTATTGTACATTCAATTTTGATTCGTTGTAAAGGAATTTTTATTCCTAGTTGTAAGGGTTAGGTGCAACCCGTGGTGGTGGAGTTGTGACTCCTTTGTTGGAAGGGTTCCTTCCTTAGTGTGAGGATTGGATTTCAATCCGTTTGGTGAAGTGATTGAGTCGTCCCTTTGGTGGGAGATAGGTCGAAGGGGGAAAGTGGACGTACCTAAATCGGGAAACCACTATAATTCTTTGTGTATTTTTTGTGCTGTATTTGTTAATTTGTGCAGGTAAATTTAATTCCGCAAAAGATTGCACGACACCTATTCCTCCCCCATAGGTGGATTTAGTCGACACTAGAGACTTTCAAGTGGTATCAGAGGGAGGTTACTCATCAATAAGGTTAACACCTTGAGTAAGATCCCGTGTCTAGTGTCAAGAAGAAAGAAGATCTCAGAAATGGACGGACTCAAGTATTCAGGAAAGATCCTAGTGTGCACCAAGCTGAACTTTCCTATCTGGAAGGAAAGGATCAGGTTCTATATGGAAGCAGTCGACCTCTGACTCTTCATGATAGTGGAGGAGGGACCTTATATCCCCACTAAGGCCTCCACCATTAATCCTACCAAGATGGTGCCCAAGAAGCTCTCCGAAATGGATAAGGATGAGATGGTGCTTGTCGGACTAGACAAGAAAGCTCAAAACATCTTAGTAAGCGTCGTCGATGATTCCATAATGCAGAATTTCAGCAACTGCAGGACTGCCAAGGACATATTGCATTGTCTGATCATTCTGATGGAAGACACATATGAAGTAAGGGATGATCGAAGATCCCTTCTGAACCAGAAGTATGAGGACTTCAGGCAAGGTCCCAAGGAAGAAATCGGAGTGACATTCGAGAACTTCCTGAAGATTGTCAATGCCCTGAAGGGTTATGGTAGAGTGTTCACCGATGGTGAACTAAATGACAAATTCCTTAGATCCCTTACTAAGGAATGAGACACCAAGATCTACGCCATCAGAGAATTTGGCAAGCTGGCAGAAACTGATCCCCAGATTCTGTTTGGGAAGCTTATGTCCTATGAGCTTCAGCTGAACACTAGAAAAGCTGAAGAAGAAGCCGATAAAGCCGCTGCCAAAGAAAAGACTGTAGCCCTGAAAGCCAATCACTCAAGGAAAGGCAAGGGTGCAGCCTCGTCCCGCTCCTGGAAAAAGGACGAGGAAGAAGACTCTGAGCCATGCTCTTCCAGCTCAGAGCTATCTGAAGAAGAATTCTCCTTCATCACTCGAGAGTTCAAGAAGTTCCTCAAGATGAGGAATCAAAGAAAGAGAGACGACTCCTCCTCCAGACAGCAAAAGAAGAATTACTCTTCTGACAGGTATGAATCTAGACAGAACAAACATCGTTCTACTGACATTATCTGCTTTGGATGCAATAAGCCAGGCCACGTCGTTGCTGACTGCCACCAAAGCAAGAGAGATAAGGGGAAGGGAGAGGAGCACAAGTCCTCTAGAGATAAGAAGAAGGAGAGGAGCTACATTGCTAAAAATCCAAAGACACTGAGTGAGTCTGACTCTTCAGACTCCAGTGATGATGAGGAAGCCTACTTTGGGCTATTGGGTTGCTCAGACTCAGATGGAGACTATCCCCCATTTACTGGGAAGGTAAAAGATCGCACCCCCCCTCTGAATCTTACTCTGACTCTTAGTCTCATGAAGATGACCACGAGGACAGTCCATCTGCCCGTGAGGCTGAACACCTTAAAAAGTATGAGCTTCTGCTCAATACTTTCGATGAGTGCCGAAAGAGGTTGAGGGCTCAGAAAAAGGAAGTCAAATTCCTTAAGGCTGAGGGTGTGTCCCTAAGAGAAGAGATCACTAGCTTGATTTCTCTCCGACAGGAACACCTGGACCTGACTTCTGAGCACTCAGATTCTCTAAGGCTCCTTGACAAAAAACAGGAAGAAATCAACAAGCTGGAAGAACAGCTTGCGATAGAAAGGAAGATTGTCAAAAGCTTCTCTATGCCCAAGACCGTTCTTCCTCTGGTTGATGAATTCTCTGCTCAGGTTAAGGGGGCTGGCTTAGGGCATGTGGCTGTGCATGGAAAATCATCTAGGAGAAACAAAAATCAGAGGAAAAATAAAGGCTGCTAAGAAGGCCTCTGTTGTAGAAAAGAGAAAGGCCCCACTCAGTCCTGTTTCATTCAGAAAGCCTGGTTTTCCATGCAATGAGCAGGACTTTGAGTCAACCTATGACCACTTCTTTCGGCCCTCGGTTGAAAAGCCTAAGAGCCGGTATGATGGTTGGACCTTCCCCCGTAACTATGGTGAGAGTGTCTTCAAGGCACCTTATGAGGAAATCCAAGTGGAGAATTATGGCCATTTCTCTAGAGGCCATAATAGGAAGCAGACAATAAAGGCCAAGCCTGTCATACTGAAGGAACAGGAAGTGAAGAGGTCGTGTGACTGCTGTCATCATGATGCCTCCACCTCCAGATCCAAGGCCCCGACTGGACCCACCGTTCCAAGGGTGAAGCAGGAGCCTAGGAAGCGGTACAACAGGTTTGACTGTTGGTGCTGTGGCAAAGTTGGTCACTTTGCCGTGGATTGCTGGTTTAATCCAAGATACAATGAGACTCCTTTTGTTAGCAATGCGAGGCCGACCACTCGTAGGGTTAACCAACCGAGGGGGAGTGTGCTAACAAGGAATGTAGGACCCAAGTTCGATTGGGTTCCTAATGGAAACTAATTCTGTTTTGCAGGTATGTACAAAGGCCACCAAAACGCCAATCTGGTACTTGGACAGTGGATATTCCCGGCATATGACCGGGACAAGAAGCCTGTTGCATGATTACTTCCCATTCGAAAATGGATCCAAAGTCATCTTTGGAGGATCTGATCGAGGAGTCACTAGGGGTTATGGTATGATTTCCAATGGTGTACTCTTTATCACAGACGTGGCCTATGTTGAAGGGTTAAACCATAACCTGATCCGTGTAATCCAGTTGTGTGATAAATAATACGACGTTAAGTTCTGCAAGGATAAGTGCTTGATAATATCGTGTGCCTCTTCGGAGACGGTATTAACTGGCATTAGGAGCAGAAATATCTTTTGCTTAGATTTTCTTATCTTAGACTCTTCTACCCCCTTGTGCCTAGTAGCAAAAGGCAGTGCATCTCTCTATGAACAATGGCACAAGAGATTAACACATATTAATTTCAAGACTATTAATATGTTGTTTTCCAAGAATTTAGTAAGGGATGACCCTACTATTAAGTGCTTCAAAGATAGCTCTTGTCCTGCATGCCAGAAGGGCAAACAGACTCGGGCTACCTTTAAGGGCATTGCAGACAAAGACTCCTCCAGATGTCTTTATCTTCTGCATATGGACTTGTTCGGTCCAGTGCAAGTTCATAGCTTAGGAGGTAAATCGTATACGCTAGTGATTTTTGATGATCACCCTCGGTTTACGTGGGTGTTCTTCTTGAAACGAAAGTCATATACGTTTGACATCTTCACTAACTTTATCAAGTAGATTCAGAACGAACTTAACTGCTCCGTGGTCAAAATCAGAAGTGACTATGGAACAGAATTCGAGTCTGGTGCTATGACAGAATTCTGTGAAGAACATGGTATCTTTCATGAGTTTTCCTCCCCGTGTACTCCTCAGCAAAACGGAGTTGCGGAGAGGAGAAATAGAACGCTCATTGAAGCATGTACGACAATGTTGAATGACGCTTCTCTTCCAGAGTACTTCTGGGCAGAGGCTGTTAATACAGCTTGTCATGTACAGAACCGAGCATTGATCAACAAGAATCATCGTAAGATGCCTTATGAGCTATTGAAAGGCAGGAAACCGACCATGTCCTATTTAAGGATTTTTGGCTGCAGATGCTATGTACACAATAATGGGAAGTACCCACGTACTAAATTCGGTGAAAAATGCTTCGAAGGCATCTTCATGGGCTATAGTAGCCATAGTCGGGCATATAGGGTTTTCAATAAGAAAACCCTAGTGGTAGAGGAGTCCATTAATGTTGTATTTGATGAAGGAAACTTGCTTCATAGAAATTCTTCCAGTGGCATTCTTGAAGATGCAGGTGCAAGGCTTGAACAGCTAAGTCTCAATGAGACTGCTAAAGATGCAACTCCCAAGTACGTCAAGGTCTCCACCTCAACGACAACTGGAGAAGATGACGATCAGAATGGAGAAAATCTCCCAGAAGAGGAAGGAGCCCGAGAAGCTATTAGAGCTCCAGATGCCAGACTCTTAGAGCTCCGACATGTGAGGGATCATCCTAGAGATCAAATCATAGGAGATCCTCGTGACGGTGTCAGAACTCGCAGAGGTACAATTAACGAGATTCTGCACCTTAGTTTTCTGTCACAGGTTGAGCCAAAGAAGTTTGATGAAGCGAACAAAGATGCGTCTTGGATATTGGCCATGCAAGATGAACTGCATCAATTCGAACGATGCAACGTCTGGACGCTTGTTCCCAGACCAAAGAAACAGAATGTGATCGGCACTAAGTGGATCTTCAGAAACAAACTGGATGAACACAGTGTCATCATCAAGAACAAGGCCAGACTGGTGGCTCAAGGTTACAAACAAGAGGAGGGGATTGACTTCGACCAAACCTTTGCACCAGTTGCAAGGCTCGAGGCGATCAGGTTATTCCTGGCATATGCCTCTCACAAAGGATTCACTGTCTATCAGATGGACGTGAAATCTGCGTTCCTAAATGGAAATTTGAAAGAGGAAATATATGTCGCACAACCCCTAGGTTTTATTAATCCAACATTCCCTAATCATGTTTACTTTCTTAATAAAGCATTATATGGCTTAAAACAAGCTCCTCGAGCTTTGTATGAGACTCTGTCTAGTTTTCTTCTTGAGAACAAGTTCTTAAGAGGAAAAATAGATAAGACATTGTTTCTTAGGGAAGTCAAAGGCAAGATACTGTTGGTGCAAATCTATGTCGATGACATAATATTCGGCTCAACGGACAACAATCTTTGCAAGAAGTTTTCTAAACTTATGCAAGGAAAGTTTGAAATGAGCAGCATGAGAGAGCTAAAGTATTTCTTAGAACTTCAAGTGAAATAGTCTGAGGATGGAATTTTCATTTCTCAGACGAAGTTCACAAATGAACTCCTCAAGAAATTCGGAATGGAGAATGCAACCTCTATGAGTACTCTAATGGAATCCACTGTATCTCTGGACAAGGATGAGAAAGGGAAACCTTTTGATGAAACCAAATACAGAAGCATAATTAGATCCCTGCTCTACCTTACTGCTAGTAGACCAGATATTATGTTTTCCACATGCGTTTGTGCCAGATATCAGGTGAATACCAAAGAATCTCATTATGTCGCTGTAAAGCGGATTCTTAGATACCTTAAGGGTACACAAATCTTGGCTTGTGGTACCCAAGAAATAATGATGTAGAGCTGATAGGCTTTTCAGATGCTGACTTTGCAGGAAGCATAGATGATAGGAAAAGCACTTCCAGGACGTGCCAATTCCTCGGAAGAAGGCTTATTTCATGGAACAGTAAAAAGTAGAATTGTGTCGCAACCTCTACGGCTGAATCTGAGTACATCTCAGCAAGCAGCTGTTACGCACAACTTCTATGGATCAGAAATCAACTTGAAGATTATGACTTGCAGTTCAGAGAAGTTCCTATGTACTGCGACTCCTCGAGCGCAGTAATAATTGCGAACAATCCAGTGTCGCACAACAGAACAAAGCATATTGAAGTGCGCTACCACTTCATTCGGGAGCATGTGGAAAACAAAGATATCTCTCTCTGTTATGTCCTAACGGATAAGCAGATTGCAGATATATTCACAAAGCCCCTAGATGAGGCCAAGTTCAGTCTCTTCAAAACTGAACTCGGCATGCTGAACTATAAAGGTTGACGACTGAAGGGCTCCAGGCTCTTGGATCAAGGGGGAGCATCAGCGAGGAACTCAATTTTGAGCACGGATGCAAGAACTGAGGGGGAGCTTTGTGCTCCAAGTGAAGTCCCAGATTTGCAGAAGCCGAAAAGGGGGAGATTACCCTCTCGGCTAAGGCTAAGGTGGATGCCAATGCTAAGTATGCTCTCAGGATAATGGTAATTAATTTAACTCTTAACTGCATTTTCATTTTATGATTTTCATTCCCATCTGTTCTATTCACCTTAGCTTGTAGGGTTTAGGCTTCTTCAAATATGGGGAGATTGTTGGGTATTGTATCCACAATGGACCTGATTTGAATAAGCCCCTGAACAAGCTAAGCTGAATTGACAATGTATTTGACGTTCTTCCATCAAGTTGTGCTTGCAGCTATTCCATGCTAAGTACACACCAATGTCAGGGTGCAGTGGGTCAATATACATGGGTCTGCGCAACAAAATCCCTCGTTGAGTAGATCAGTGTGTTGACTCACGTGTGCTCTCTCTATTGGAGTGTACTTATTTTTAAGTACAGGGTTAAGGCAGATCAAGAGCAGAAGAAGAAGCAAAGATGGGTCAAAGACCAAGTCATCAAAGGAAGGAAGAGAAAATTCTTCTAAGTCAAAATCGACGGGAATCACTAAGTGATTCTCGCCGACTTCGACGGAAATCGTTAGTGATTCCCGCCGATTCGACGAGAATCAGTCTGCATTCCCGCTGACTTCTTCTGGCTGATAGTTTTCGAACAGAAATTCTGCCAAGGAAGAATCGACGGGAATCGTGAGTGATTCCCGCCGACTTCGACGAGAATCAGTCTGCATTCCTGCCGACTTCCTCCGGCTGACAGTTTTCCAACAGGAATTCAACCAAGGCAGAATTGACGGGAATCGTGAGTGATTCCCGCCGACATCGACGGGAATCACCACCGATTCCCGCCGATTTTGCCTTAGGCAATTTTTCTCGCTCGCTGGACCGAACCAAGGTGTCTTGCGCTGTTTCGGCCGGGGTTAGGGTTTCGCCTTGTGGGTCCCACAACGAACTTTAGGGTTGGCCTCAGGTATATATATATGCGTATTTTGAACCTCTACAGTAACTATTCTCGGAAATCAAAAGGAGGCCGAGCGTAACCTAGCGGATCGCGGAAAACCGTCGATCGCCTGTAGCCGCTCGCAAGGAAGTCATTGCCGATAATCTCCGATCATATCTGATCTTCCGACGACAGTATCGAGGCAAGACGAGCGTCTCACGCATCTCTCTTGAGATCTCTTGTCTCTCGATTCGTTGAACGAGGTTAGTTCTTCATTCCGAATCGATTGAGACGATTGATCTGACTGAGATCGTTCG
The DNA here is from genome assembly GCA_039513925.1 of Platanthera zijinensis. Lineage (NCBI taxonomy): Eukaryota > Viridiplantae > Streptophyta > Magnoliopsida > Asparagales > Orchidaceae > Platanthera > Platanthera zijinensis. The sequence goes on from CM077086.1 coordinate 36,052,921, forward strand.
TAGACCTTGCTTGCTTCGTCAAGAAGTTTGGATCTACAAAGTATTGCCGCCGCCGATCTTGTCAAGATCCTCTCCAAGAGAGAACTCCGGTTGTGGACTCTTCGAAACTTTCAAGAAAGCTTCAACGAACGAAGAAGGACATCGAAATCTCCAAAAGCTCTTTTTTTATTTTCTTGAACATTCAATTTTGATTCATTGTAAATGAATTTTTATTCCTAGTTGTAAGGGTTGGGTGCAACCCGTGGTGGTGGAGTTGTGACTCCTTTATTGGAAGGGTTCCTTCCTTAGTGTGAGGATTAGATTTCAATCCATTTGGTGAAGTGACTGAGTCGTCCCTTGGTGAGAGATATATCGAAGGGGGAAAGTGGACGTACCCAAATCGGGGAACCACTATAATTCTTTGTGTATTTTTTGTGCTTTATTTGTTAATTTGTGCAGGTAAATTTAATTCCGCAAAATACTGCACGACACCTATTCCCCCCCATAGGTGGATTTAGTCGACACTAGAGACTTTCACAATCGTCCTTACCATCTCCGCAGGCTAAACGATAAATACACGGAGTCTTCTCAGGTTCGCAGCATCACCAATCTAGACATCCATCCAGATGGGCTTCACACAACGTGCCTATTCCGTACTACACACTTCCGGATCTAAATGCAGAATCGATCACTGGAATCGCTTACGCTTTCCTCCTATTGGTAGAGGATCCCATGCACATGCATAAAGTAGGACTTCACTTGTCCAAGAAGGAGATCGTTACCCTTGACGATCGCTTCGGAGCCATGGAGAAACTAGCCGGATGGTAATCACCGCGATAACCTTGTCTCCACAACGCTGAACTCGGCTCTCGATTCGGACCGCTGAAGCTCCACCGATGGCCGAAAAGCTTCTCCTTTCCTCCTCCAAGCTCTCCTCTCTCTCTTCTCTTTAGAAAGAGAATGGCCAAGGATTGAATGACAACTTCATGCCAATCCCAGAGATAAACCCAACTGGGAATACCCTGGACCATTAGATCTAGGATGAGGGAAATGAACGGCCACAAATCACCTGAAATGTCTAATTTTGCGGCTGACACGGCCTGTGACACGCCCGTGTCACAGACCGTGTACTGTAAGCGGTACACGAACCGACTCACCCAGACCAGAACACGGGCCAAGACACGCCCGTGTGAAACCCCTAACACGCCCGTGTCAGTAAGTACACACCCGTGTTGAGGGGCGTGTCCTTCACTCAACACAAGACTGCCAACCCGAGCAGAACACGGCTAAGGCACACGCCCGTGTCCTTGGTCGTGTGCCAAACACGCCCCTATGACACGCTCGTGTCACAGGCCGTGTGCCACACTCAACTCCACTCAATGCTGCCCGGTTACCAACCCGAGCAAGACACGCCCTGGGACACGCCCATGTCCCAGGCCGTGTCGCCTCTCAATGCCTGTGGACTTCAATTTTTCTGGCTCTCCCGACACAGCCGAGCTTACTCAGAGCTGTACACGCCCTGGGACACGCCCGTGTCCCAGGCCGTGTCACCCAGCCTGAACTCCAAATTGAAATTTGGGGTATTACAAGGGAGACTAGGTCCAGCACGCCCAGTGGTTTGAGGACGTGGTCTCGATCCGACAGATGTCGGATGGATTCAAGTGTAGGCTCTTCGTCATCACCCTCAAGGAGAAGGCGATAGAGTGGTTCCACCAGTTGCCGGCAAATTCCATCTACTGCTTCGAGGATCTGCGCCGAGGGTTCATATTGAGCTTCACCACCTCCAAGAGGAGGAAGAAGGAGTCGGAGTCCCTGTTCCATATCAAGCAGGAGGTGAACGAGACCTTGGGGAGCTACGTCGATCGCTTCCAGGAGGAGGTCACCCAAGTACAAGAGACATCAGGGCATACCCTGATGATGGCCTTCACCCTGGGGCTGCAGCAGGGTTTCTTTCGAATGGAGTAGAAGAGGGTGCTGCCTCTCTCCTACGAGGAGTTGATGGAGAGGGCGGCAAGAGAAGTCGACAGGGAGGCGTCGAACCTGGAGTTTGCCCAGAAGTTAGCCAGGTGGGCTATGGAGGAGGAGAGGCCTAGAGGGGGCAGAGGTCGGGAGGAAAAGAGAGCTGAACCCCGGTAGAGGGAGCAGCATCAGCAGCCCAGGTGGGGGCATCAGGAGCCGAACCATCGGCCAGGTTGGAGGCCGGAGTGGCAAGATCAAGGGCAGAGGAGAGGTCATCATGGTGGGGATAACCACTAGGGAGGTAAGGGCCAGTTCTATCCTCCAGGCAGGAGGCAAGGACATAGGCCACCTCTCCTCGACCAGGAGTAGGCTTTGGCAATAGCCATGGGGAAAGGAGGAGAGCAGCGCGGAGGAGAAGAAGGGAGGTTAGGGTGGAGCTACCCTACTGTGAATTCCATCAGAAGGAAGGGCACACAACGACCACGTGCCCGGAGTTCCTCGAGATGAGAGGAAACAGGGAGCAGCAACAGCAGCGAGACCGTCGAGAAGTGCGGATCGAGGAGGTCCTGCATCGGGCAGAGGAGGATAGGTGTGAAGACCGGGCAGATGTGGGGACCCGGGGAGGGATCGGAGTGATCCACGGGGGGGGGGGGGGGGGGGGGGGGGGTCGAGGCTTCCCGAAAGGCAAGTCTCCACACCATGTACCGCAGGAGCGTTGGCTCCACATCCCAGACCCCATCCCCGGAAGAGAGAATCACCTTCTTAGTCAAGGATATGCCAGGTCATGAGGACCCCTTTGTCGATGCGCTGGTCATCCAGATGGCCATCGAAGATTTCACTATCTCCCGAATCCTCGTCGACAACGGGAGCTCAGTCAACGTCATCTTCAAGAAGGCGTTCGACGTGATGAAGGTGGAGGCCAGGAGGGTGCTAGCCTCGGACGGGCCCCTATTTGGCTTCTCAGGGGAGAGCAAGGAAGTCGAAGGAGGAGTTGGACTCCATGTCTCTCTGGGGGTAAGTCCCTCACCTGCAAGTTCGTCATCGTGGACGCCCCCAACAGCTACAACGCCATCTTCGGGAGGCCCCTCATGGGCGCCTTCCACTGCGTCCCCTCGTCCTTCCACCAGTGCATGAAGTTCAACGCCAAGGGGGTCCAAATCTGGGTCCGGGGCGACCCCAAGATAGCAAGGGAGTGCTACGTTACGGCGGTGAACTCCATCTCTTGGCAGGATGGGGATGAGAAGACAGGACGTAGGATGGAGGAGGTGGAGTAGGAGGCCGACGGTGAGGAGATGGAGGTAGAGGAGAGCCGCACCCAGGTGGAGGTGGCAAAAGAAGTTCAGGGGTCGGCCGAGGCGATGGCCATGGAGGATGCTGGAGAGGAAGTCCTTGCCCCAGGAGGGGGGATGTTGAAGAATGGGGGGGAGCAGCCCCGCTTGGAAGCAGCAGAGGAGGTGGTGGAGATGGAGGTCCTCACCCTGGGAGGCAGGGTGGAGAAGGTTCGCGTTAACGGGGGGCTGACCCCGGAGGCCCAATGCAGGATGCTAGTGAAAGATATGGTAAGCTCTGAATAAATCTAGAGGGGGGTGAATAAAGTTTTTGAAAACTTTTCCCTTTTACTGAAATAAAAGGTAAGTGTACAAGTGCAGCAAGTGAACTAGAGACAAGTGACTAAGCTACACAGCAAACATTATATCACAGCACAAGCACAAGAGAAGATCACAGACACACAGACAACACAAGAATTTTATAGTGGCTCCCCAAACTTGGGTATATCCACTCTTCTACCACCCTAGGTAGGAATCCACTGCAGGTTTTGATCAGGTGACTGCCACCAATGAGCTTTTGATCATGTGCTCAAAAACCAAACCTCAAGTCTTTTGGTAGGAGACTTGCAACCAGAATAATTTTGAAGGGAATTAAAACCCTGTACAAAGGTGGATGAGAGTTTGATGAAAGTCTTCTTTTCTCAAAACACAGTGAGAAGACTATGTGGATTCTGAGTTGTTGATGACAAAACTCCCCCTAAGATCTTGAATGGTTCAGGAGAGGAAGCTTTGTAAAAGGGTGAGTAGGCTTTCAGCTTTTCAGAGATCTTTGACTGATTTGAATGTTGTTGTCACTTGAGATCCCTGAAAACAAAGAGTGAGAGGAAGAAAGACTCTTGATGGTGATGGTTGTTTTTTCTTCTTCTCTTGAGAGCAGTCGATTTTCTTAGAGATGTTTTTCACTGCACTTTTTGGGATGTTTTCTTTGCTGTGACACTAGTTGATGATCAATCTCTGCTCTTGTGTCATGTAGTTTTCTTGGCAGGGAGATGTGTATCAGATAACTGCAACTTCGTCGAATTCAAAGAAAACTCTGCAATAAATGTTCAGCCGAAATCTTGGGAACGAAAAACGGCAAGAATGCTGTCAATTATTCTATTCTATGTTTGTCTCGAGATATAAGCAATTAATTCCATGGAGGATGTTAGCAATCAATGCTGCCAGTAACGGCTCTATTCAGAGAATATAAGTGCATTGATTTACAAGGGAATTAATAGCGTATAATAGATATAAAATGATGAGACAGAAAAAGAAAGAATAAATAACAAAATGTCTTACAGTTTTCGTCGATCTGAGATCAGCTTTCGTCGACCTCTAATCAGCTTTCGTCGAACTGAGATTTCGTCGACCTCTGATCAGCCTTCGTCGAACTGAGATCAGCTTTCGTCGACCTGAGCTCTGTGAATCAATTGTTGTGCATAAACTGACTAATTCTGCGTTCTATGTTCGTCTACCTGAGACTGTGAAGTTAGTCGACCTAAGAACTTGGTCAATCTGTCGGCGTTGAGTGAATAGCACATCTGGCGTTGAGTGTTCTTTGTCTCTGAGTCAGCCTTGGCTTTGAGTGAATTATAGCGCTGAGTGTTGAAGAGTTAGTCGATCTCAGAACGGAGTTCATCGAGCTTAACTCAGAGATTTTAGCTCTGAGTTAGTCGAGCTGAGCACGACTATCGTCGACCTGAGATCGACGAATGTAGATTTCTTTTTCTAATTCTTGATTTCTCTAAGTCTTGAGTCTTTGGCAGTGTTGTAGGTTGGTCCTTTGATCTGTTGACTCTAAGAACATGGACTAGACTCTAGAAACACATAAAATTTGACCCTTATATACAATATGGGTCACAACCTAAGAAGAGAACCTAGCCCAAATCACCTAGGGGTTCCAACAGCTGGAATGCATCCAGAAGAACGTGGACATCTTCGCTTGGAGCGCCGCGGAGATGTCAGGGATCGATGCTGACGTGGCCTGCCATTGCCTCAACCTAGACTCGGAGGCTCACCTCGTCCAGCAAAAGAAGAGATCCACGACGGACAGGTTGGCCGAGCCGATCAGGGAGGTGGTAGCTAAGCTTCTCAAGGCTGGCTTTGTATCTGAAATCCAATATCCCGGCTGGATCTCCAATGTAGTAATGGTTAAAAAAGGAGACGACCGGTAGCGCATGCGTGTTGATTTTTCTCTTCTTAATAAATCATGCCCCAAGGATTGTTGTCCATTGCCTCGGATTGACGCGCTGGTTGATTTAGCCGTCAGTTTCCCTGTAATGAGTTTTCTAGATGCATTTTCAGGTTATCACCAGATCAGGATGCACCCCCCCCACGTCAAAAATGTCTCTTTTATCACTGGGGATTGGTGCTACTGCTATAAGATGATGCCCTTTGGGCTAAAGAACGCAGGTGCAACCTATCAGAAGATGATGGACAGGGTCTTTCGAGAGAAAAAAGGGAGGAACTTGGAAGTGTATGTTGATGACCTCATGATCAAGAGTCGGGACGTTGACTCTCACCTCCAGGATTTGGAGGAAACCTTTGCCACCCTACGCAAGTATAATATAAGGCTGAACCCCCTGAAGTGTGTCTTCGGTGCGAGCAGGGGGAAGTTCCTAGGCCACCTTCTCACCCCCGCGGGAGTAGAGCCCAATCCTGACAAGGTCCGAGCAATCATGGAGCTGGGTTCACCTTGGAATGCTAAAGAGGTGCAGAGGTTGACAGGGAAGTTGGCAGGGTTGAGCAGGTTCCTCTCCCGGGCCGGAGAGAAGTGCTCTCCCTTCTTCAAGGCTTTGTGGGGAGGCCAGAAGTTCGAATGAACTTCAGGATGTGAGGAGGCATTCAAGGCCCTGAAGAAGCAGTTGACTCAGGCCCCCCTGCTCTAGGGGCCAAAGGAGGGGGAAGACCTATCTCTGTATCTAGGGGTCGGAGTAGAGGTACTGAGCTCCGTCCTAGTTCGAGAAGAGGGGAAGAAGCAGCTCCCTATATATGATGTAAGTCGGGTGTTGAGGAAGGCCGAGCTTCGCTATCCCATCTTGGAAAAGCCATCCTTCGCTCTAGTTATCTCGGCCCGGAGGCTTCGGCCTTACTTCCAGCCGCACTTGATCTGAGTGGTGACTGACCACCCCCTCCGTAACATCCTCGAGGGGGTGGAGCATTCAGGCAGATTGGCTAAGTGATCGGTGGAACTGAGTGAGTTCGATATCTCCTTTGTCCCCCGCCTCTCGATCAAGGCCCAAGCCATGGCCAACATCCTGGCTGACTATGTGATCGAGGTGGCGGAGGCAGAACTTACTCGCCCCGTTCCTTGGAAGGTGAAGGTGGATGGCACTTCGGGGAGGCATTCCTTAGGGGTGGGAGTAATCCTGGAGAACCCTCAAGGGACGAGGATCGAGCAAACGATGGTGGTGCACTTTCCTATCACCAATAACCAGGTCGAGTATGAAGCAGTAATCGCAGGGCTCCGCCTAGCCAGGGAGTTGGGGGTGCATGATGTGGAGGTCTTCACTGACTCCATGGTGGTGGCTTCCCAGATCAACGGAGAATTCGAAGTAAGGGAGCCAACTCTATAACTATACTTGGTAAAGGTGAAGGGGGTCATCAACACATTCCATACTTTCTCCATCTGACACGTGCCAAGGGAGGAGAATGAGCAAGTAGATCAACTGTCAAAGCCTGGTCCCTGGGTAGGGGGTACCATCACCAACCTGTTTTGCCCCTCCCTCGGGGGAGGGAGAGCTAATGGAAGTGGAGCAACACCCCTCGTGGATGGACCCATTAACGGCTTTCCTTTCCACGGGTGAGTATCCGGAGGGGATGGATAAGAAGAAATTCAAGTACAAGTCGGCATATTATCTCGTACGAGACGGGCAGCTATACCGAAAGACCCTCTCGGGGATGTTGGCGCGTTGCGTGGCTGAGAGGGAGGTCCCGAGGATCTTAGAAGAAGTACACTCCAGAGAGTGTGGGAGCCATTCTGGGGGCCGGACCCTGGAAGGAAGAATTATCAGGCAAGGGTACTTCTGGCCGACCCTGAGCCATGACGCCACAGAGTTCGCAAAGAAGTATAGCAAGTATCAGTTGTATACCCCACTCCATCTACAGCCAGCTCAACGCCTCAGGAGCATCACCGCGCCCTGACCCTTTGCAATCTAGGGAATGGATCTGGTAGGGCCTTTCCCCCAGGCTAGTGGGTAGAGGAGATTCTTGTTGGTCATGATTGACTATTTTTCCAAGTGGTTAGAAGTCAAGCCGTTGGCCAAGGTGACCTCCCAGGCAATCAGTAACTTTGTGTGGGGGGAAATCATCTACCGGCACGGGCTGCCCCAGGCCATTGTCACGGACAACGGTCCCCAGTTTGCTAGCACCGAATTCATCAGCTTTGGTGGGCAACTCGGGATAGATCTCAGATTTGCTTCAGTTCATCACCCAAGGAGCAATGGACAGGTGGAGGCAGTGAACAAGATCATCATCAACCTTCTCAAGAAGAAGGTGGAGAACTTGAGGGGCAGCTGGGTGGAACAACACCCTTCGGTCCTCTGGGCTCTTAGGACCACACCCAACACAACCACAGGGGAGACTCCCTTTAAACTCTCCCATGGGTGCGAGACAGTACTCCTAGTAGAGTTCGAGGTCCTGACGCCTCGGGTGGTCGAGGCCATGGAAGATAGGGAGGAATGGAGAGCCGAGAATGAGGAGGAACTGCGGCTCTCCCTTGATATGGTAGAGGAGGTGCACGACCTCTTGGCTATCCGCCAGGAGGAAGTGAAAAGAAGAATGGCAAAGTATTTTGACAAACATGTCAGGGTCAAGCAATTCGCAGAAAGGGACTTGGTCCTGAAGAAGGTAGATGCCGCCGGACGATCAGTCGTCGTGGTAAAGCTCAACCCCAATTGGGAGGGTCCGTACATTATAAAAGAAACATTGAGGTCAGGAGGGTATCGCCTCAAGAATGTGGAGGGCGAGACCCTAGGTCTCACCTGGAGCGGTGATGACTTGAAACATTTTTTCCCTTAGAACATGTAAGTACCATTCCTTTTTTCTAATAAAATTCGAAGTATCATTGCTCTTGTCGCTACCCATGAAGAATGGTTGATGATTGTTTGACAGACCCCAAGCAGATCTTGCTGTCAGGCTCCCACCTAGCTGGCAGGGCTGGATGTCACTCGAGAAGGTTTTCCTTAGACCCCGAGCAGATCCTACTGTCAGGCTCCCACCTAGCTGGTAGGGCTGGATGTCACTCGAGGGAGTCTGCCCCAGACCCCGAGCAGATTCCGCTGTCAGTCTCTCACCTAGTTGGCAGGGTTGGATGTCACTCGAGGGAGTATGCCCTAGACCCCGAGCATATCCCGCTGTCAGGCTCTCACCTAGCTGGCAGGGCTGGATGTCACTCGAGGGAGTCTGCCCCAAACCCCGAGCAAATCCCGCTATCAGGCTCTCACATAGCTGACAGGGTCGGATGTCACTCGAGGGAGTCTGCCCCAAACCTGAGCAGATCCCGCTTTCAGGCTCTCACCTAACTGGCAGGGTTGGATGTCACTCGAGGGAGTCTGCCCCAGACCCCGAGCAAATCCCGTTGTCAGGCTCTCGCCTAGCTGGCAGGACTGGATGTCACTCAAGGGAGTCTACCCCATACCCCGAGCAGATCCCGCTGTCAGGCTCTCACCTAGCTGATAGGGCTGGATGTCACTCGAGGGAGTCGGCCCCAGACCCCGAGCAGATCCCGCTGTTAGGCTCTCACCTAGTTGGTAGGGCTGGATGTCAATTGAGGGAGTCTGCCCCAGACCCCGAGCAGATCTCGATGTCAGGCTCTCACCAAGCTGGCAGGGCTTGATGTCACTCGAGGGAGTTTGCCCCAGACCCCGAGCAGATCCCACTGTCAGGCTCTCACAGAGCTGGCAAGGTCGGATGTCACTCGAGGGAGTCTTCTCTAGACCCCGAGCAGATCCCGCTGCCAAGCTCTCACCTAGCTGGCAGAGCTGGATGTCACTCGAGGGAGTCTGCCCCAGATCCCAAGCAGATCCCGCTATTAGGCTCTCACCTAGCTGGTAGGGCTGGATGTCACTCGAGGGGGTCTCACCCTCTCCTCGAATTATTTAGGAAGATTGCTTTTCTAAGGGTGTAGGTATAGAAGGTCCTTATAGGAGAGCTTGAACTCGCAGGCCCAGCTCGGCAGAGAGAAGACGAGCCCCGATCGGTCCTCCTGTTGAGGAAGGCGAGCCCCAACAAGGCACTCCACCCCCCCCCCCCTTCAGTTTTACTTGTGAAATATTTGGACAGTTTTGACTCAGCATCAGCAATAGAAGGGACAACTCGCGCGCGAGCTGGGTGGTTACGGGCCCAGCTCGACAAGTGGTCCATTCCTGGTTAACCCGGGGAGGGGCGAGCTCTCGGAATTCTCTCGTGAGTACGAATCCTAGACATGCGCTCTAACGGCAAATTCTGTACCAGCGAGATCTAACAAAGGGGAAGACTCGCGGTCGAGTGCATCGCGGAAGGAAAATTCAAAGCAAAGGAGAGAAAAAAAATGCATTCTTCATTCAGTATAAAATGATTACAAAAGGAGAGCTCGCCTAGGCGAGGTTACAAAAGAGGGGAGAGAAAGTTACAAAAAAAGAGGAGAGCGGGGGTGAAGGTCAGCTCTCGCCTCCTCCCCTGGATTGGCGATCTCTGTCTGCTCCGCCAGAAGGGTTGTCCTTGAAGTCCTTGCCAAAGAACACGTCGAGGCTGTCTTCCTTCTCGCTCAGCGGCGTGGGCGGGAACAGACTCGGCATGAGGTCTCGGACCGTGACCTCCTCGCAGCCCTCCACCAGCACCTGCATATCCTTCATAATTTGCAGGGTGCATTTGGTGGATTCGATTGAGTTGTCCCGCAGCCTTTCAACGACCTCAGCCTCGCCGAAGATCCTCGGGCTCTTGTATGGGAAGGGGGGCTCACCACCACCTGGGGGGAGGAAGGCATGCGCCTGACGGGCAATTTCTCCATGAAGCCCCTTATTTTCCTCCCTCAACTTCGCATTCCTCCCTTCCAGCTTGGCGGAGCGAGCCTCCAACTCGGCGGCGCGAGTCTCCTGCTCGGTGGAGTGAGCACGGAGCTGATTATTCTCTTCCTCCAACCCGGCAGCGCGAGCCCACAGCTCCCCGGCAGCCTCGGCATCCTGAGGCAAGAACAGTTTAGTAAAATCTGAAGCTAAAAATCCCAAGTGAAAGGAGGAAGGGGTAACCAGTGCTCACCAGTCCGCCGGCGCCCTTGGCGAGCAAGTCCTTGGCAATGCCGAGTCTCCTCTCCAGGTCCACGACCTTGTCCTGGGCCAGGTCGCGCTTCTGCTCCGCCTTCTGCAGGAGATGGCTGAGGTTGAAGCGACGACGAACTACCATATGGTGGAGCTCCAGTGCCCGCATATGGGCATGCATGCCCTCATGGCTGAGTTGGCGCATGGTCTTGCGCTTATAGGCTGCGGCGTCCTTGCGCCCGTACAGGCTGAAGCCAAGCGTATAAGCTTGACCTGAGGAGGCTCACGGTCGGCCCAGGAGGATTGGAGGGTGGAGACGGAGACCCGATGGGCGGACTCGTCCCACTGAACCACGGGCTCGCCGACCGAGTCCTTCCACCTCCCCCCAAGGCCGAAGAGGGGATGGCCCTTCGGCGGGCCCGACTCGCGGGATTGGGCCTTCTTGACTACAGGGGTAGAGGGCTCGCCTCCCTCCTGCCCTTTGCCCGTTGTCTCCTTCAACGGTCTCCCCGACGATCCGTCCGGGGTGGTCTCGGGCGAGCTCATGTACTTGGGTTGTTGTCGCTGCTTCGCCCGAGAAACCACCACTGCCTTCAGCTTCTTCTGCGGTGGATGGCGACGACTCGTCTCACCTTCTCGCGGGCGAGCGGGTCGGCGAGTAGTCCCGGATCCGCAAAAGGCGAATTCTCGGGAATCAGTCGCTCCCCTGCAAAAATAACATAGTAAAAATCCCGATGGATTTGGCGAGATCTAGCAAGGAGGAGAGTTGAAAGATATACCTTTGCCGGGAAGGACAGGGAGGAGCGAGTTGAGGCCCCTTTGGAGGAAGTCGACCTCGAAGTCATTGTAGAGGAAAAATTTGTGGAGCTTGGCGTTGTTGTCGGAGACGGTGGGGGGTCGGTATACCTCCTCGCCCTTTTGCTGCAGAGAGTAGGGGACGTTGACGAGATCGCCCTTGAGGAAGACGATCTTGGTCATCCAGTTGTGGTGTTTATTCGCGATCTCGCGAACCTTGATAAAGGAACCCCCAAAGAAGGCGATGACGTCGGGAGTCGCCTTATAAGTGAAGAGTTTCCTGAACACTATCAAACTTGATTCGCTCCCGGCGGAGGAAACTCGCGAACGCCACCATCATGGCACTGGAGTTCGGGTTCAGCTACGCGGGCACCACGCCGAGTACTTGAGGATCTGGCGGATCTCCGGCCAGAGAGGAAGGCGCAATCCCACCTTGAAATGCGAGATGGGGAATGCGAGTTCCTCAGAGTAGAAAGTGTTGATGGCCTCGCCTTTCTTAGGTCGGCGCACCTCGAAGCCAGGGGGCTTGAACTCGGTAGTAAACAAGGCGAACTCCTCCTCTGTCGTGTTCCCCTCAAAGAAACTATAGTCGGTGAAGTGTTGAGCGCACTTGGAGCGACCATCAGAGTCAGGGTTAGACTTTCCCATGCTCGCGGGAGGTGTAGAGAGCGAGTGTAGGCGGGAAGGAGGCGAGCAGAGGAGGAAAGTACAGAGTAATAAAAGCGGTAAGTCAGGGTAGGTGAGGGGGCTTATTTATAGGAAAAGGGGTCAAGGGTCGAGCTGACTGATCGATCCAGCTCGCCTAATCTAGCTCGCCTAATCCAGCTCGCCGACTTCCAAGACCTGTTCCACCAGGTGCCAAGCAATATTATATTCGAACAAAGAGCAATAAAATCTGAAAATATTTTTAAGTTATTACAGGCCCAAGAGGGATATTGTCCAGAGAAATTAAATGCAAACAAAGCAGCAACTTCGGCACGTGCGCGAGCTGAGGGGGAAGGAGGCGAGTTCTGGTAGGCCCAGCAGGGGGCCGTTCTATACCTACCCTAGCCTCGCGTCTCCTCCCCCGCAGGTCGGCGCGAATTGCGGAGCTCACGGATCCGCCTCAAGCACCCCCGGGCAGCCAAGAGATTCTCGTCCAGCTCCTCCGACAGTGGTATAAGGGACGTCGCCTCGCCCGCCGGATCCTCCCTCGCCTCGCCTACTAGCCACGCGCACTCCCGCTGCAGTACGTCGTTGTCCTCCAGCAACTGGTGGAGCTCGCGTACCATCTTTTTGAGGACCTCGATTCCTCGCTTCGTCAGCTCGGGGCCCCCCAGCTCGGCATCCAGGAAGGACTCCGGGGTCTTCGGGGAAGGAAGGGGCGAGTAGCGAGCTCGCTCCAAGGATTCGTCGGCCTCCGACTGACTGCCGAAAGCTGCAAGGATAATTGAACAGTAATGAAAAGGGGGAGTACACCCAGGGAACTACGGATGATAACCAATAAAGGATGACTCGCCTGAAGAGCTTGGCGCCTCGAAGGAGAGGCGAGGTGGGGGCATCTTAAGATTTTTACCGCGACCTGGAGGCTGTATTCGGGGTGGAATGAGGTGGAAGCCTGACACTGGAATAATTTCGGCACCATCCCTCGAAGTCTCGACGAGCTGATAAGAGGGAATGTGGGCCAGCGAGTCCGGTCTTTGTGAACTACACCCCAGAGTCCCGAAGGGAGGGGATGGGTCCCTGAAAGGAAGGGGATAGATCTTATTTACTATAGTTAAATATATATGTTATATTAAAGGGTAAGCACAGTACAAAAATAAAGAAACAGAGCAAGCAATACAGACAACACAAGGATAATAGTGGTTCCCCAACTTGGGTACATCCACTCTTCTACCACCCTGGTAGGAATCCACTAACAGGTTTTGATCAGGTGACTGCCACCTTTGAGCTTTTGATCAGGTGCTCAAAAACCAATTTCAAGTCTTTTGGAATGAGACTTGCAACCAAGCTAACTTTTGAAGGGAGTTAAAACCCTGTACAGTGGGGGGAAATAGGTTGATAGAAGTCTTCTCTTTTCTCAAATCAACTTGAGAAGACTGTGTGGATTTTGATGTTGTTAAATCTCCCCCTGAGATGTTGAATGGTTCAGGAATATGAGAGCTTTGCTTTAGGGTGTAGACCTTCAAACTTGATGTTGCTCTCCAGCAAGCTTCTAGACTGATATTATATTTGTTGTTTCTTGGAAGCCTGAAGCAGATGATGAAGAAATCTGTGAGAAACCGAGCTATGTTGTTCTTCACTGATTGCTAATAGTTATTGTTTTTCTTTCTTCTCTCTCACTGCTTCATCCCTTTCTACCTTATGTTTTGTAATAAAATATCTCTAATCTAAATATATTCCCCCGAGTCGTATTCAAACATTTAAATTAACTCTATCTTGAAACGGCTGAAGCATTCCCGAGAGAGAAAGATGTTTGGGGAATTAATCACATTAACTGTTGCTGTTAAACGACTATAAACATTAAGTCTGAGAGATATTAAATGCTTTAATTAATTCCGTCAGCTGTTAAAATCTCTGTCTGTAAGACTGCACAGATTTCATCGACCTCAGTCTGCTATTCGTCGACTTCAGCTCAGAGATCGTTGACCTGAATAATCTTTGCGTCGAGCTGAGATTTTGTCTTGAGATCTACGATCGTCGACTGGAGCTCGGAGATCGTCGAGCTCAACTCAAAGATAGAACTCTGAGTTTCGTCGACCTGAGTTCGACTATCGTCGAGCTGAGTTCGACTATCGTCGAACTGATTTTATGCTCTTGACAAAACTGATTTATGCATGATTTCTTTTCTGCAACATTTCTCTGGAATTCTTTTGAGGCAAACCAAAAAATGACCCTATGACCCTGACTATACATTTTGGGTCAATCCAAAAACATCCTAATAGTATTTCTTGCCCAAATCCAAACTAGAGTTCCAACAATCTCCTCCTATTTGGGTGAGGATACTATTTACACAAAAAGGAAAACAAAGCAAGTTTGAAATAGGTGCTTTGAAACATAAAATAAACAACAACAAAGTTTTTGAAATATAAATATGAAAAACTTCTGATGAGCTCTGTAGCTTTTCTTTGTTTATCTTTAACTGAGCGTATTTCAGATATATTGTTCCTGCTGTATTCAACAATTTCCTTGATATCATCCCCCTGATTTCTGAATAATTGAAACTGTTGCTGCTATATCCTTAAAAGCAGTCTCCCCTTATACAACTACCTAAAGCTGTCATGGTTCCGGTTCGGTTCCAGTTCTACTAAAATCATGAACCGAACCACTAAGGTAACGGTTCTTCAAATTAGAACCAAAACATTATTTGGTTTGATCGGTTCCGGTTCTGGTTCCGGTTCCAACTTAATTTTTGGAACCATCGTGTCGATGGTTCCGGTTCCGGTTCAACAAGAACCAAAACCAAACCGGCCACCAACGGTTCGGTCCGGTTCCATGCGGTTCGGTCCGGTTCCAATCGGTTTCAACTAAAACCAAAATCAAACTTGGCGGAATGAAATAAAAGCGGGCTGCAAATAGTAAAACTCCAAACAACATCAAAATAAAAATAATTATGTACCGCACTTCTCGACGGTCATTTCCACGATCGGTGGGAAAGTATTCATCGCCTTTCTACGCGTGTAGACTTGTCACGACGTCTAGTTGGCTTGCGCACATCTCGTCGGCATGCTCAACCGTAACAATCGGCTACAATTAGTTGTTTTTCATGATTACTAATAAATAGTAGTTGTATATCTTCTATATTTTTTAAATAAAATATTTCGAAAAAATATGCAAGTAAAATTGAAAATACATTATATAACTGTATAAAAATCAAAAGTGCAATGCAAAAATTGACTACTAACCGCACAAATGTCAAACCATACCACACGGTTTTTATGCGGTGAAGTTTTGTTCAGTACAAAATCGACCATCTTTAGTGCGATTGCGATTTGGGTTCAAACTACACCAACTTCACTCGTGATAATAAGTATAAATATTATAGATAAATTATAAAATAATAACAATATAATAATAGTATTAATAATAATAAATGGGTTGCGGTTCGGTTCTACTTCGGTCCTGTTCGGATCGGGTCTAAAAATCTTGAAACCGCTTGAGACTTGTATGTTGCGGTTCCGGTTCCGGTCCGGATAATAAAATGTAAGAACCACACCCAGACCAATGTTGTTCATTGCGGTTCCGGTTCCGGTCCGGATAATAAAATGTAAGAACCACACCCAGACCAATGTTGTTCACGGTTCCAAAATTCAAACTGGAACCAAAATAATTTGCGAACGGTTTGGTCTAGTTCTTTGCGGTTCCGGTTCGGTTCCAGTTCGGTTTGCGATTTTCAGTTTTAAGTGACAGCTCTACAACTACCCCTTTACTGAAGGGTCTTTTCCTGAAATAAGGGGTTAGGAGTTCTGGACCCAGATTATCTTGGGTCTTGGTTCTTTTTCATAATAATTAAATATAAAAGAATATACTGGTTGATCTTTGTAACCTAGAGGGTGAAATTTCCTATAAGGGATGAGTCATTGGGTAAAAGGATTGATAAAATTTGAGTTTGATTATAATTTTCAAAAGGATAAAAATTTCTGTTTTGAAATTCTGAGTTCGATGAAAAATATTTTTGTCGACCTGAGTTCGATGAAGAGAATCGATTTCGTCGATCTAGGTTCACAGAATGATAATATCTATTTTCTGTGTTCCACGATCGTCGACCTCGGTTCGATGAAGCAAATTTCTTTCATCGATCATAATTTCAAGACAAGTTAAAATCAAAATCTCTGTTCAGAGATCGTCGACCTGAGTTCTACGAAGAGTGTTGTTTTCGTCGAGCTCCATTCGACGAATTATGTTGAACACAAATTTTTTGAAATTGTTTAATTGTTTTTGGTAAAAATTCAGTTATTTTGTCTAATTCAATTATCTTTTCTTTGTCTTTAACTGATTTTAATGAAGCTAATTGTTCAGAAACCTTTTTTAAATTTTCTTTACGATTTTTGTTTTCTGAAGATAGATTATACACTTTCTCTTTGAGAAGTTTTATTTCCTTCTCGGATTGAATTAAATCATTGCATAAAATTTTAAAATCATCTTTAAAATGTTTTGAGGAAAAATCAAAAGAAGAGATAACCTAATCCTCTTCTGATTCACATTCTTATTCAGATTCTTCATCATAACTGTTGCAAGATACATTGACTGCCATCAAGCAGAATTCTCTTGCTCTTATTTCTTCTTCATCTTCAGTTGCACGGGATGAAGCTTCAGAATCACTCCAAGTATCAGCATTATGTTTTCTATTTTTAGGTGATCCAGCAGTCATTGCTGTGAGAGAGTCCTAGATTTTTTTGCTGAAATACATTTTGCAACTCCTTCAAAAATATCATCAGACATTGATTGAGCAAGAATGTCCATTGCTCTTGCATCAGCCATCTTTAATAATTTTTGGGCTTCTTAGTTTGCAGATAGAGTAATGGGACCAGACAGAATAGAGTTGTAAATGGCTTCATCAATAGAATTCATAAACAGCCTAATCCTTGCCTTCCATATTGCAAGCTTATCCAGATTGCACTTAGGATGTCTAGTGCTTGAAAATTCTTCATTTTGTGCCATGAAAAACTCTTAAGAAATATATGATCTATCAGATCGTTTTGATTCAGGTGTTAACCTATACAACCAAAGAACGACCCTCTGATACCAATTGAAAGGAAGGGGATAGATCTTATTTACTATAGTTAAATATATATATATATATTATATTAAAGAGTAAACACATCACAAAAATAAAGAAACAGAGATAGCAACACAGAAAACACAAGGATTATAATGGTTCCCTAACCTGGGTACATCCACTCTTCTACCACCCAGATAGGAATCCACTAACAGGTTTTGATTAGGTGACTGCCACCTTTGAGCTTTTGATCAGGTGCTCAAAAACCAATTTAAGGTCTTTTGGAAGGAGACTTGCAGCCAAGCTAACTTTTGAAGGGAGTTAAAACCCTGTACAATGGGGGGAAAGAGGTTGATGGAAGTCTTCTCTTTTCTCAAATCAACTTGAGAAGACTGTGTGGATTTTGATGTTGTCAAAGCTCCCCCTGAGATGTTGAATGGTTCAGGAAGATGCGAGATTTGCTTCAGGGTGTAGGCCTTCAAACTTGATGTTGCTCTCCAGCAAGCTTCTAGACTGATATTGTATTTGTTGTCTCTTGGAAGCCTGGAGCAGATGATGAAGAAATCTGTGAGAAACCGAGCTATGTTGTTCTTCACTGATTGATAATAGTTATTGTTTTTCTTTCTTCTCTCTCACTGCTTCATCCCTTTCTACCTTCTGTTCTGTAATAAAATATCTCTAATCTGAATATATTCTCCCGAGCTATATTCAAACATTTGAATTAACTCTATCTTGAAACGCCTGATGCATTCCCGAGAGAGAAAGATGCTTGGGGAATTAATCACATTAACTACTGTTGTTAAACGACTATAAGCATGAGGTTTGAGAGATATTAAATGCCTTAATTAATTCTGTCAGCTGTTAAAATCTCTGTCTATAAGACTGCACAGATTTCGTTGACCTCAGTCTGCTATTCGTCGACCTCAGCTCAGAGATCGTCGACCTGAATAATCTTTGCGCCGAGCTGAGATTTTGTCTTGAGATCAGTGATCGTCGACCGGAGCTCGGAGATCGTCGAGCTCAACTCAGAGATAGAACTATGAGTTTCGTCGACCTGAGTTCAACTATCGTCGAGCTGAGTTCGACTATCGTCGAGCTGAGTTCAACTATCGTCGAACTGATTTTCTGCTCTTGACAAAACTTATTTATGCATGATTTCTTTTCTGTAACATTTCTCTGGAGTTCTTTTGAGGCAGACCTAGAAATGACCCTATGACCCTGACTATACATTTTGGGTCAATCTAAAAACATCCTAATAGTATTCCTTGCCCAAATCCAAACTAGGGTTCCAACAATCTCCCCCTATTTGGGTGAGGAAACTATTTACACAAAAAGGAAAACAAAGCAAGTTTGAAATAGGTGATTTGAAACATAAAATAAACAACAATAAAGCTTTTAAAATATAAATATAAAAAACTTCTGATGGGCTATGTAGCTTTTCTTTGCTTATCTTTAACTGAGCATATTTCAGATATGTTGCTCCTGCTGTATACAACAATTTCCTTGATATCATCCCCCTGATTTCTGAATAATTAGAACTGTTGTTGCTGTATCCTTAAAAGCAGTCTCCCCTATACAACTACCCCTATACTGAAGGGTCTTTTCCTGAAATAAGGGGTTAGGAGTCCTGGACCAAGATTATCTTGGGTCTTGGTTCTTTTTCATAATAATTAGATATAAAAGAACATAAAGGTTGATCTTTGTAACCTAGAGGGTGAAATTTCCTAGAAGGGATGAGCCATTGGGTGAAAGGATTGATAAAGTTTTGAGTTTGATTATAACTTTCAAAAGGATAAAAATTTCTGTTTTGAAATTCTGAGTTCGACGAAAAATATTTTCGTTGACCTTAGTTCGACAAAGAGAATCGATTTCATTGATCTCAGTTCACAAAATGATAATATCTATTTTCTGTGTTCCACGATCATCGACCTCAGTTCGACGAAGCAAATTTCTTTCGTCGATCATAATTTCCAGACAAGTTAAAATCAAAATCTCTATTTAGAGATCGTCGACCTGAGTTCGAAGAAGAGTGTTGTTTTCGTCGAGCTCCGTTCAACGAATTATGTTGAACACAAATTTTCTGAAATTGTTTAATTATTTTTGGTAAAAATTCAGTTATTTTGTCTAATTCTATTATCTTTTCTTTGCCTTTAACTGATTCTAATGAAGCTAATTATTCAGAAACTTTTTTTAAATCTTCTATAAGATTTTTGTTTTCAGAAGATAGATTATACACTTTCTCTCTGAGAAGATTTATTTCCTTCTCAAATTGAATTAAATCATTGCATAAAATTTTAAAATTTTCTTTAAAATGTTTTGAGGAAAAATCAAAAGAAGAGATAACCTTATCCTCTTCTGATTCTGATTCTTCATTATAGCTTCTGAAAGATGCATTGACTGTCATCAAGCAAAATTCTCTTGCTCTTGTTTCATCTTCATCTTCAGTTGGAAAGGATGAAGCTTCAGAATCACTCCAAGTATCAACATTATATTTTCTTTTTTTAGCTGATCCAGCAGCCATTGTTGTGAGAGAGTCCCAGATTTCTTTTGCTGAAATAAATTCTGCAACTCTTTCAAAAATGTCATCAGACATTGATTGAGCAAGAATGTCCATTGCTCTTGCATCAGCCATCTTTAGCAATTTTTGGGCTTCTGAGTCTGCAGATAAAGTAATGGGACCTGACAGAATAGAGTTGTAAATGACTTCATCAATAGAATTCATAAACAACCTAATCTTTGCATTCTATAGTGCAAGCTTATCCAGATTGCACTTAGGAGGTCCAGTGCTTTAAAATTCTTCATTTTGTGCCATGAAAAACTCTTAAGAAATATAAGATCTATCAGATCGTTTTGGTTCAGGTGTTAGCCTATACAACCAAAGAACGACCCTCTGATACCAATTGAAAGGAAGAGGATAAATCTAATTTACTATAGTTAAATATATATATTATATTAAAGAGTAAGCACATCACAAAAATAAAGAAATAGAGCAAGCAACACAGACAACACAAGGATTATAGTGGTTCCCCAACCTGGGTACATCCACTCTTCTATCACCATGGTTGGAATCCACTAACAGGTTTTGATCAGGTGTCTGCCACCTTTGAGCTTTTGATCAAGTGCTCAAAAACCAATTTCAAGTTTTTTGGAATGAGACTTGCAACCAAGCTAACTTTTGAAGGGAGTTAAAATCCTGTAAAGTGGGGGGAAAGAGGTTGATGGAAGTCTTCTCTTTTCTCAAATCAACTTGAGAAGACTGTATGGATTTTGATGTTGTCAAAGCTCCCCCTGAGATGTTGAATGGTTCAGAAAGATGAGAGCTTTGCTTTCGGGTATAAACCTTCAAACTTGATGTTGATCTCCAACAAGCTTCTAGACTGATATTATATTTGTTGTCTCTTGGAAGCCTGAAGCAGATGATGAAGAAATCTGTGAGAAACCGAGCTATGTTGTTCTTCACTGATTGCTAATAGTTATTGTTTTTCTTTCTTCTCTCTCACTGCTTCATCTCTTTCTACCTTCTGTTCTGTAATAAAATATCTCTAATCTGAATATATCCCCCCGAGCCATATTCAAACATTTGAATTAACTCTATCTTGAAACGACTGAAGCATTCCCGAGAGAGAAAGATGCTTGGGGAATTAATCACATTAACTGTTACTGTTAAACGACTATAAACATTAAGTCTAAGAGATATTAAATGCCTTAATTAATTCTGCCAGCTGTTAAAATCTCTATCTGTAAGACTGCACAGATTTCGTCAACCTCAGTCTGCTATTCGTCGACTTCAGCTAAGAGATCGTCGACCTGAATAATCTTTGCGTCGAGCTGAGATTTTGTCTTGAGATCAGCGATCGTCGACCGGAGCTCGGAGATCGTCGAGCTCAACTTAGAGATAGAACTCTGAGTTTCGTCAACCTGAGTTCGACTATCGTCGAGCTGAGTTCGACTATCGTCGAACTGATTTTCTGCTCTTGACAAAACTTATTTCTGCATGATTTCTTTTCTGCAACATTTCTCTGGAGTTCTTTTGAGGCAGACCTAGAAATGACCCTATGACCCTGACTATACATTTTGGGTCAATCCAAAAATATCCTAATAGTATTCCTTGCCCAAATCCAAACTAGGGTTCCAACAATCTCCTCCTATTTGGGTGAGGATACTATTTACACAAAAAGGAAAACAAAGCAAGTTTGAAATAGGTGCTTTGAAACATAAAATAAACAACAACAAAGTTTTTGAAATATAAATATGAAAAACTTCTGATGGGCTCTGTAGCTTTTCTTTGCTTATCTTTAAATGAGCATATTTCAGATATGTTGCTCCTGCTGTATTCAACAATTTCCTTGATATCATCCCCCTGATTTCTGAATATTTGGAACTGTTGTTGTTGTATTCTTAAAAGCAGTCTCCCCCTATACAACTACCCCTGTACTGAAGGGTCTTTTCCTGAAATAAGGGGTTAGGAGTTCTGGACCCAGATTATTTTGGGTCTTGGTTCTTTTTCATAATAATTAGATATAAAAGAACATACAGGTATATCTTTGTAACCTTGAGGGTGAAATTTCCTAGAAGGGATGCGCCATTGGGTGAAAGGATTGATAAAGTTTTGAGTTTGATTATAATTTTCAAAAGGATAAAAATTTCTGTTTTGAAATTCTGAGTTCGATGAAGAGAATCGATTTCGTCGATCTCGGGTCACAGAATGATAATATCTATTTTCTGTGTTCAACGATCGTCGACCTCAGTTCGATGAAGCAAGTTTCTTTTGTCGATCATAATTTCCAGACAAGTTAAAATCAAAATCTCTGTTCAGAGATCGTCGACCTGAGTTCGATGAAGAGTGTTGTTTTCGTCGAGCTCTGTTCGACGAATTATGTTGAACACAAATTTTCTGAAATTGTTTAATTGTTTTTGGTAAAAATTCAGTTATTTTGTCTAATTCTATTATCTTTTTTTGCCTTTAACTAATTCTAAAGAAGCTAATTGTTCAGAAACTTTTTTAAAATCTTCTTTAAGATTTTTGTTTTCAGAAGATAGATTATACACTTTCTCTCTGAGAAGATTTATTTCCTTCTCAGATTGAATTAAATCATTGCATAAAATTTTAAAATCTTCTTTAAAATGTTTTGAGGAAAAATTAAAAGAAGAGATAACCTGATCCTCTTCTGATTCACATTCTGATTCTGATTCTTCATTATAACTGCTGCAAGATGCATTGATTGACATCAAGCAAAATTCTCTTGCTCTTGTTTCTTCTTCATCTTCAGTTGCACAGGATGAAGCTTCAGAATCACTCCAAGTATAAGCATTATGTTTTCTTTTTTTAGCTGATCCAGTAGCCATTGTTGTGAGAGAGTCCCAGATTTCTTTTGCTGAAATACATTCTGCAACTCTTTCAAAAATGTCATCAGACATTGATTGAGCAAGAATATTTATTGCTCTTGCATCAGTCATCTTTAGCAATTTTTGGGCTTCTGAGTCTGCAGATAGAGTAATGGGACTTGACAGAATAGAGTTGTAAATGACTTCATCAATAGAATTCATAAATAGCCTAATCCTTGCCTTCCATTGTGCAAGCTTATCCAGATTGCACTTAGGAGGTCCAGTGCTTGAAAATTCTTCATTTTGTGCCATGAAAAACTCTTAAAAAATATAAGATCTATCAGATCATTTTGGTTCAGGTGTTAGCCTGTACAACCAAAGAACGACCCTCTGATACCAATTGAAATGAAGGGGATAGATCTTATTTACTATAGTTAAATATATATGTTATATTAAAGAGTAAGCACAACACAAAAAAAAAGAAACAGAGCAAGCAACATAGACAACACAAGGATTATAGTGGTTCCCCAACCTGGGTACATCCACTCTTCTACCACCCTGGTAGGAATTCACTAACAGGTTTTGATCAGGTGTCTGCCACCTTTGAGCTTTTGATCAAGTGCTCAAAAACCAATTTCAAGTCTTTTGGAATGAGACTTGCAACCAAGCTAACTTTTGAAGGGAGTTAAAACCCTGTACAGTGGGGGGAAAGAGGTTGATGGAAGTCTTCTCTTTTATCAAATCAACTTGAGAAGACTGTGTGGATTTTGATGTTGTCAAAGCTCCCCCTGAGATGTTGAATGGTTCAGGAAAATGAGAGCTTTGCTTCAGGATGTAGACCTTCAAACTTGATGTTGCTCTCCAACAAGCTTCTAGACTGATATTATATTTGTTGTTTCTTGGAAGCCTGAAGCAGATGATGAAGAAATCTGTGAGAAACCGAGCTATGTTGTTCTTCACTGATTGCTAATAGTTATTGTTTTTCTTTCTTCTCTCTCACTGCTTCATCCATTTTATACCTTCTGTTCTGTAATAAAATATCTCTAATCTGAATATATTCCCCCCGAGCCGTATTCAAATATTTGAATTAACTCTATCTTGAAACGGCTGAAGCATTCCCGAGAGAGAAAGATGCTTGGGGAATTAATCACATTAACTGCTGCTGTTAAACGGCTATAAGCATTATGTCTGAGAGATATTAAATGCCTTAATAAATTCTGTCAGCTGTTAAAATCTCTGTCTGTAAGACTGCACAGATTTCGTCGACCTCAATCTGCTATTCGTCGACCTCAGCTCAGAGATCGTCGACCTGAATAATCTTTGTGTCGAGCTGAGATTTTGTCTTGAGATCAGCGATCGTCGACCGGAGCTCGGAGATCGTCGAGCTCAACTCAGAGATAGAACTCTGAGTTTTGTCAACCTGAGTTCGACTATCGTCGAGCTGAGTTCGACTATCGTCGAACTGATTTTCTACTCTTGACAAAACTGATTTCTGCATGATTTCTTTTCTGCAACATTTCTCTGGAGTTCTTTTGAGGTAGACCTAAAAATGACACTATGAACATGACTATACATTTTGGGTTAATCTAAAAATATCCTAATAGTATTCCTTGCCCAAATCCAAACTAGGGTTCCAACAGTCCCGTTGGCGAGTCTCCGGAGCCATGAACCGCGGGTCGGCGGGAAGAGTATCGGCTCGTGGAGAGGTGACCTCGCCGCCCCCATCCCGACAGTCCTGGTCGACGCAGACGTCAATGAAATTCCCATCCTTCCTAGGGGCAGGCAGGGTAGAGGAGCCCGTCTAAGGCTCCAGGGTCTTTTTTAAGTCTTGGTAGGCTCGTTCGGACGCCTCTGCATCTGGCTTCGCCCTCTTGGCTGAGTTGGACTCGGCCGGGATGCCCCGCGGGATGTTAAGGGGAATTGAGGTTAGGCTGGCGACGCAGGCAGAGGAGACCTCGCGAGCCTTCGCTAGCCTCTCTTGGAGCTCCTTAGGGAAAGGCATCTCGGCAAATTCAAAGCAAGGGGAGTGGCAAAGGTCACCCAGGTACGCAGACGCATATTTATAGCCACTAGTGGACCCCGCCGAAAGATTCCCTGGCTCCTGCCGCACTCGCCGAATCCCGTGGAGTTGGATGTTTCTTTCTTAGTTTGTGCCAACCTCGCAAAGAGCGTGGATTGTATACAACCCCGCATTCGGCGAGTGGGTCAGCAGGATCCAGAATGGTCAAATCAGGTAGTCTGAGTCCCTAACCGAGCTCGGCCAGAGGGATAGCTCGGTAGTCGCCAATTCACCCAGGCGGGGTGAGATACCTTTGGAGGCGAGCTCGCACTCGCCAAGCCCAGTTCGTCAAGCTCAGCTCGCCAAGTCCAGTTCGTCGAGCTCTGGGTTGTTCGTCGAGCTCTGGACCATTCGTCGAGCTCTGAGTCGCTCGCCAAATTCGAACCGCTCAATAAGCCTACGACGTGTGAGTTGGGCAGGTCGGGCCCGTACTCGCCCAAGGCCAAAGATAGGCAGCGAGTGTCTGCTCCATTGAGCACTTGCCGCCCTTGCCGAGTAGGGCCTGTTGAGGGCTACTCGCCCAGTGATCTGTGAGATGTTTTTACCATTTTGCCCTCGCTTGCCTGCCCATAGCCAGTTAGAACAGCGGAGTTACAGTGTTGGCAGACCCAGTTGGGCTGCACATAGCTGTTTGGAACAGCAGAGGTTGGCTATTTGCAGACTGTTTTCAGAAATTTATAAATAGGACCCAAGGGGTACCTCAGAAGGCATGCTTACCTGCCCCCCCAGTCTTCTAGTGCTTTTTGAGGTACCTTAGCCCGATATTTGACTAAGGAGGGGAAGCGCTCAGTGATCTTCTGGGTGTGTGGTGGGTCCTCCGCGTCGGCCCTTGGTTCAGTCCCTTGTTCTTTTTCCTTGTTGTTTTTTCTTGCGTCTGACTCTTCTTCAATCCCAGTTGTTTTGGGGTGTGGGTTGGGGCCTTCTTATCCATAGACCTTAGATGGAGAGAAGTAGGTGCGCGATCACCCCTTTCCCAAGGGTGAACTCCATCGAGATCGAGTTTTCGGTTTTAACAACAGGTGTTGGTACTATAAAATATCTGTATCGAACATTTTTTGAGTGCTGATGTTATTTTATTAAAAAATATATGTTTATTCCAAAAATTAAATTGTTCGTAATTAAAAAATAGGAAAAAAAAATTTCGCTCAAAACTCCGTTTTATTTCCAAACAACTTTTTGAAAACTCCGTTTTGCAAACTCCATTTCACCCAAACAATTTTTTAACAAAACTCCATTTTCCGGAATCGGCACTTTTTCTATCAGCAGCTTACCATCAACAGCTTATCATCAGCAACAGTCTAACCAAACAAAGCCTAAATGAGTTATTTGCTCGCATCACGTCATACTGAGGGGGCTGTTTGGCGGAAATTCGGCTGAGACGATCGTGGTCACGATCCGATTTTTACGGAAATCCGCTTGTGCGGGGATCTCTATTGTGCATCGGCAGTCACAACTAAGCAGATCAAAACCCATGCCTTGGCGGATTCGCGCGCCCAAACGCGGCCTAAATATTTGGAAAGTCTTAATTAAATATATGGTCATTAACATGTTGTCATGATTATTTGCACAAAATATTTATACTGTATATACGAAGAAAAACTTGTCATCTTGGCGTAATGTTGGTAGCCCATCTATTTATTATGTGCCATCAATTTTAAATCAAACTAAGTATCCGTTTGACGAGTAATAATTACATACGCCTAGGGTTCCATAAAGTTAGAGCGGGTGAAATCCAGTTCTTTTACTTTTTTTGATTGAACGGTTGCTAAAAATCAAAGGAAAAAAATAAGAAAAAACTAATGCAATGCACAATTTACAAAGCTGCATCGAACGGCTCATGCGCTACTCGCGCTCCTTCCTCTGGGAGCGCATAGCGCGGGAAAAAAAATATTACCGTTAGATACAGTGGCGGCGGTCGCATGGGTTAATCCGTCATTCGTTAAGGATCATCCAACAAACACCATCTGTTTGATCATAAAAGTGGATGAAGTTTCCTAGGTGAACGCTAATAAATGACAATTTAACTCTCATGCTCATGACCACTACCACCGTGTCAAACAGAGTCTAACTCTAGGCTAAGTTTGAAATATTTGTGACATTTTAAAGAAGTGGAGTTTGAAAGGGAGGTGATAGACGATATTTTCAAAATTGTATTTTCAAAATTAAAAAAATTGTTTGGATAATCTTTATTTTAAACCACTAAAAATTAATATTACAATATTACTTAAGAAATCTAAGAATGGTGATAATATTACAGTAAAAAATACAAAAATGAAATCGAATTTGCAATCCCTTGATCTGAATCATTAAGAAAATGAAATAGAATTTGCCTCATGTGTTTATCCATCTCAAGTGAACTTTGGTTTCAATCTAACATGAATCATAAAAAAATGAAATAGAATTTGCCTCATATGTTTATATTAATTATTAATCTTTCTATTAATAATGTTACATCTAACACTTGTCCTCCATCTTTGTTTGAGAGTATTTTCAATGAGAATCTCCATATTAAGAGATTCTCATTATACTAGGTGTTTAGGTTCTTCAAATATAGAGAATTTGGTTGTTCAACTCCAATTACATTCTTTATGTTCTGATGAGTTACACCGCCATTTATAGGGAAGATTCCCCCATGATATCCTCCCAAAATGAGATACCATGGGGTTGACTAGTCAACCACCTCCCATGAACTCCCCATAATGAGGGGAAACATGGGGGGTAGGGCCCACTCCCTCTCCCCACTTAGGAAAACCACCCACTTTGGGAGGAAACCGCCGGCCAGGCGGCGGTCGCCGGCCAAGCCGCAGCCCGCCACCGGCAAGGTCGCAGCCACCGACCAGGCCGTCGTCGAGCTGTCGCCGGCCAGGCCGCGGCTGCCAGCCAGACCGATGCCGGCCAGGCCGAGGCCGGCCAGGTCGCGGCCGCCGGGCTGCTGCCGGCCAGCCCGCGGTCGCTGGACAGGCCGCCGCCGGCCAGGCCGCGACCGTCGGCGGGCCGCCGCAGGCCTAGCTTCGGTCGTCGGCCTGGCCGTAGTCCAGGCCGTCGCTTGGCTGGCCGCCGCCGACGCACGATCGCCCCACCGACGTCGACGACTTGCCCGTCGTCCGATCGTGGTGGGCTCTCCTCGCCATCCGATCCGGTGGGTGACCACCAATTAGCCCACTACGTTAGTGGTGGAGGCCGCCATGAACCTCTCCAGGAGGCTATAAAAGGACCCCCAAGGTCTCCTCATAATTGACTTTTTTGGCTCTCGGTCATCTTCTTCCTCAGGCGATAGCTCTGCCGGACTCCTCCCTCAGATCATCCTTCAGCCACCTCGAACCACCAGTGTGCCACCAGCCGGAAAACGCCTAAGTCCGAGAGCGGGCGGAAGTGTCACAACTCGCATTTTCCCTGAGGTTAAGAAGTATTAGAGTACGGGAAAACACGCGTTGTGATGCCACGTCCAGCAGGGGATAACTCTTAACGCTCAGGCAACACACTAAGATTTCAAATCACTAGTTTAGAAATAGAAGAAAACTAATTTATTAAAAGGTCGTATCCCTCGGCACAGTGGATCAGCTAGTCCACGATAGGAAACAATATATTTGTTTGCAGTGGAAAATACTTTGATTTAGTTGATTTGACATCCTAAATGAGTATAAGGGCCCTCAAGACTTATGGTATGCACGACTCCTAAGGTGAGTATAGTATTTATATATGAAAGATATTCTTTACGCTTAAAGAAGATAGTGCTTTAGTTTTGCAAATATGATTTGCATGAGGTACATATAATAGTTTAGGGTTATAAAGTACCTAACAAGCAACCTAGCATAAAACCTTCCCAGAAGAAAGTAAGCAACCCCAAGGGGGGAAAAAAACAGCAGTTTTAATTCATATCCAGCAAAACGAGTAAGCCACCAGTGGGCGTCGACAACCCGACGCGAACCCACCGGTGAGTGAGCATGTATATATAGAAAAGAAGAATAACTACCTCACCAGGTGAAAGATCTGCAACTCGGCTACCCTGGAGGCTACCAGCAAAACCCACTAAAAGGAATCAGCCGCTCTATCGGCTACAACCTGGTC
Source organism: Platanthera zijinensis (assembly GCA_039513925.1). Taxonomy (NCBI): domain Eukaryota; kingdom Viridiplantae; phylum Streptophyta; class Magnoliopsida; order Asparagales; family Orchidaceae; genus Platanthera; species Platanthera zijinensis. The sequence goes on from CM077086.1 coordinate 36,081,346, forward strand.
CTGAGGAATTCAAGAAAGAACACCTCAGCAAAAAAGTAATCAAAGGAAAAGGAGCATTAGACTAAGTAATAAAGAAGGGTTTCCCAACCCGCCAACAAAGTGCAAACAGCAGAAGAAAAGACATGTCAGTAAGAAGGAAAAAAAATATTGTCAAAAAGAACAATAAAGGTAAATCACACCAAGTGTGAACACAAAAGCTACCTGCTCTGCAGAAGGAACCAACCTGCAGCAGTAAAACATCAGTATACTAACAGGAAAAACCAAAAGTAAGCAAAGAGAGAGCTAACAATCCTAACTTTGTGGGCAAATGACCGGGGTGTAAATAATAAGGGGCTGGAGCGTGTGGCAGTACCAACACCAACAACCAGACCCCAAAATAAATACTCAAGGGTGAAACACAACCGGTGGCAGCCTTAGGGTCCACACACCTAAACAAGTTGGCCTCATTGTCCAAACTTAGTGGTGTCCGCAGCTCAGCACACACATTTCACCCCTCCAGAGTTCAGAAAACACCCCCCGGTCATAGTCCATGAGTCGGCATGAAAAAACTAGCAGAACACCCCAACATCCCCCTTAGGAAAAAAAACTCCTCTAACAGTCCTAAGGAAGCACACACCCCAAGGCTAAAGACTTAGCAAAAAAACGACCCTGGCATTGAGTGAGTGCACCACACTCAATGTCATAAGCCTAACAGTCTAGGCATTGAGTGAGGTACACTCACTCAATGCTTTTGACTTAGCATAATCCTCAGCTATCCCAACCCCAGCCCACTCAACACCACTCATCCAGAGAGTTGGAAATCTATTCCAACTCTCTCCTACCCCCTTCTACCCGACCACATCAGCCTAATAATTTAGACTATAACCTAAATAAGCCCAACTCAACTTACAGCTACCCACTGGACACAAACCAAGAGCAAGGAAAGAGAAGAAGAGAAGTTAAGCTAAAATCTACTTCCTGAAGCCAAACATGGCTGAAACAAGAAAAAAGAAAAAAAAATTGTTGGGCTAGCTATTAGGAAGCAAAACAGAGCTATAACAGGAATATTAGCAAGCAATGATTCAAATAGCAAGGGCGAAAGAGCCACTTGCCTCACCACCAGGCTCCAGCAGCAGCCTTCACTTTACGGCTCGGCACCGACAGCAAGGCTACCTAGGGAGAAATAAAAGCCTGGAGCTTTTAGAGAAGAGGAAGAGGAGAAGACCAAAAAAAAACTAGCTCCTAATGGCGGCCCTAAATCAAGAAAAACTTACCTAGGATGGAAGATCTGGACGAGAGCAAGCCGGATCCGCCTTTTTTTCTGAGCAATCCGAGCACTAGAGCCACCGGAAACCACCGGCCGAGGCTTCAGCTCCACCGCCACCTTCCTTCCGCTGGAAGCCAACAAGCTCTCGGGAAAGGGGAAAAAATGGGGAGGAGAAGAACAGCTGGAGCTTTTAATGCAACCTCCACTTACTTATCCTACAGTTAAATAAAGATAACCTAGCCTAAGCACTAGCTGGCTACATAAAATATAGCAATCGGCCACTAGATGACACTTAAAGAAATAAAATAAGCCACACAAACCGAACACTCAGCTGAGCCTTTGCTCATCCAGCACAGTCCAACTATAGCTGAAAGCTTAAATATATCTATATATATATATAGGGCAATGTTAATAGCACCCCTTTATTGGCTAATAGCACCCCAAAAAAGCCAAAATAACACATTGAAATGGCTGCTAATAGCGACTTCAGGGGTGCTATTAACA
>CM077086.1:36088095-36246443 GCA_039513925.1 Platanthera zijinensis
CAAAGTACCTGCATCATCTAAAGAAAAATCTGGCAGTTCACCTCTCTCAGCTCGAAGATACAAATGCAGAAGGTCAGGATCATCTTTCTGATGCAATCTTGTGAGCGCGATCCATGAAGATTCTGCCACTATCAGGCTGCTCTGCACATCGCAGCTTCCCACAGAAATGCCCATCAACAGGAACTCCTCTACTAACAACTCGGCCGTGAGACCAAAAATCTTCCCTGATTTCCGACTCAGGGCGTCGGCCACCACATTGGCCTTGCCCGGATGATACTGAATCTCAACATCATAGTCGGCCACGTACTCTAGCCATCTTCGCTGAGGTAGATTCAACTCCTTCTGCGTGAAGACATACTTCAAGCTCCTATGATCAGTAAAAATCCTGCACTGCACACCATACAGAAAATGCCTCCACAACTTTAGAGCATAGATCACAGCAGCAAACTCTAGGTCGTGCGTCGGGTAATTCCTCTCATGAGTCTTCAGCTGTCTCGACCCGTACGCAATCACCTTCCCGCCTTGCATCAGCACGCATCCCAGCCCGATATGCAATGCATCCACATATACATCATACTTAGCACCTTTAGTAGGCAAGGACAAAGCAGGAGCTGAACATAGCCTTCTCTTTAGCTCCTCAAAAGCCTCTTCACATTTACCATCCCATACGAAGGCTACATTCTTCTGCGTCAACTTGGTCAATGGCGCAGACAGGATGGAGAATCCCTCCACAAATCTTCTATAATAGCCCGCCAAACCCAAGAAGCTTCTGATCTCACGAGGAGTAATGGGTCTCGCCCATTCCATAACCACAACGATCTTTTCTGGGTCTACTGAGATGCCCTCTTTGTCAACCACATGGCTGAGGAAAGATACCTGAGGCAGCATAAATTCACATTTACTCAGCTTGGCGTAAAGCTTATGGTCTCTCAGAGTCACCAAGACTAGAAGCAAATGTCGATCAAGCTCTTCTGCATTCCGGGAGTACACCAAAACGTTGTCAATAAAGACAATCACAAACTTGTCTAAGCAATCCTTGAACACGCGGTTCATCAAATCCATGAAAGATGAAGGCACATTAGTTAAACCAAATGACATGACTAAGAACTTGAAATGCCCATGACGAGAACGGAACGCCGTCCGCGGAACATCTGACTCCCGAATCCTCAACTGGTGATAGCCCGAACGAAGGTCTATCTTTGAAAACACAGCAGTACCACATAGCTGGTCAAACAAATCATCAATCTGAGGCAGAGGGTACCTGTTCTTAATTGTAACCTTGTTCAGCTCTCTGTAGTCGATGCATAGCCTCATCGACCCGTCTTTCTTCTTTACGAACAACACAGGTGCACCCCAGGGAGACGAACTCGGCCTGATAAAACCCTTTGCCAACATCTCATCTAGCTGTATCCACAACTCCTCCAGCTCTCGCGGGGCCATGCGGTACGACGCCTTAGCAATAGGACGCGTACCCGGCTCCAAATCTATGACAAACTCGACATCTCTATCGGGAGGAAGACCGGGAAGGTCGTCAGGAAAAACATCAGGGAACTCACAAACCATAGGAATCTCCCCCAACCGCGGCACACTAACATCTGCCCCTACTAGAGAGACCAAACAGGCAAAACAGCCAGAATCAAGCAACTTGTGAGCACGTACCGCAGAAATAACCGGAGACTCCTGGAGTGGATCGGCATAAACGCTCCCGGGCTGACCGTTGTCTTTCACGAAATCTAAGCGCTTACCCTTGCACTGTATAACTACATCATATCTGGACAACCAGTCCATGCCTAGGATAACATCGAAGTCCTCCAGGTCAATCATCTTCAAATCCGCCTTTGCTAGAAAGTCTCCCAACAAGATTGGGTAGCCCTGAATACCCAAATCTGAAATCACGGAGTCACCAGAAGGGTATTTAACGCAGAAGACTCCACCAGCACGGTCTAGGCCCAAACGGAAACGCTCCACGAAGGCCTTAGCAACAAAAGAGTGGGTAGCGCCAGAATTGAAAAGAACGCGCGCCCAGCGGTTCTTTACCTTAAATCTCCCTATAAAGTAGCCCACGCAACTAAGGAAAAACAAAAGCTAAACTATACAAGAGATAAAGTATTCAAGTTAGGAAGAATCTAACCTGAAATAACCTGGGTCGAGGTCGACGCTTCCTCTGAAGAGATAACATTCAGCTTCCCCTTGCCTTCATCCATGCGCGGGGGTGGCGGCAACGCCTGCAATGGAACTGCTGGAAGAACGGGCTGGGCCTGAGGGCACCTCGTCTTGAGATGGCCCTTTTGCCCACACTGAAAGCAAACTTTGTCTTTCAACCAGCAACGGGCCACATCATGCCCCTTTTTTCCGCACAAATCACACACCACATCCCCTCTGGGTGCACCCTGAATAGCGTGGAGTTGCTCTTTCTTCTGCGCTGCCAATCTCTTGAAGCACTTTTCCAAAGGATGGCCTGGCCGGCCACAGAAGCTGCAAGTCCCCTTGGTCTTCTTCCCTGAAACTGCATCAGGTTCCTGGGGGCCTTTCCCCCCAACAGACTTTCACTTGTCTTGCCTCGCCTACTGGCCTCTATTCTTAGCATTCTCAATGGCCTCGACCTTCAAAGCAGCTTCAACCACTCTGGCATAACTGACTGCTCCGTAGGCACTTGCTAACTGCTGAACGTCGCTTCTCAGCCCGCCTAGAAATCGCTTAACCCGGTCTGCTTCAACACTCACAAGTCCAGGAGCAAACCGACTCAGTTTGCTAAACTCAACCTCATATTCACTAACCGTGAGTTTCCTTTACTTCAAATGCAGGAAGTCGTTCATCAACCGGTCCCGCTCGACCGAGGGCAGAAATTTACTCAACAGCATTACCTTAAACAACTCCCAGGTGCATCCTGCCACCACACTTTCCTTCTCCCTTAACCACCAACTCTTTGCCAATCCCTTGAGCTGGTAGGCAGCGAGCATTACTTTCTGATCATCCGTAATCCCAGAATAGGAGAACATCTCCTCTATAGAAATCAACCAGTCATCCAAAATCATGAAATCTGCCTGCCCGCCATAAGTAGGGGGCCTAAGCCACTGAAACTGAGATATGAAGGCCATCTCCGGGGGCACCACAACTGGAGGCACAAGGGGAGCATGAGGGGAGGAACAGCTACACCCCCAACGGGGTCCTGAACTCTCTGAGCCTGCCCTGCCACCACTGCAACCAAGGACTGAATCTGGGTCTGCACGTCCACCATCTGCCTCGATAAGTCTTCATTACTTTGCCATAAACTTTCAATCAGGGCCTCGCTCTGGGATCCCGAAGACTCACCCTTAGATTGGGGAGTCGATCGCGTCGCAGGACGCTTCGCCATCCTATAATCGCACCAGTTCTAGTTAAAACCCAACCCAGCAGCTAGAATAAAACTATCTGGTACAGACAAGCATACTTAAATAGGAATTTCAACTGCAAATCTTGTTCTGGGATTTGTTTTATAATGATGATGTTATGCTTAACCTGAGATGGTTCACTACCATCATACTAACTCATGTGCCTAAATCATGGATGCATGCTTTTATATTCGTTTTGACTCAAAACCATGTGTGTACATATGTCATCATGCAAATCTTTAGCCTGACATGTTATGCTTATAAATTGTTATGCTATGCATGTCGTGTTATGCATTCTAAAAAGGCCTTAATGCATGTCATGGGCGGCGTACACATGAAAATGTTATGCATTTCATACTACATAACATTCCCATGCAACGAAAAAAAGAAAACGCGCTAGTCGCATTCATGTGGTGAGGTTATGCATCCCATACTACATAACCCTCACATGTTGCCTCCTATGGTGGATCCATATACAAACACATATTATGCATCCCATACTACATAATATGCCCCGTATACTTCTTTATGCTTATGAGTGTAGTGTTCGTGCTTTGGCCAAGACGTGCTGATGACATATCGGTGAGTGTATGCTTATGAAGCTAAACTTCTAATGCAATCAAAAGGAAAGGTTGCCCGACTAACCTGTCAAGTAACCTCCCTCTGATACCAACTGTCACAACCCGCATTTTACCTGAGGTTAAGAAGTATCAGAGTACGGGAAAACACGCGTTGTGATGCCACGTCCAGCAGGGGATAACTGCTGACGCTCAGGCAACGCACTAAGATTTAAAATCACTAGTTTAGAAATAGAAGAAAACTAGTTTATTAAAAAGCCGTATTCCTTGGCATAGTGGATCAGCTAGTCCACGATAGGAAACAATATATTTGTTTGCACCGGAAAATACTTTGATTTAGTTGATTTGACATCCTAAATGAGTATAAGGGCCCTAAGGGGATCACTTATGGTATGCACGACTCCTAAGGTGAGTATAGTATTTATATATGAAAGATATTCTTTACGCTTAAAGAAGATAGTGCTTTAGTTTTGCAAATATGATATGCATGAGGTACATATAATAGTTTAGGGTTATAAAATACCTAACAAGCAACCTAGCATAAAAACTTCCCAAAAGCAAGTAAGCAACCCCAAGGGGGCAAAAAGAAATAACAGTTTTAATTCATATCCAGCAAAACGAGTAAGCCACTAGTGGGCGTCGACAACCCGACACGAACCAACCGGTGAGTGTGCATGTCTATACAGAAAAGAAGAATAACTACCTCACCAGGTGAAAGATCCGCAACTCGGCTACCCTGGAGGCTACCAGCAAAACCCACTAAAAGGAATCAGCCGCTCTATCGGCTACAACCTGATCCTGAGGCATTCAAGAAAGAACACCTCAGCAAAGAAGTAATCAACAGAAAAGGAGCATTAGACAAAGTAATAAAGAAGGGTTTCCCAACCCGTCAACAAAGTGCTAACAGCAGAAGAAAAGACATGCCAGTAAGAAGGAAAAAAAATATTGTCAAAAAGAACAATAAAGGTAAATCACACCAAGTGTGAGCACAAAAGCTACCTGCTCTGCAGAAGGAACCAACCTGCAGTAGTAAAGCATCAGTATACTAACAGGAAAAACAAAAAGTAAGCAAAGGGAGAGCTAACAATCCTAACTTTGCGGGCAAATGACCGGGGTGTAAATAATAAGGGGCTGGAGCGTGTGGCAGTACCAACACCAATAACCAGACCCCAAAATAAATACTCAAGGGTGAAACACAACCGGTGGCAGCCTTAGGGTCCACACACCTAAACAAGTTGGCCCCATTGTCCAAACTTAGTGGTGTCAGCAGCTCAACACACACATTTCACCCCTCCAGAGTCCAGAAAACACCCCCTCCGGTCATAGTCCACGAGTCAGCATGCAAAAACTAGCCGAACACCCCAACATCCCCCTTAGGAAAAAAAACTCCTCTAACAGTCCTAAGGAAGCACACACCCCAAGGCTAAAGACTTAGCAAAAAAAAATGACCCTGGCATTGAGTGAGTGCACCACACTCAATGTCATAAGCCTAACAGTCTAGGCGTTGAGTGAGGTACACTCACTCAACGCTTTTGACTTAGCATAATCCTCAGCTATCCTAACCCCAGCCAACTCAACGCCACTCATCCAGAGAGTTGTAAATCTATTCCAACTCTCTCCTACCCCCTTTTACCCGACCACAACAGCCTAATAATTTAGACTATAACCTAAATAAGCCCAACTCTACTTCCAGCTACCCACTGGACACAAACTAAGAGCAAGGAAAGAGAAGAAGAGAAGATAAGCTAAAATCTAGTTCCTGAAGCCAAACATGGCTGAAACAAGAAAAAAGAAAAAAAAATTGTTGGGCTAGCTATTAGGAAGCAAAACAGAGCTATAACAGGAATATTAGCAAGCAATGATTCAAATAGCAAGGGCGAAAGAGCCACTTGCCTCACCACCAGGCTCCAGCAGCAGCCTTCACTTTACTGCTCGGCACCGGCAGCAAGGCTACCTAGGGAGAAATAAAAGCCTGGAGCTTTTAGAGAAGAGGAAGAGGAGAAGACCAAAAAAAAACTAGCTCCTAATGGTGGCCCTAAATCAAGAAAAACTTACCTAGGATGGAAGATCTGGACGAGAGCAAGCCGGATCCGCCTTTTTTTCTGAGCAATCCGAGCACTAGAGCCACCGGAAACCACCGGCCGAGGCTTCAGCTCCACCGCCACCTTCCTTCCGCTGGAAGCCAGCAAGCTCTCGGGAAAGGGGAAAAAATGGGGAGGAGGAGAACAGCTGGAGCTTTTAATGCAACCTCCACTTACTTATCCTATAGTTAAATAAAGATAACCTAGCCTAAGCACTAGCTGGCTACATAAAATATAGCAATCGGCCACTAGATGACACTTAAAAAAATAAAATAAGCCACACAAACCGAACACTCAGCTGAGCCTTTGCTCATCCAGCACAGTCCAACTATAGCTGAAAGCTTAAATATATATATATATATATATATATACAGACATACACTAATATATATATATATATGCACACACACACAGAAATATATATAACTATATATATATACTCACATATATATATATATATATATATATATATATATATATATATATATATATATATATATATATAAGTATACATGCATACAAGCTAGCATCAACATGAATGTAACTAATTAGCTAAACAACTTAGCCTAAAAAAAACAAGGCACCAGCCCTCCAAGCTCGGCCACACAAGGCCATGCACAGCAAACGTCGAAACGACACGAAAAAAAAACACATGATCTCGGATTTTGACAAAACTCGTGTCGTAGCTAAACCACCAAGCTACGAAAACAACGGCAAAGTCGAAAACAACATCCGATGATCAAAACTCGGGCTATCACTACCCGAAGCCAAAACACAAGCATTCCCCGGGGCCTCACCGAGTCACAAAACCAGACCCGGCTTGCCAGGGAATCTTGCAAGCAGGCTACAAACAGGCCACTCAAGGAACCTAAAGAGCTAAGACCACGCTCTAACAACGGTAAAGGCCGACTATGCGTCACCGTAACGCCAAACAATGATCAAACAAAATACAGAAAAACCGGGGGCGTTACAGGAAGGAGGAAGACGATGCCTGTAATCAGACGAGCGTCGAGGCTGCGCTCAAAACTTCAAAGCACCAGAGCCACACCTCGGATTCCAGTGTCCATGTCGCTCCCGTGGGGCAGTCTGTTGCCCGCTGGGAGCTGAAGTCTCTCTCTCCCCCCAAGCTGTAATGGGGAGCGTCCTATCGCCCCCGATTCTCTGAACACATTGTAATCACAAGCAGCTAGTGGACTTTGACCGGCACAGATCCGGTCACGTGGTATTTTACCCAGTTGAGGGGTTTTTCCACATCATCACATCTTGAGTCAACCTTTCATTTTATCTGACTGTGTGCGAGCTCGATCCTTCTGCAAGCTAAGATGGTCCAATTGAATTTTGTCCGACCGGGGCATCGAGTTAGCCCACAATAGTTTGGCGCCATCTATTGGAACACGATTCCCAGCATCCTTCAAAAAACAAGATCACCTGCCTTGTCGCTTCCAAGTTCTGCTTCAATGGAAAAAAGAAGCGCCTGCACCGCTAAAGGATCCGCCCTCGGCAAACACGACGAGCCTGCACGCTCCCACTCTTTAGTGAACGTGCCACTAATGGCTGAAGTAGCTTTCGCCCCGTCACAGCCCTAGATTGGCGTGTTCGCTAGATGGAAGAGCAACAAACCGAAATGCTCACACTGCTCCGAAATATGGGAGCACCTCCTACTCCTCCGCTGCCGCTAGCGCCAGCTAACCTTCCGTCATAGCCGAATCAGCACAGGGCCCAAGAAGTTCCTTCAAGACAGGAAGGACCCGAAGAATATTCTGAATCCGCCAGTTCTGCTCACCCGGCCCAGAGGGTGGTGAGAGCAGACCATTTTCATCATAACCCCGTCAATGACGCCTGCCTTCCTTCGCTTGAAAGATTTACTCGGGAGGGAATTCGAGAGGTGATCACTGCAGAATGTCGCTTGGCGGGAAGAAGAGATGTTCATGCCCACCGACCGCTCTGCCAAGGATCCCTTTTGGCACCACAAATTCTCGACCATCCAATCCCATACGGATTCACGCTCCCGAACATTGAGACGTTCAACGGGACAGACGATCTGCTAGAGCATGTTAACCACTTCACCATCATTATGAGGATCTACAATGCACCAGACCAGTTGCTCTGCCAAGTATTTATAACCACTCTCAAAGGTTAGGCCAGAACATGGTTCCATTCGTTAAGGGCCGGAAACATCGCCAACTTCACAGAGCTGACAAGGCAGTTTGTCAATCAGTTCATCGCCAATCGCAGGATCGTCCGCGACCCCTCCCACTTGTCGGGAATCTACCAAAACGAAGGAGAAACCCTGAAGGACTTCTTCTAATGTTTTACTATAGAAGCCCGTCAGATTCCAGGATTCGACCCCGAGTTATATCGGGGAGTGTTCCTTAGAGGCCTCCGCCCTAGCGGCTTCTACTCAGCACTGATGAGAGAAACTGTCCCCAACTATCCTGACCTCATGCATCAGGTAGAGGCGCAGATAGCCGCTGACGAAGCTATCAAAGCCTATCTCCAGCAGTTTGATGGGGCCCAGAAGCGGAAGAGAGAAAAGGAGTCGGCCCATCAGCATCAAGAAGGAAGATTCCGGAAAGAGCGCCAGAATGGGCAGCGCCGACGAGACCATCTGAGAGATCAACCACCTAGGGATTATACTCCCCTCAACACCACGCGCACCAATTTACTCTATGTCATTCAAAATGAGCTAGCATTATATTGGCCCAAACAACCGGCCCATAACCCCAGAAACGATCAGTCCAAATATTGCGAGTTCCATCGAACTACAGGACACACCACCGAGGACCGTGTGTCACAACCCGCATTTTCTCCGAATTTAGGAAATATCAGAGTATGAGAAAATACGCGCTATGATGCCACGTCAAGCAGGGGATAACTGCTGACGCTCAGGCTAAACCAACTACACTCCTTATGCAAGAAAATCCTGTGTTTTATGAATAGAAAATCAGCTATATTTTAGAGACCGTATCCCTCGGCTCAGTGGATCACCTAGTCCACGAAAGAAAACGATATTTGCACTCTGCGGAAAAATACTTTGTTTAGGTTTGATATCCTAAAGAGCACATAAGGATCCTTAGAGAACCACTTAAGCTATGCAAGCCTCTACATTTAATTTATACAATATATAAGAAAACGGTTTTCATACGTGATTTGGAAAATAGTGATTAAGTTTATAAAACATGCTGATCATGAGCTTTATTTATAATAATATTTATAGTTTAAAAGTATCTAGCAACCTAGCATAAATCCTTCTCAAAGCAAGTAGACTATCTCCAGAAAATGGTAGCAGCAAAAGTAATATATCTAGTACAAGGTAACAACTACCAGTGGGCGCCAACAACCTGACACGAACCCACTGGCACATATGTATGTCTGTAAGAAAGTACTGAAAAACTACCTCACTAACAAGGTAAACGGAACTCCAAAGTCCGGGAGACCACCAACACCACCACTGCAAACTAGCCACCCAACTGGCTATGGCTCAGAACCTGGGGTACTCCAAAAGAAAATAGAATACCTCAGCAAGCAACAAGGTAAAAACAACTGCATGTAAGAGTCAACTAAAAGGAAGAAGTAACGGAAAACATGCAGTAGAAAGAGTCACAACTATCCAAAACAGGACAACAGGAAAAATGCACCACGTGCAAGAAAACAGCAACAACCCCAACCCAGGAACAACATCCTGCGGGGCCTACTAGGCTACCAAGAGCCAAAAGTGCTACAAACCATCAAGGGAACAACTTCTAACACCCTAAACTGTGGGAAGTGGTAGTAGCAAAAACAAACAACGAGGAACCGGATCGGAGGCAAACTCAGTCCCCCCCATCCACCATGTCCAAGTCAACAAGCTCGAGGGTCTACACGTGAAAGCACAAGGGACCTTCCACCCACACATGCCCAGCCCGTACCTGGAGCAAGAAAAACAAGAGTGGCCTTGGCTATATCACACAACTCCACACTCCTGAAGAGCTACAAACCACCACTACTAACCACGACCCACGATTCGGCCTTTAAGAAGGTAAAGAAAACGGCCGACAAGGAAATACCAGAAATATAACAAGAAAACCACTCGGGAATGAAAAACAAGGTAAAGGAAGAGTGTTGAAAAGAATCAACACGACAAGGCATTGAGTGAGACCCACTCAGTGCCTACCTAAACCTTGGCGTTGAGTGAGCTAGCCTCACTTAAAGCCAAAACCAAACTCTAACCACAATCTCATTAAGGTAACACGGAGCTCGACGATTGTCGACCGGAGTTCAACGATAGTCGAACGGCCTAAGGCAGAAACCGAGATCGACGATCTCCATTCAGAGATTGACGATAGCCGAACGATTCTAAGACAAAATGAGGCAGGGAACTTCCAGTACTCGAGTAGTTGCCTACTACTCGTGTATTCAAATTCCAGCACTCGAGTAGTTACCAACTACTCGAGTACCTCAACCCTCTACTCGAGTAGTCGCCTACTACTCGAGTATACAAACATAACCAGCACTCGAGTAGTTACCAACTACTCGAGTACTCCAACCAGCTACTCGAGTATCTACAAACAGCTACTCGAGTACTCCAACCAGCTACTCGAGTATCTATAAACAGCTACTCGAGTACTCCAACCAGCTACTCGAGTATCTACAAACAGCTACTCGAGTACTCCAACCAGCTACTCGAGTAGTTGCCAACTACTCGAGTATACAAACATAACCAGCACTCGAGTAGTTACCAACTACTTGAGTACTCCAACCAGCTACTCGAGTATCTACAAACAGCTACTCGAGTACTCCAACCAGCTACTCGAGTATCTACAAACAGCTACTCGAGTATCTACAAACCAGCTACTCGAGTATCTACAAACAGCTACTCGAGTATCTACAAACCTGCACTCGAGTAGATTCCTACTACTCGAGTAAACCAAACCACTTACTCGAGTATCTCGAGCCCACTACTCGAGTAACCCAAAACCCCTACTCGAGTAGTTACCTACTACTCGAGTAACTCAGAACCCCTACTCGAGTAGTTACCTACTACTCGAGTAACTCCAAGGCAAATACTCGAGTTAATGTCTTCTACTCGAGTATCTCAAAGCTACTACTCGAGTATCTCGAAACCACTACTCGAGTGTTCCAGAACTAATACCCGAGTAATCTACTACCTACTCGAGTAACATACTCCCATACTCGAGTAATACACTTAACAAATTTGGGAAAAACACCCCCCCTCCCCTCCTAACACTCCCTCTCGGCTACACCCAAACCAGAGCAAATCTGAACAAAGATAAACGTCATTACGCCGGCAAAGTTGGGTTCCAACAGTACAAGTAGGGGGGGTCAATAGGAAGAACTAATTCCTAAAGATAGCAAGAAAAATGAGAACAACAAGGCCTCTAACCTGGGCTAACAGGGATTTCAATTTCAGCAAGAATAATCAAAAAAAGAAACTTGGCAAGGGCAAGAATACCACTTGCCTCAACTTTCAGCGAAGCTTGGACGGCTTTCCTCCTCTTTACACAGAATGAACAGCCGCGGCACCTAGAACAAATCTCACGGCCATTAATGGCGGAAAACTCCAAAACCGAAAACCCAAATCTCATCAAAACTCCATGAAAATCAAATATCTTACCGTCGAAACGAAGATCTCGGAGAGAGCAAGCCAACGCCGTTTTCGAAATCGAATTCCTTTCACGAACAAGCCCGGAATCGCGGACCGAAGGAGGTACAGGACGGGCGATTTTTCTCCGTTTTCTCTCGTACAGGGGCGGCGGTTTCTTATGGGGAAGATGATACGGTGCTTTTCTACTTCTAACCTAACTATATATATAGATAAATATATTTATTAATATATAATAACATAATTTATTACATAAAGCACCAAAATAACGCGAAAACCGAACCACCTCGGAATTTAACGAAATTCGCACCGTAGCTAAATACTCATGCTACGAACACAACGGCGAAGTCGAAATTAACTTTCGACGAACAGAACTCGAGTTATACCCATATAAAGCCAAACACAAACATCCCCCCGAGAGGCCACACCGGGTCACCCAAAACGACTCGGCTTGCTAGGGAGATCTTGCCAACAGGCTACAAAATAGGGCACTCAGTTCCAAGGAGCTAAACCACACTCCACAAATGGCACAAGCCACGGAAACGCATCATCGTAACGCCAACGAGAATAAAAATAATCGCAGGAAAAATCGGGGGCGTTACAGTCACTCCCCCTAAAAGAAAGTTTCATCTCGAAACTTTACGCACAATACACCTACTAAAGAAGGAGAAACTACTAATAAGAGTTACAAGAAGGAAAACATACCGATTAAATCAACGAAACAGGTGAGGGTAAGCCCTCCTCATAGCCGACTCTAACTCCCAAGTCGCGCTTTCCAAATCCTGATTCTTCCATAGAACCTTAACCATCGGTATGGACTTCTTTCGCAGCTCACGCTCCTGAGTATCCAAAATACGAACCGGCATCTCAACAAAAGAGAGGTTGGGCTCCAACTGGGGCGCAACATCTAAGAGCTGCCCACTGCTGCGAACACACTTCCGCAATTGGCTAACATGAAAAACATTATGCACACCTGGGAAGTTCGCTGGCAAATCCAATCTATAAGCTGACACACCAATCCGTTCCAAAATCTCAAACGGACCCACATACCTTGGGTCTAACTTCCGATTCTTACCAAATCTCTTAACACCTACCATCGGGGAAACTTTGAGGAATACAAGGTCCGCGACGGAAAACTCCAAAGCAGATCTACGCCGATTGGCGTTCTTTTCATATCTCTCCTGGGCTATACGAAGTTTCTCCCGAATAAGCTTCACTGCGACTTCCATTTCCTCAAGCGCATCGGGACCCAACAAAGGCCTCTCACCAGCCTCAGCCCAAAACAACAGAGTCCTACAACGCCTCCCATACAAGGCTTCGAACGGAGCCATCTGCAAACTTTCCTGATAACTGTTGTTGTAGGCAAATTCCATGAGTCGCAATCGCTCATCCCATGCTCCACCGTAGTCTAAAATATATCATCGAATCATATCCTCAACAATTTGGTTCACCCTCTCCGTCTGCCCATTGGTCTGCGGGTGGTAGGCAGTAGAATACCTCAGATCCATACCCCAAACCTTCCTGCAGACTCTGCCAAAAACGAGAAGTAAACCGGGAGTCTCGATCGGAAATGATGCTAACCGGCACACCGTGGAGTCGGATGACTTCATTCATGTATAACTCCGCCATCTTCTTCATCGGGTAATCAATCTTATAAGGCACGAAGTGAGCACACTTCGTCAATCTATCCACTATAACCCAAACAGAATCAAATCCCCTCGGGGATTTCGGTAATCCCGTAATGAAATCCATAGATATACATTCCCACTTCCAAGTCGGGATCTCTAGCGGAGTCAACTTACCACCAGGCCTTCCATGATCGGCCTTCACACGCTTGCAAGTGTGACACTCAGCAACAAATCGGGCTATATCTCCTTTCATACAATACCACCAGGCAATTTGCCTTAAGTAACGGTACATCTTCGTAGATCCTGGATGGTAGGAAACGCTGGAACCATGAGCCTCACTGCAAATCATCCTCCTAATATCCCCGACAGCGGGAACGCAAAACCTGCCGCGGTACTTCAAAGTACCCGCACCATCGATAGCAAAATCGGGCAACTCTCCCTTCTCAGTCCTGGTTAAAAGGTGCATAAGATCAGGATCGTCCTTTTGGTGCAGCCTAGTCAAAGAAATCCAGGACGGCTCTGCCACTGACAAACTACTCTGCAAACTACAGCATCCCACTGATATATCCATAAGGAGGAACTCCTCCACTAAACGATCGGCGGAGAGGTTAAAGATCTTTCCCGTCTTTCGGCTCAGGGCGTCGGCCACCACATTGGCCTTGCCCGGATGATACTGGATCTCTACATCATAATCAGCCACATACTCCAGCCACCGCCGCTGACGCAGATTCAACTCCTTCTGCGTGAACACGTACTTTAGGCTCTTATGGTCAGTGAAGATCTTGCATTGAGCCCCATAAAGTAGGTGCCTCCACAACTTCAAAGCATAAATAACTGGTGCAAACTCAAGGTCATGCGTGGGATAATTCTTCTCATGAGTCTTCAATTGCCTTGACCCATAGGCAATTACCTTTCCCTCTTGCATTAATACGCATCCCAGACCTACAAGTGAAGCATCCACGTAAACATCATAATCTACTCCCTCGGTAGGCAGGGTCAGAACGGGAGCAGTGCACAATCTCTCCTTTAGCTCCAGAAAAGCCTCCTCGCACTTTTCGCTCCAAACAAATGCCACATTCTTCTGAGTCAACTTGGTCAAAGGTGCGGCTAGGGAAGAGAAACCCTCCACAAATCTTCTGTAATAGCCAGCCAATCCTAAGAAACTCATGATCTCTTTAGGCGAACTCGGTCTACTCCAATCCATCACTGCTGCAATCTTTTCTGGATCGACCGAGATCCCATCCTTGTTCACCACATGGCCTAGAAAAGAAACCTGAGGCAACCAAAATTCGCACTTGCTCAACTTGGCGAATAACTTGTGGTTCCTCAACTCTGATAGGACCAAACGCAAATGCTGCTCATGCTCCTCAGCACTGCGAGAGTAAACTAATACGTCATCAATGAAGACCACAACGAACTTGTCGAGGAAATCCTTGAACACTCGGTTCATCATATCCATAAAGGCTGATGGTGCGTTGGTCAGACCAAACGACATTACCAGAAACTCAAAGTGTCCATGCCTCGACCTAAACACAGTCCGTGGAATGTCCGCCTCACGGATCCTGAGTTGATGATAACCAGAACGAAGATCGATCTTGGAGAACACCGTGCTACCACGCAACTGGTCAAATAAATCATCGATCCTCGGCAGAGGGTACCTGTTCTTGATAGTGACCTTGTTCAACTCTCTATAGTCGATGCAGAGCCGCATCGACCCATCTTTCTTCTTTACAAACAAAACAGGAGCACCCCAAGGCGACGAACTCTGCCTAATAAACCCCTTAGCTAACAGCTCATCCAACTGAACTCGCAACTCCTCTAACTCACGAGGGGCCATCCGGTACGGCGCCTTAGCAATAAGACGCGTACCCGGCTCTAAATCGATCACAAACTCAACATCCCGATCAGGAGGAAGACCAGGAAGATCATCAGGAAAAACATCGGCGAAACCACGAACAATAGGAATCTCTTCCAAGCGTGGTACGCTAACAGCGGCTCCCACCGCCGAGACTAAACAAACACAACAACTAGAAAGAAACAACCTCTGAGCACATACCGCAGAGATGACAGGAAAATCCTGACACAGAACAGCATACACGCTGCCGGGCTGACCGTCATCTCTGATGAAGTCCAAGCGCTTCCTTTGCACTGAATGACCGCATCATACCGAGAGAGCCAGTCCATGCCCAAAATGACATCGAAATCCTCCAGATCAATCATTTTTAGGTCCGCCTTCGCAAGAAAGTCCCCCAACAAAACTGGGCAATCCAAGATGCCCAAATCTGACAACACAGATTCACCAGAAGGAAACTTGACACGGAAGGAATCCCGAACACGATCTAGAGTCAACCGATGACGCTCTACAAAGGCTCTAGCCACGAACGAGTGGGTAGCGCCGGAGTCAAACAGAACACGCGCCCAACGGTTCTTCACCTTAAACTTCCCTATAGGAACACATAAACTAAGGAACTACCACAGCAATACCGCAACATACAAGCAAATAAAACTACCAGGCTAGAAAAACAACAACCGCTAACCTGAAATAACCTGGGTCGAAGTCTGAGCCTCCTCGGAAGAAATCACGTTCAGCTTCCCTTTTCCCTTGTCCACACGCGGAGGTGGAGGTAAAGCCTGCAACAGAACTGCAGGAAGAGCTGACTGAACCTGAGGACACCTCGACTTGATATGACCCTTCTGCCCACACTGAAAGCAGACTCTATCCTTGGTCCAACACTGGGCCGCATCATGCCCGGACCGCTTGCAAACCGAACAGGAGACATCTCTCCTAGGAGCACCCTGGATCGCATGAACCTGCTCCTTCTTCTGAGCTGCTGACCTCTTAAAACATTTCTCGACAGGATGGCCTGACCGGCCACAGAAACTGCACACTACTCGGCTCCTCTTTCCCGGAACAGCATCGGGTACCAGGGGCTTCTTCCCCTCCACAGACTTTCTCTTGTCCTTTCTCATCTGCTGGCCTCTGCTCTTTGCCGTTTCAATAGCCTCAACCTTAAGAGCAGCCTCTACAACTCCAGCATAAGTCACAGACCCATAAGCACTGGTCAACTGTTGCACCTCGCTTCTCAAACCACCAAGAAATCTCTTAACTCGATCAGCCTCAACGCTGACCAAAGCAGGGGCAAAACGGCTCAACTTACTAAATTCTATTTCATACTCACCCACCGTGAGTTGCCTTTGCTTCAGATAGAGAAAGTCATTCATGAGGCGGTCACGCTCAACCGAAGGCAAGAACTTCCTCAACAACATCTCCTTAAACATTTCCCAAGAGCATCCAGCTACTAAGCTCTCCTTCTCTCTCAGCCACCAACTCTTAGCCAATCCTTTAAGCTGATAGGTGGCTAGCATCACTCTATGGTCACCTGCAATCCCTGAATACGAAAACATCTCCTCCATAGAGATCAGCCAATCATCAACAACCATGAAATCTGCCTTCCCGTCATAAGTGGGAGGGCTCAGCCTCTGAAACTGCGAGATGAAGGCCATCTCCGCTGGCACCACTACCGGAGGTCTCACGAGTGCAGGGGGAGGAGGAACAGCTAACCCCCCAGCAGGAACTTGCGCACCCTGAGCCTGCCCTGCCACAACTGCCACCAAAGACTGAATCTGGGCTCGCACCTCCTCAACTGTCTGCCCATAGAATCGCTACTCTGACGCAGACTCTCGATCACCGCATCATGCTGAGCCCCAGATGACTCACCTTCAGACAAGGGGGTCGAACGAGTCGCAGGTTGCCTAGCCATCCTAAAATCATAACCACCCCAAATCAGATCCCCAATCAACGACTAGAACCCAAACACAAGTACAGACCATACATATATAGATATAGGCTTAAAGCTGCTAAACTTGCTCTGAGAGTTTATCTTTTAACAAAAAAATTTGATGATATGCCCTAACCTAGGATGGTTAAACACCACCATACTAACTCTTGTGCCTAGATCGGATGCATGACTTTAAATTAATTTGAAAACTTATGTGTGTACATATGTCATCCTGCAAATCTTTAGCTTGGCACGTTGTGCTTATGCAATGATATGCTATGCAATGATATGCTATGCATTCTAAAAAAAAGGCCCTAATGCATGTTATGAGCGGCGTACGCATGAAAATGTTATGCATCCCATACTACATAACATTCCCATGCAACGAAAAAGAAATGTGCTAGTCGCAGTCATGTGGTGAGGTTATGCATCCCATACTACATAACCCTCACATGTAGCCCCTATGGTGGATCCATATACGAACACATATTATGCATCCCATACTACATAATATGCCTCGTATACTTCATGTTATGCCATGAGTGTAGTGTTCGTGTTTTTGCCAAGACGTGCTGATGACATATCGATGTGTGAATGACATGATGCTGAACTACTAAAGCAAACCAAGGAAGATTGCTCAACTAACTTGTCAAGCAACCTCCCTCTGATACCAACTGTCACAACCCGCATTTTCTCCGAATTTAGGAAATATCAGAGTATGAGAAAATATGCGCCATGATGCTACGTCAAGCAGGGGATAACTGCTGACGCTCAGGCTAAACTAACTACACTCCTTATGCAAGAAAATCATGAGTTTTATGAATAGAAAATCAGCTATATTTTAGAGACCGTATCCCTCGGCTCAGTGGATCACCTAGTCCACGAAAGAAAACGATATTTGCACGCTGCAAAAAAATACTTTGTTTAGGTTTGACATCCTAAAGAGCACATAAGGATCCTTAGAGAACCACTTACGCTATGTAAGCCTCTACATTTAATTTATACAATATATAAGAAAACGGTTTTCATACGTGATTTGGAAAATAGTGATTAAGTTTATAAAACATGCTGATCATGAGCTTTATTTATAATAATATTTATAGTTTAAAAGTATCTAGCAACCTAGCATAAATCCTTCTCAAAGCAAGTAGACTATCTCCAGAAAATGGTAGCAGCAAAAGTAATATATCTAGTACAAGGTAACAACTACCAGTGGGCGCCAACAACCTGACACGAACCCACTGGCACATATGTATGTCTGTAAGAAAGTACTGAAAAACTACCTCACTAACAAGGTAAACGGAACTCCAAAGTCCGGGAGACCACCAACACCACCACTGCAAACTAGCCACCCAACTGGCTATGGCTCAGAACCTGGGGTACTCCAAAAGAAAACAGAATACCTCAGCAAACAACAAGGTAAAAACAATTGCATGTAAGAGTCAACTAAAAGGAAGAAGTAACTGAAAAACATGCAGTAGAAAGAGTCACAACTGTCCAAAACAAGACAACATGAAAAATGCACCACGTACAAGAAAACAGCAACAACCCCAACCCAGGAACAACATCCTGCGGGGCCTACTATGCTACCAAGAGCCAAAAGTGCTACAAACCATCAAGGGAACAACTTCTAACACCTTAAACTGTGGGAAGTGGTAATAGCAAAAACAAACAACGAGGAACCGGATCGGAGGCAAACTCAGTCCCCCCCCATCCACCATGTCCAAGTCAACAAGCTCGAGGGTCTACACGTGAAAGCACAAGGTACCTTCCACCCACACATGCCCAGCCCGTACCTGGAGCAAGAAAAGCAAGAGTGGTTTTGGCTATATCACACAACTCCACCCTCCTGAAGAGCTACAAACCACCACTACTAACCACGACCCACGATTCGGCCTTTAAGAAGGTAAAGAAAACGGCCGACAAGGAAATACCAGAAATATAACAAGAAAACCACTCGGGAACGAAAAACAAGGTAAAGGAAGAGTGTTGAAAAGAATCAACACGACAAGGCGTTGAGTGAGACCCACTCAGTGCCTACCTAAACCTTGGCGTTGAGTGAGCTAGCCTCACTTAAAGCCAAAACCAAACTCTAACCACAATCCCACTAAGGTAACACGGAGCTCGACGATTGTCGACCGGAGTTCGACGATAGTCGAACGGCCTAAGGCAGAAACTGAGATCGACGATCTCCATTCAGAGATTGACGATAGCCGAACGATTCTAAGACAAAAAGAGGCAGGGATTTTCCAGTACTCGAGTAGTTGCCTGCTACTCGTGTATTCAAATTCCAGCACTCGAGTAGTTACCAACTACTCGAGTACCTCAACCCTCTACTCGAGTAGTCGCCTACTACTCGAGTATACAAGCATAACCATCACTCGAGTAGTTACCAACTACTCGAGTACTCCAACCAGCTACTCGAGTATCTACAAACAGCTACTCGAGTACTCCAACCAGCTACTCGAGTATCTACAAACAGCTACTCGAGTACTCCAACCAGCTACTCGAGTATTTACAAACAGCTACTCGAGTACTCCAACCAGCTACTCGAGTAGTTGCCAACTACTCGAGTATACAAACATAACCAGCACTCGAGTAGTTACCAACTACTCGAGTACTCCAACCAGCTACTCGAGTATCTACAAACAGCTACTCGAGTACTCCAACCAGCTACTCGAGTATCTACAAACAGCTACTCGAGTATCTACAAACCAGCTACTCGAGTATATACAAATAGCTACTCGAGTATCTACAAACCTGCACTTGAGTAGATGCCTACTACTCGAGTAAACCAAACCACTTACTCGAGTATCTCGAGCCCACTACTCGAGTAACCCAAAACCCCTACTCGAGTAGTTACCTACTACTCGAGTAACTCAGAACCCCTACTCGAGTAGTTACCTACTACTCGAGTAACTCCAAGGCAAATACTCGAGTTAATGCCTTCTACTCGAGTATCTCAAAGCTACTACTCGAGTATCTCGAAACCACTACTCGAGTACTCCAGAACTAATACCCGAGTAATCTACTACCTACTCGAGTAACATACTCCCATACTCGAGTAATACACTTAACAAATTTGGGAAAAACACCCCCCCTCCCCTCCTAACACTCCCTCTCGGCTACACCCAAACCAGAGCAAATCTGAACAAAGATAAACGGCATTACGCTGGCAAAGTTGGGTTCCAACAGTACAAGTAGGGGGGGTTAATAGGAAGAACTAATTCCTAAAGATAGCAAGAAAAATGAGAACAACAAGGCCTCTAACCTGGGCTAACAGGGATTTCAATTTCAGCAAGAATAATCAAAAAAAGAAACTTGGCAAGAGCAAGAATACCACTTGCCTCAACTTTCAGCGAAGCTTGGACGGCTTTCCTCCTCTTTATACAGAACGAACAGCCGCGGCACCTAGAACAAATCTCACGGCCATTAATGGCGGAAAACTCCAAAATCGAAAACCCAAATCTCATCAAAACTCCATGAAAATCAAATATCTTACCGTCGAAACGAAGATCTCGGAGAGAGCAAGCCAACGCCGTTTTCGAAATCGAATTCCGTTCACGAACAAGCCTGGAATCGCTGACCGAAGGAGGTACAAGACGGGCGGTTTTTCTCCGTTTTCTCTCGTACAGGGGCGGCGATTTCTTATGGGGAAGATGATACGGTGCTTTTCTACTTCTAACCTAACTATATATATAGATAAATATATTTATTAATATATAATAACATAATTTATTACATAAAGCACCAAAATAACGCGAAAACCGAATCACCTCGGAATTTAATGAAATTCGCACCGTAGCTAAATACTCATGCTATGAACACAACGGCGAAGTCGAAATTAACTTTCGACGAACAGAACTCGAGTTATACCCATATAAAGCCAAACACAAACATCCCCCAGAGAGGCCACACCGGGTCACCCAAAACGACTCGGCTTGCTAGGGAGATCTTGCCAACAGGCTACAAAATAGGGCACTCAGTTCCAAGGAGCTAAACCACACTCCACAAATGGCACAAGCCACGGAAACGCGTCATCGTAACGCCAACGAGAATAAAAATAATCGCAGGAAAAATCGGGGGCGTTACACCGTGCCCGCCCGAAGGAAGAAATCGAGCGTCTTGTTCGCCTAGGACTTCTCAGAAGGTTTTTATAAGGACATATACAGGACCAGCAAGACCCGCCTAGGCCACCCAGTGATCAACATAAAGTCCCACCGGGAGGAGCAAGTGGTAGGCAGATGGTTGGAAATATTGAAATCTTTGCCGGATCACCCGTTCTTTCAGCTCAAATCCTCTCAATAGGCGCGCAAGGAGGCTTCCATGAAGACAAGAAGTGAAAATAATACACCACCATAACCTTCGGAGATGAAGACCTCATCGGGCTCCAAACACCTCACCAAGATCCTCTCGTGATCAGCGTCGGGGTCAAGGATCCCTGTTATAATGTCAAGTGAATCCTCCTCGACAATGGAAGCTCTGTTGATGTATTATTCTACTCCACCCTTTAAAGCATGAAGCTCTCCAAGCAACATCTGACACCAGTGAACGGACCAATGTACGACTTCGACAACCATCCAGTACAGGTACTGGGCATGATTACCCTCCTAGTTACCATGATGAAATTTCTAAGGCAAGTGACACACGAAGTCCAGTTCTTTGTGGTAGATTCAAGCTCCGCCTACAATGCCATTTTTGGGAGGCCAGTCCAGTCCATCTTCATGGCTATCCCCTCGATTCCTCACCTAGCCATGAACTTCCCCACTCCGGGAGGAGTCAGAGTCATGCGCGGCAATCAGGAGGCCGTCATGAATTGATATTCTAAGCAAGCGCAACCAACCAAGGACACCACATTAAACATCGATGACTTCGATCTGCGCGACGAGGCGATATTATAGTGGGGGATGCCTATGGAAGGGCTAATCGAAGTCCCCCTTTCTCCAACAAACCCGGCTCATACCATCCACCTCAGGATGCTCTTGCCACCGCGAGATAAAGAGTAATTGACAGCCTATCTGCAGAAGAACAAAGATATCTTTGCCTGGGCTCTGGAAGATATGTCTGGCATAGATCCTCGCATCATTCAGCACTCTCTCAACATCAACCCGGCATGAAAACCTGTCATTCAGAAAAAGAGAAACTTTGCTCAAGAACATCTCCATGTAATTGAAGAAGAAGTAGAGAAGCTTCTCAGCGCCCATTTCGTCCGAGAAGTAAAATACCCTACCTGGGTAGCTAATGTTGTCCTAGTAAAGAAGTCTTCAGGAAAATGGAGGATGTGTGTGGATTACACCAAACTCAATCAAGCCTGCCCCAAAGACAGCTTCCCGCTCCCTAAAATTGATCAGTTAGTTGATTCGACTGCTGGGCACCAACTCCTCAGCTTCATGGAGGCATACTCCGGGTACAACCAGATTCGAATGAATCCTGCGGACGAGGAGCATACCGCGTTCTGAACTGACAAAAAAGTTTACTGTTACAAAGTAATGCCCTTTTGGCTCAAGAACACATAAACTACCTATCAACGGCTCATAAACAAGGTTTTTAAAGACCTTATCGGTAAGACGATGGAAGTATATGTTGACGATATGCTGGTTAAGAGCATTCATCGGGAAGGTCACTTGGAAGATCTCGAAAAGTGTTTTAAGATCCTTCGACAGTACGACATGAGTCTTAACCCCACTAAGTGTGCCTTCGGGGTAACATCAGGAAAATTCTTAGGATTCATGGTAACCCAGCGGGGGATAGAGGCTAACCCGGAGAAGATTAAGGCCCTGGAATACATGTCACCACCTCAATCCCTTAAAGAAGTGCAATGATTGAATGGGAGAATCACATCGCTCTCTCGATCCTTGGCGCGGACTGGGGATAAATACCTTCCTTCTTCAAGATTCTTCGGGGAGCCAAAACCACAAGTTTCCAGTTGACAAACGAATTTCAATCAGCTTTCGAGTCACTAAAGCAGTACCTGGCATCCCCTCCGCTTCTATCAAAATCGACCCCATGAGAGACTCTTTTTCTATACCGCGCTATCACACCAGGCGCGCTAAGCTCCGTGTTGGTAAAAGAGGAAGGAGGGATTCAACGCCTCATCTACTACCTTAGTAAGATCCTCTCGGACACTGAAACCTGGTATCCGATCACAGATAAGACAACCCTGGCACTTGTTTTTTCGGCAAGGAAACTTCGTCCCTACTTCCAGGCCCACACCATCAAAGTGTTGACCGAGCTACCTCTCTGCGCTATTCTTCAAAAGCCTGAGGCATCTGGCCGGCTGGTTAAATGTGTGGTCGAGCTAGGTTAATTTGACATCCACTTCCTGCCGCGTCCCGTCATCAAATCTCAAGTCTTAGCAGACTTCATTGTTGAAAATACTTTGCCAGTGGAGCCAGGAGTCACACCAACAGAGTCAGCACAAGGATGGACTATGTACATTGATGGAGCTTCCGGAATAGAAGGAGCAGGAGCCGGGCTGCTTCTCATAAGCCCAGAGCCCGTCACTTTAGAGTACGGACTCCGGTTGAAGTTTCCTGCCACTAATAACATAGCAGAATATGAAGTCTTAATCGCAGGACTCAGGCTCGCCATCGACTGTCACGTCAAGAAGTTAACAATCTACTCTGACTCCCATCTCATCGTCTCCCAAGTGGAAGGAGAATTTGAGCCAAAAAGCGAGCAGCTTGTCCAGTATCTCCAACTTTTTAAATCCCTCCTGCTTCAGATACCGCATGCCCAAATTCTCCACATCCCTCGAGAGCAGAACAGCCGAGAAGATGCCCTGTCAAAGCTGGACACAACTCCCACTCACTATCAATCAAGAAGACATTGGGTTGAAGAAATTGCCTTTCCCAACATCCAGAGGTCATGGGAGGTAGTGGAGATCGGAGAATCTAAGGGATCATGGATCACTCTGTTGGTAGACTACTTAGAGAGCCAGCAGCTGTCAGAAGACCAAAAGGAGGCCCGTCGTCTCATAATGATGGAGGCTACCTTCACATTGATCGGTGGAGAACAGTATAAACAATCCTTCGTTGGACCCTACCTGAAGTGTTTGATAGAAACTGACGCTGAGTATACCCTCCGTGAGGTTCATGGAGGAATTTGAAGAGAGCATTTGGGCGGAAAGGCCTTTGCTCAAAAAATCCTACGCCAAGGTTTTTACTGACCAACTATGAAAAAGGATGCGACAGACTTTGTCCAGAAGTGCAAAAGTTGTCAGCTACACGCTAACATTCCCCGACAACCTCTTGTTGCCCTTCACATGTTGCAAGGAGCTTGGCTCTTCGCTCAGTGGGGGATAGACCTCCTCGGCCCTCTACCTCAAGCCTCGGGACAGAGGAAATTCATCATCATGTCCATCGATTACTTCACCAAGTGGGTGGAAGCGGAGCCTCTCGCCAAGATTATTGAGGAGAATGCAAAGCAATTCGTTTGGAAGAACATCGTCTGCCGCTTTGGCATACCAACAATTATCATCACCGACAATGACACTCAGTTTACGGGAAAGTCTTTTACAAAGTTGTGCGAGGACTTAAAGATCGAGTTGCGACATATGGCTGTGTTGCACCCCCAATCCAATGGGCAGGTCGAGGTGACCAACCAAACCATTATGAAGGGACTAAAGGCGCGATTTGAAGACGCTGGGGGGAAGTGGTTCGACGCACTCCCCAATGCGCTTTGGGCATACCGGACAATGGAGAGGGCCCATACAGGAGAAACGTCGTACAATATCTGTTACAGTACTGAAGTTATTATCCCGGTCGACATCGGCATTCCAAGCCCCCGGGTCTCCAACTTCAACCTCCATACGAACGACAACGCTCTCCGAGACAATCTTGACTTGATTTCCGAGATCCATGAGGAAGCCACACTACGTACTGCAGCCTACCAGCAACGCACAACCCGCTATTACAACCGCAAGGTGAAGCCCAGACCGATCAACGTGGGAGACTTGGTCCTCCGCACTCTAGAAGTGGCTGGGAAAGGAACGCATGGCGACAAGCTATCTCCAACCTGGGAAGGACCCTTCGTCGTCACGGCTATGGTGAAACCAGGAACATACAGGCTACGCAATGCCGAAGGAAAGACTCTCCCCCGCACTTGGAATGCGCAAAACTTGCGCCGATTTTATCAATGATTTACTGCTTTATGTTTTTCTGATTGTGTAACGCATTTTTTAACAAAAGACACTATGATGTGTGTAAGCCGCGGGCCTGGACCCGCGCAAATTATCTTTATTCAAGCATTGCATTATGTTACTGCAAATTTTGTCTATTCAAACCGGAAAGGCGATGCACTCGAATTCCTCGTGGAGGGTCTGCCCCCTTTACGGCCGAGCCGCGAACAACCCTCGTGCAAACAAAACCGCGAGCAACCCTCACGAAAACCAAGCCGCGAGCAACCCTCACGCAAACCAAGCCGCGAGAAAACCTCGCGCAAACCAAGCCGCGAGCAACCCTCGCGCAAACCAAGCCGCGAGCAACTCTCGCGCAAACCAAGCCGCGAGCAACCCTCATGCAAACCAAACCGCGAGCAACTCTCACGCAAACCAAGCCGCGAGAGACTCTCACGCAAACCAAGCCACGAGCAACCCTCGCGCAAACCAAGCCGCGATCAACCCTCGCGTAAACCAAGCCGCGAGCAACCCTCGCGCAAACCAAGCCTAGAGAAACCCTCGCGCAAACCAAGCCGCGAGCAACCCTCACGTAAACTAATCCGCGAGCAACCCTCGCGCAAACTAAGCCGCGAGGAACCCTCGCGCAAACGAATCCGAGAGCAACCCTCGTGCAAACGAAGCCACGAGGAACCCTCGCGCAAACTAAGCCGCGAGCAACCCTCGCGCAAACTAAGGCGCGAGCAAACCTCACGCAAACTAAGCCGCGAGCAACCCTCACGCAAACTAAGCCACGAGCAACCCTCGCACAAACTAAGTCACGAGCAACCCTCGCACAAACTAAGTCGCGAGTAACCCTCGCACAAACTAAGTCACGAGCAACCCTCGCACAAACTAAGTCGCGAGTAACCCTCGCGCAACCTAAGCCGCGAGCCTGACTCGTGCAACCTCGCAAGGGCCTGCCCCCTTTCGCGACAAAGCTGCGGACCTGAGCCGTGCAACCTAAGCCGCGAGCCGGACTCGTGCAACTTCGCAAGGGCCTGCCCCCCTTCGCGAAAAAGCCGCGGACCTGGGCCGTACAAACTAAGCCGTGCAACCTAAGCTGCGGAACTGAGCCATGCAACTAAGCCGCGGACTAGAGCCTTACAAACAAAGCCACGGATCAGAGCCGTGCAAACGAAACAACTAAGATGACATGAAAAGAATAATGTCATAAACAATAACTGGAATGTTACAAAAAGGGCAATCAGCACCCAAGGGCAATAACAATGTGAGAAGCGAACTAAAACAAGCCGGAAATGGTATAACTGAAATTTTATTATCAGAAAAAGGTATCTATTACAAAGGTATGACCTCCCTTATATAGAATGGAGGAGAGAAGAGAGAATACAAATAAGAGATGTGGGACTAAAACTATACAAAAAAAATCTAGGCGGCTAGAACAACAGACCGGAACAAGCCGCGCGGTTAGACAGATGGGCTAACCGCTCGGCCACTGCCAGAGAGAGAGACAAGCCGCCATGTGAGACCGTTAGACCGCCCGGTCTCCTAGTCGCCATTAACAGACCGCTAGACCGCTTGGACCTCAGACCTCAACACAGCAACCAAACTGCTGAAGGCAAACCGCCAGACCGCCCGGTCAATAACCCGCCAAGCCAGACCGACAGACCGCCCGGTCTCTAACTTCAACACTCCCCCTCAAGCTGGAGCATATATGTCGATCATGCCCAGCTTGTCACATATATGAAGAAACGAGGCGGATACTGGCTTGGTGAAGATGTCAGCCAGCTCTTTTTCAGACGTGACGAAGGGAGTGCAAATTTGTTCCTTCAGAATCTCTTCACGAATGAAATGACAGTCGACCTCAATGTGCTTGGTTCTCTCATGGAAGACTAGATTTTTGGAGATGTATATAGCAGCCTTGTTGTCACAGAATATAGGTAGAGGATGGTTGTAGACCTCTCCTAAATCCAACATGAGAGCCCGTAGCCATTTTAGCTCGCAAGTGGTCGATGCCATACTCCGATACTCTGCTTCAGCACTGGACCTGGAGACAACAGATTGCTTCTTGCTCTTCCAACTTACCAGATTGCCCCCAACAAAGGTACAGAAACCGGAGGTAGACTTGCGGTCCCCTTTGTCATCAGCGTAACTCGCATCTGAGTAAGCTTCAACCCTCAGATGATCATTCTTCTGAAAGAGCAATCCTTTCCCAGGGGCTGCTTTGATGTATTCCAAGATCCGCAAGGAGGACTGTAGATGGCACTCCCTGGGAGCTTGCATGAATTGACTCACCTTGCCCACAGCATAGGAAATGTCGGGCCTAGTCACGGTGAGGTATATGAGCTTACCAACTAGACGCCTGTACCGCGAAGCATCTGAAAGAAGAGGCGAACCATCTGTCCAGGTTTTGTCTTCTCCAACATCCATGGGACATCGGGCAGGTTTGGCCCCAGTCAATCCTGCTTCTTTTAAAATATCAAGAGCGTACTTACGCTGAGAGAGGACTAAAGAGTTGGGCTTCCGAGAGATTTCGATCCCCAAAAAGTACTTCGGAGAACCCATATCTTTCGTGACTAGATGTTGGCGAAGATGCCGCTTTGTCAAGGCTACCCCTTCCTGGTCATTACCCGTGAGAAGAATATCATCAACATATACTGCAAGAACCACCAGTCCCGAAGAGGTTTTGCGAATAAATAGAGAGTGATCAGCAGCGCTGCGAGCAAAACCAACGGCCACCACGATGCCGCTGAACTTGTCAAACCAAGCTCGAGGGCTCTGCTTGAGGCCATAGATTGCCTTCTGTAGCCGGCATACTCGTGTCTCCCCCTGAGCAACATACTCTGGAGGTTGCTCCATGTAGACGGCCTCCTGAAGATCACCATAAAGGAAGGCATTCTTGATATCCAGCTGGGAAAGTGGCCAGTCTTTGTTGACCGCCACAGAGAGAAGGACCCGTATAGTGCTGAGACGAGCCATAGGAGAGAAGGTGTCAAAGTAGTCAACCCCATAGGTTTGAGTAAAGCCCTTAGACACCAGACGAGCTTTGTAACGGTTCACAGTGCCATCTGGGCCAAATTTGATGACAAAGACCCAACGACAGCCAACAACATCTGTATCAACGGGAGGAGGGACAAGAGTCCAGGTACCCCGCTCTGTGAGGGTCACCATTTCCTCATCCATGGCCAGCTTCCAGTGAGGAATGGCAAGGGCCTCCTAGTAGGAACGAGGTGTGGTAGAGTAGAGATAGCCAGTGCAAAGGCCCTGCGAGAAGGGGTAAGACGATCATATGAAACAACAGCAGTAAGGGGGTGTAGGGTACACGTCTGCACCCCTTTGCGAAGAGCTACAGGAAGATCCAGGTCGGCGGGCTCCTCGGCATCCAGAGAATCCGTGGCAGAGAGAGCTGGCCCGGGAGGAGAGAGTGACGACAGCGGAAATGAGGGAGATGGAGGCGGAGAGAGAGGAGTGGGCGGAGACGGAGGAGGAGCGGATATCGCAGTAGGAGACGAGGGAACGAACGGAATAACAGGAGAATCAGAGGTGGGGGAAGAGAAGAGGAGTCATCCGAGAAGTAGGAGGCATTCTCGAAGAAGGTAACGTCAGCGGAGACGAACTGCTTACGAAGAACAGGATCA
Organism: Platanthera zijinensis; assembly: GCA_039513925.1. Taxonomy (NCBI): domain Eukaryota; kingdom Viridiplantae; phylum Streptophyta; class Magnoliopsida; order Asparagales; family Orchidaceae; genus Platanthera; species Platanthera zijinensis. The sequence continues at coordinate 36,116,889 of CM077086.1, forward strand.
AAGCAGTAGTAGCCTTTCTGAGTGGCCGAGTACCCCAGAAAGACACATTTGGTGGAGCGAGGGGAGAGCTTATCACGGGTGGCAGATGGGGCATGCACAAAAGCAGTGCACCCAAAGATTCGGAGAGGGAGAGGAAAAGGCTCCTTGCCTGGATAAAGGATTGAAAAAGGGGTTTTTCCCTTGAGAACGGAGGAGGGAATGCGATTGATGAGATAGCAGGCAAGAAGAACAGCATAGCCCCAATATGAGCGAGGGACATGCATTTGAGTCATCAATGTGCGAGCAACATCGAGGAGGTGACGGTTTTTGCATTCCGCCACCCCATTTTGTTGGGATGTATAGACACAACTTGTCTGATGAATAACGCCATGTTGCACACAGAAAGAGGTAAAAGCATGACTTAAGTACTCTTTTACATTATCAGAGCGAAAAGTTTTAATACCAACACCAAACTGATTTTTGATTAAACGATAATAGGAGGTCCATACATTAAAAAGTTCAGAGCGATCTCGTAAGAGATACACCCAAGTACATCTAGAAAAATCATCAATAAAGGTTACAAAATAAGAACTACCCCGACCAATAGTAAGGGTAGGAGCAGGTCCCCAGATATCGGAGTGGACTAGATCAAACGGACGGGTAGAGCCCCGACCTTGCTTCGGCGGGAAGGAGGAACGATGATGCTTGCCAAGTTGACATGCTTCGTAGTGGAGAGGAGTAGTGGAGGGAGGGAGGTGGGGTAGAAGCTGATGTAGAAGCCGTGGTGGAGGATGACCGAGACGGAGATGCCACTGGAGAAGATCCGTACAAGAAAAAGAGAAGGCGGACAAAGCGGAAACGTTGTCGAGGAAGTAGAGGCCGCCGCTCTCAGTCCCAGTAGCAATCGTCCGCTGGGAGCTCGGATCCTGAAAAGAACAAAAAGATGGAGTAAACGTTACAGAACATTGAAGCTGCTTGCACAAAGAAGTAACCGACAATAGATTGCACGGAAACTTGGGCACATAGAGAGTGTCCTCTAGCCGAAGGGACGGAGTAACATGAACCACTCCCGACCCATGAACCGGGGAGGGAGAACCGTCTGCAATGAGGACCGGGGGCAACCGATCATGCTGTTCAAGGAGAGAGAAGCACTGAGGATTGCCCGTCATATGATTAGTTGCACCGGAGTCGATAAGCCATTTACCTTGAGTGACCACATGGGCACTACCTGATGATGTGACCACGGAAGCAGACGGCTTGGAAGAAGAGGCGGAAGAGTCACCCGAGGGGCGAAGATGGGGATGCTTTGTCCAGCAGCGGTCAAGAGTGTGTCCGGTGCGGCCGCAGTGAGAGCAGAGATAGCGGGAAGAAGGACGTCCGCCAGACTGATGACTGCGGCTACCAGAGCCACTCCGCTGAGTTTGATGAGCATAGTTATCCGGAGGAGAAGGAGCGGGAAGAAGCGGGCGCTGAAGGAGAGAGGTGACAGCGGCGATGCGAGCAGCGGTGGCATCTAAAGTAGGAGATTCCGCCTCACCCAGAATTTGTTGGCGGATCATGTCATAAGTGTCAGGAAGACGGAGCAGATAACACACAACCAGAAGCTCCTGGAAGTGCTTGTGTTGTTGAGCCAGATCCGCAGAAAAGGGGCGATTCTGAAGAATCTCAGCCCCAAGAGCTTGAACTTGTTGGTAGGCAGCAGCAGGAGACAAGGTAGGCCGGGCAAAGAGGTCCGCATACAACGTATAGATGCGGGACGTCTGAGCCCCTTTGGAATACAAAGCAGCAAGATGAAGCCAAGCGGCCTTCACCGTCTCATCATGACGGATGACGGGAAGGCACTCATCAGATAGACTGTTAGCGAGCCAAGTATGCACAAGAGCGTCACTCGCATCCTAGTCATCAAAGAGAGGTGAAGTGGTAGGAGGAGGGTCATCAACGAGATGGTGGCATTTGCGTTGCGAGCGAAGGAGAAAGGTGAAAGAGACGCTCCAATCCGGGTAGTTGGATCCGACAAGCTTGGAAACGGTGCCAAGGTTCCCGGAAGGAGTAGGAGGTAGAGGCGGAGTCGGATTGGCTACAGGGGTGGCGGCAGGAGTGGTGGCAGTGGAAGCATCAGAAAGAGCCATAAGAGCAAACAACAGGAAGCCGTGCGGTTAGAGAACAAGCCGCGCGGATAGGCAGAAGAGGAACTGCAGCGGTCAGGATGTCAAACACTAGCGGCCAGAAAGACCACGACCAAGCCGCAGTAACAAACAGAGGGGAAGAAGTCGAGCGGCAAGCAGACAGTCCGCTTGAACGGAAGCACAAGAGAGGGCAAGGCACACGGCGAGAGGTCGCGGCGAACTAGGCGACAGATTGCAGCGAACAAGGCAACAGGTCGCGACGACCAGAGCAAGAGGAAACAAGAGGAGGCAAGGCACACGGCGATAGGTCACGGCGAACAAGGCGACAGATCGCAGTGAACAAGGCAACAGGTCGCGCACACAGAGGGCAACGACAAGGAGACCGCGCGGACAGGGCGCAAGCCGGAGAAGCAAGACGCGCGGACAGAGAGGAGCACAGAATCAGGAGGAAAGGATCGATTCCTCTGATACCATGTGAGAAGCGAACTAAAACAAGCCAGAAATGGTATAACTGAAATTTTATTATCAGAAAAATGTATCTATTACAAAGGTATGGCCTCCCTTATATAGAATGGAGGAGAGAAGAGAGAATACAAATAAGAGATGTGGGACTAAAACTATACAAAAAAAATCTGGGCGGCTAGAACACCAGACCGGAACAAGCCGCGCGGTTAGACAGATGGGCTAACCGCTCGGCCACTGCCAGAGCGAGAGACAAGCCGCCATGTGAGACCGTTAGACCGCCCGGTCTCCTAGTCGCCATTAACAGACCGCTAGACCGCTTGGACCTCAGACCTCAACACATCAACCAAACCACTGAAGGCAAACCGCCAGACCGCCCGGTCAATAACTCGCCAAGCCAGACCGACAGACCGCCCGGTCTCTAACTTCAACAAACAACAAATGCTGAACAAAATGCAAATACACAGTTGCGAAGATAAATGGCTACTACTCATCATCCGTGCCAGAACGCTCGTCTTCAAAAACATCTGCAAAGCTGAAGCCAGATGTGTCATATCCCAGACTCTTGCTAACCAGGCGGAGGGCCTTTGAAACACCGCGCCGGAGCGCTAGCTCACGAACATCGTCCATCTGGGGCTCTACCTCCTTGGACCAAATATCATCACAAACCTCCTCTGTAATCAAACTATGGTCTCGCATGTAGTACAATGATTCCAGGTATTCTGCAAGTCATACAGCCTTCAACTCCGACACGTGGCTATAAGAGGACAACATCTCCACTTGGGCCCTCGCTGCCTGAAGCTGAGTCTCAAGGCCGGTGGATTCCTCTCGTACCGCCTGTAACTTGGTACCTAAGCCCAAAGTCTCCTCCTTAGAGTGCTTCAACATCTGAGTGGTCCTCTCCACCAAGGTCTTCTCCACCTCCAGGGCCACGCATGCGTCCTCTAGCTCGGATTTCAGCCCCGACCTGATCTGGCGGAACCGCGCAATGTCTCGATCATGCTCCTCCTTTAAGGAGGCAAGCGAGCTCGACGCCAACCGGAGCTTCTCCTGAAGAGCAAGATACCCATCTTTTAAACTCATATAATGATCATTCTAGGTTACCGCAATCTGGGCATGCGTCTCTATCTACACAAGGAAAAGGCTGAAGTTAGCACCAAAAAATAAAGAAAAAATGAAGAAAGGAATATTTAAAACAAATCAAGGCACTTACTGCATCACTCATTGCCCTCAAGGAAGAGGACATTTGCGGGGCTGCTGCCTCCGAAGATGCTTGAGGAACTGGGGATGCAAGTATCTGCACCTCGAGAGTCGACTCAAGACAGACATCAGAACGAGCCGCCGCCGCCGTGTCAAGGTCACCAGAAGGGGCCGCCACAACTTTCCTCTTTCGGCCCCCTCCCTGAGAAGTCCCAACAATCTGGGTTGCATCCGAAGAAATACCATACCACATCAAGTGATTCTCCTCCACATAGATGAAAATATTAAACAGATGGTTGGCTAGCTCTCGAGGCTCTGAAAACCCAAGCACCGGAGAAAATTCTCGTTCCTTACCCCTCACACGGCGATAGCGGTCAGGCAGTGTGTTCCATGCCTCGGGAAGGCCCCATGAATTCTTAACATACCCAAACAGAGTGTTCCCATGTCGACAATCTTTTCGAGCCTCAAACTCCAACCAAATTTTGTTGCTGCGGACCTCTACCCACTCGCCACCATCGGAGGGAACATCGAACCAATCTCGAAACTGGTCCAAGGAAAACCGCTCTCCATGCTACTTCTATGCCTGTAGCAACACACCAATTTTCTTAGGTAGTCGAACTACACCACATAGTGCAGGTACAGTTCAGTCAAGCCCATTGCTCAAATCATCGTACCCAACACGCACGATGCGGGTCAACCTCCCCTTGCCTGTTATCGCCTACATAACTGATTGTTATGTAGCAAGGGTGGCACTAGCAACCACTTGAGTTGCGCACTCAAGGCACACAACTCCACACACTAGCCCTATGGTCTTCAAGAGACGGACTTCACACAAACACGACAAAACTCCCCAGGAGTTAATGACGATGAAAGAGAAGGGATAGATACTACTCTAGAGGGGGGGTGAATAGAGTTATCAAATTTTGCACTAGACAAAACTTGAAGGTCTACCCAACTCCCTTAGAGTGAATTGCGGAATTAAAAGATTATAGATATAGAATTAACCCTAAAGCCTAACACAAGTGATGTGCACAAACTCAAGCTAACTGTAATTACAGTTAAGGCTTGGAAAACCTAATCAGCAACTAGCAATCCTAGTTATATCTATTCACAGCCACAGTGTAGGAATCAAACAAGGGAATCCAGACGACACAAGGAAATTTATAGTGGTTCCCCAAACAACTTGGGTACGTCCACTCTTCTACCCACACGGTAGGAATCCACTCAGGTTTTTGATCAGGTGCCCTGCCACCAACAGGATCTGCTTCAGGTAAATCCAGAAACCCTTTAGACTTTTGATCAGGTGTCTAAAAACCAAGCACAGGTTTTTGATCAGGTGCCCTGCCACCAAGGGATACTTTTGAAGGGAGTAATAACCCTGTACAGGAGGGGGAAGAAGGTTGAGATGTCTTCTCTATTTTACAAAGATTAGAGAAGCACAAAAACTTGCACTGAGCTAGAGAGCTCTTAAAGAATCAAGGCTCCCCCTGGCTCAAAGATGTCCAGGTGAAGTCTTGCTTCAGTGCAGAAAACTCCTCAGAAAATTCTGAAGGAAAAACTACAAGAAGATAATAAATAATAAAATTAGCAATCTTCAAGCAGCTGTCTTCTTCTTCTTCTTCAAAAGAACTCTGAGTTTGAACTTCCTGGAAGCAGGAGAACTCAGGTTGAAGATGAGTAGAAGAGCTTAACACTTCTCAGATGGGTGGAAATTTCTGAGAGCAGAAAACTTGATCTTGATGAAGGCTTGAATGCTTAAATGAATAACTGGGTAACTAGTTGGCTCTTTTGAATCCTAAAGGATCCTTTTTATATCAGCAACAAGCAACGACTCTCTTCAATTTGAATTACTTGTCTTCTTCTGAAACTTGAGACCTGGGCTGTAAATATCAAGAAGACAAAACAATCTCTACAGCAGAAACATTCTATAAACGGAATAAACCTTTTTCTAGGAAGCTGCAGGAAGCAATCTGATAATAAAGTACTAAATAAAGTCATATTAGAAACAAACTCTTTATAGCAAAAAGAAGACTTTTCAGTCTAACGGCTATAAAGGGCTGACAGCAGATAAAGTAAAATATAATGTCAGCTAATAAGACAAACAACTTTATCTAAAAAGATTTGACTCAGGCAAAAGGGATGGAGCAAATATTGGCTGGTAAATTTATCATAAAACAACTAAAACAACGTGCCAGAAAATGTATTAATTAATTAAATATAATAAATAAATACAAAATATAAAGGCAGACAGAAAGCGTCGAACGACCCTCGGAGATCGTCGACCGACGCACGGAGATCGTCGAACTATCGGGCAGATAGTCGAACGATCCAGATAGTCGACCTATCGAAGAAGATAGTCGAACTACCCCGGCAGATAGTCGACCTATCAGAGCAGATAGTCGAACTATCAGATAGTCGATCTATCAGGACAGATAGTCGAACTATCAAGCGCAAACAGATAGTCGACCTATCAAGCAGATAGTCGACCTACCTCAGAAAACAGATAGTCGACCTATCAACAGATAGTCGACCTATCAACAGATAGTCGACCTATCAACAGATAGTCGAACTATCAACAGATAGTCGACCTATCAACAGATAGTCGACCTATCAAAGCGGAACAGATAGTCGACCTATCAACAAATAGTCGAACTATCAGATAGTCGATCTATCAGGACAGATAATCGAACTACCACGCCAAGCAGATAGTCGACCTATCAACAGATAGTCGAACTATCAACACAGACAGAGCGTCGACCAACTGATAGACGATCGTCGATCAGCCGATAGACGATAGTCGAGCGGCGTTCGACGATAGTCGAACGAAAAACCTACTTAACCAAATTCTTCATCTGGAAAAGTGAGGACTCTACAGCTAGACTACTAACCAATGACCATAGATAATTCTTGGGTCAAGGGACTAAAAAGGCAAGACTAAACTCAAATCAAACTAGGGTACCAACAGACGATGATCCAACGACTTCGTGCAAACATTAGGGTGTTTCCTGAAGCACACCTCCAGTACTAACTGCCGCCCCGGGCGGACCCCCATTCCAACATATTCAACTTCCACGGAGTCTTCTCCGGGAACCCTAGAACATCACCAATCCAGACCAACATGTCCTGATGAGCTTCACACAGAATGCCTAAACCGTACTCGCGCTTTCGTGTGCTAATGCAATTAATAGCGGGGATGAAAACATCGACCCGTCGGAGAGCACCCTTCCCCCATGATGCGGTCTACGCCAAGTGCACTGGTCGCTGTCAAGTAATAAATTTGGGAATAGCTTCCCCGAATGTCGATCTCTAAGGAATGCAGGTTGGGTATCGTGATAGCGTCGTATGAAGATCGCTACTAAGAGTTACACGAAATAAAAAGGGGTTTGGTTTTTGATTCCTAATGCTATCAAAACAAAAAAGAAAACTAATGCGGGTCGTAAGCACCGCTTCTCTTGGTGATGGAATTAGTGCAGGCCGCTATGCCGTGCTTCGTTAGGCGGATGGATGGAGAGAAAACGGATGGAATGATCACAAGTGCGAAAAGTTAGAGTCGCAATCACCTCTTCGACTACCAACACTAGCCTTTGCTAGCGTGGTTCTAGTGCGCGAGTGAGTGGATGTGCTTGGAGGCGAGTGCAATATAGCTACAACAAAGAATGCAACTAACCAAAATTAACTTCATTCATAGACAAATAAAGTAAGTTTAAAGTCATTACAAGCTTAAGAATACACTTCGCTATGAGAAAAAGGTAGAATAAACCGATAGGAGGAAAGCCTAGCCATGGTTCTTGGCCAAAGCGGTGGGTTGTCAGTCCACTTCTCGACTCGGACCGTTGGTTGCTTCCGGAGGTAAATGGGTCGTCAATCCACTTGTCTTCCTCCATCTTCTTCCCTTTCCTTCAATATTTTCTCCCGTTTGCCCAAATGAGTTGTACAGAAAGAGTCTTTTTGCAAGCTGTTGGTGGCCGAAAACTCTCCGAAGAGTTGAAGATGGCTTCGGATCACCAGAGAAAGATTCCTGGAGGATGGAGATGAGTGGAGGACCTGTGGGGGTGGAAAATGGCGTTTTGTGCGCATCAACGGAGTGGAAAATGAAAGGTGTTGACCTAAATCGTGAAGCATGAGCTTAAATACAATAGCAGAAATTTAGATCGCATGATCAGTGGGCACGACCAGTGATCGTGCGCACTGACAGTCGATGATCGTGCGCTCTGCTCCAGAGAAACCTACAGTAGACAGAAAAAACAATATATATATGCACGATCAGTGGCGCGCGACCGGTGGTCGTGCGCACTAGATCCCATGATCGTGCGATTAGAAAAGAAAGAACTCTAGAAAAACTGGGATAATGCGCACGAGTAGTGGCGCACGACCGGTGGTCGTGCGTACTATATCCAATGCTCGTGTGAATGCCCCAGATAGAACTAGGAAATGTGGAGACTAGTGCGTACGATTAGTGGCTCACGACTAGTGTTCGTGCGCTATAGGTCCAATGATCGTGCACAGTGTTCCTAGACTGTTTGGGAATTCGATGAACAGACCGCGCACGACCAATGGTCGTGTGCTAAGGAGTCCACTGACCGTGAGCGTGTAAAAACGCATGACCAGTGGCCCTTAGGCAAAAAACTTTCCAAAACAATCTGGAACACGCTCACCACCATTGTACATGCAGCAAAAACTACAGAGCCACCGAGACGGGAGTACCACAGTCTCCATACACATCAAAACATCAAGTAGGGCAAAATAATAAAAATTATGAAATCACACTGAAAGCGTGCCAAAAGTGCACTTAATATGGAATGGACATAATAACAAATATGAACAAATATGGCTCTAAAGTGTAGTGCATCAACGAGAAAACTAGCCCAGATGAGTCCAAAAATATGTATATAACTTGGACTCATCACACCCCCAGACTTAAACATTTGCTCGTCCCGAGCAAATCATCACTCCGTGGACTAGAAAATAGTTAGCTGGCTTAGTAATTTTCGGATACAGTATTGAGAGAAATCAAATATATCATGGGCATAAAAAATATAATAGATGAACTTTTTAACTATACTACAGAATTTATACTTTTCGACGGGTGTAAATAAATATTGTATCTACTCAAAATTGGAATTCTGGAGAATCGTTCGGTCATATGTAGGAAGAAAGTAGGCAGGTTACTAAGGTGAGCTTTGCCAAAGACCAGGGCTCAGGATCACCTCCAAAGGAATCCACCAATGTCAGTGACCATATGCTTGCCCGTTCACACTCTCTCCACGGTGCTAGTTCCACTCAAGCGTGAATCCGTAGGACTTTAGGAGAATCATGGGGCTTAGGCTAAGGTTTGGTAGTCAAAAATAAACATGGAGGCTACACACAACCCATGCGAGCAAACAACAAGCTAAACCAAATCAACCCCTCATAATTGCACGTGTGACACACCCCCAAACTTAGCTTGAAAATCGGGTGTGTCCACGGCCTAACCCGACCAATATCAAGATAAACTTGATGGGGATTCCATTTCTCATTGTAATTCTTTTAAAAAAATTTCTTTTTCCATTCTTTCCTTTTTCTTTTTTTCCTTTTCTTGTGCAATCCCCAATCTTAGCAAGTAGAAATTTCATGAATTTATTTCACCACATCACTTGAATTCCACACATCACACCTCATCAAAACATTAAATTTACTACAGCTCATGGATTTGGTTGCGATAGGGGGATTGGATTTTAGGCTTTGGTGAATGAAGATGGAGCTGAATCAAAGGAGGGGTAGGCACAAACTTGGCTTGCAATGGTTAGCATTTAGGACAAGGTAAACAAGGCTCAAACTAACCAAATTGATGGCCTACGTCACACTCACGCTTGACTAACCATGCACCAATGCTTCGAGAGTAGCTTGGGGCAAGTTCTTACCCATCGAGAAAGATGATCCTTCCTCCCGACTCGAGCAAAATGAGTCTAGTGACAGCTACATACATCCCTACACTACCGTTCAATTTCACCATATTCAATATTTTGAGTAGTACAAACAATATTTACATCTGCATAAAATAGTATAATTCTACGAACATAAAGAAAAATTAAATCTATATTATTTCTACACAGACCATGAGTACTCCATTAGGAGCACTGCACTACTTTCGCACTACCCTGTCCTAAAATCCTAAGCCAGCACTACTATTTTAAAGTTTACACACAAGCAATAAAATTGCCTCGAGTCACACGCGTGGATAAGATTGCGCTCAAGTGGGTGATTCAGTGTGTGCTACAGTGATTTTGAAATAAATAAATAACAACTGGTATGCAAAAAAATGTGTGCTTGTGTAGTAATCACAGACATGCTCTCCCCCAGACATGAATGCGGCAACAAGTAAAACTAAACATTCCAAATAATATAAAGAGTTAGGGGTAAGAAGTACCTATGCCCAAAACTGAGCATACCAGTCGATTGGCGTTATTTTTAGTAGAGAGTCCGCGGCCCCAAATGATCTCCACCTGCAAAAGCCATTACCTCCAAGCACATCACGAATACTATAAACATATATTCATAGCAGCATAATTAAGCAATTTAAAAGCAGCGAAATTGGGTTGTCTCCCAGAAGCCCTTTTCTTTACCGTCCTTAAGGTGGACTGAATACCTGCATTATGCATAATATATAAAGTTTTATGTCCACAACAACTAAATAAAAAAAAACTATGCAAGTCCGCAAAGCAGTTTCTAGCATAAACTATCCAACAACTATCAACTAAACGTCGCTTTGTGATATAGCTCCCCACAAGAGTGAGAAATGCCAAGGCTTGAAGCTTTAGGATTCAAGTTGGTTTTACCCAACCGGCCCTAAGTCCTTTGCTTCTCTCCCTAGAGAGCAACAAAATGAGCGGATCACAAAAAAACGTTCATTTTTTTTCTCCACAGTGGGAGAACGCCACCTAACGTAATCAACTGACTCTTCATTCAAGGTTTTAGGTTTCATCGTCTCCGACGCCATAATGCAACTGGATCCGCCCACGAAACCTTACGACTAAACTGTTTATCCTTAAATTCAGCCTGAGGAGGTGGAGAGTCATGCTCCAACACAGATCTACATTCAGGAATTTCATCAACAGCCTCATCACGAACCAACAGCTCCTTCTTCTCTTCCTCATCACCACACTCTTCTTCAGAAGTACTTCTTCTCTCCTTCATCTTCCAAGTCTCCTATTTATCTCTGTGATCCACATTACTAAACAGTTTGTCAGTGATAAAAACAGGAGGGGAGTACAGATGTTCAGTCACGGTACTAGGAAAGCACGTCGGTTTCACCACCTTTGGTACAACCACCTCCCCCTTGGAAAAGTCCAAGGTGGCGCTACTTTCCCTCAAAAACGGGACTCCCAATATTGGGATCGAAGTATTTTCGATAGGCCCCAATACTTGGAAATCCGCTGGAACCTTGGTTCCGTCCACCATAACTTCAACCTCTTTCACCTCTCCTTCAGTCTCCACCAGAACTTTGTTAGCTAAAACAAGAGAAGTACGATCATCCAGATTTAATTTTAAATTAAACTTCTCGATGTCTTGCAACACGAGAACGTTTCTAGAAGATCTGGAATCACAGAGGGCGGGTGTCTCTATGTTTTTGATCGTACAAGCGATCACTAGATCTCTACACACCCCCTCTTCCTTCTCAGCAAGACTCCTCCCCTGATCTACGGGGTTCTTTTCTGTGTTGCTTGGAAGAGTCCCTTGGGGACGCTCAGCTAGCACCTAGGCCAATTGTCCCAGTTGCACTTCTAGATTCCGCATAGATGCAGTCTGATTAGTCATATTTGATTGAGCGACCTCAACAAACTTCTCCATCATTTCTTCCAAATTACTCTTCCTAGGTGCTGAAGGGTTCTGATTATAACCCGGATTTGGTGGCCTCGGTTGGCTCCCAGAGGCTGAAGCATCGAATTGATGCTGCCCTGGTTGCCATCGTTGGCCACCGACATTTTGGTTCCACGAAAAGTTTAGGTGATTTCTCACCCCTGGGTTATACGCATTCTCGTACGGCACACCCCTATTTTGGTTAGCAATGAAATTCACAGATTCATTCATATTAAGATTATACAGCTCACCAGACAGTTCGTCTCCCGGGCATTCATATGTGTGATGGTCGTCCCCGCCGCATCCTTGGCAAGGGATTGCCATGACAGGTGTTGTAGTGGGTACAGCTGATCCAAGAGCGAATATTCCTTGGGTGCTCCTTTGGGTATTTCTCCTAGCAGTCCAATATATGCTGTGTGAGGCTGTATCTTGCAGAAGCCTCAGGGATACCTTAGGTGTAAGGTTCATCAATGAACCTCCAACAGCGGCGTCAATCATTGCCCTATAATTGGGCTCGATGGCAAAGTAGAACTGGCCCACCAAGTTCCAAGGCTGGAACTCATGGTTTGGGCATTTCCGCAGCAAGTCATTGAAGCGTTCCCATGCCTCCGCCAGGCTCTCCTGATCGAACTGGCGGAAGTTACCTATCTCCCGGCGTAGGTTCACAATCTTGTCTACCGGGTTGAACTTCTCCAAGAATTGCGCGGTTAAAGCATCCCACATTATGGCAGTTCCAGGAGGTAAGCTATGCAACCACGCCTATGCTTATCATGCAGTGAAAATGGGAATAGCTTCATCTTCTCGGTTTCATCGGGTATTTCACCGTAACGGAAGGTCCCGCTTATCTCAGAAAAATCCGAGAGATGCATGTGTGGGTACTCGCTCGGTAACCCGGAGAACCGGGCGTTGTTGTGTATCATGTTCAAAATGACCGGTTTGATTTCAAACTGCAGATTAGGAATGGTCGGCCCAAAAGCTGGATACACACTCCCAACAGTGGGAGTAGTGTAGTCTCTCATCGTGCGAGGCCTCAACCTATTTACCTCATTCTCATCGACATGCTGCCCTCCAGCAGTAGCTCCATTCCCTCTCGGACCAGCCCTATGCATCAGCTGTCCCTGCCGGTTTCCAATGTTCTCATAAGCGTTTGGCCCTAAGATGGGCTCTTCCCCTCTTACATTGCCTCCAACCTGAATTAAATTGTGATCCATCTCTAGCCGAGCATTTGCAGTATGCCTTCGTGCTCGAGTGGTCCTCTCAATTTCAGGATCGTAGGCAAGCAACTCTCCTTATTTGTGTCTCTGCATACACCAAAGATGACAACAAAACAAAAAATCAAAAACAACAACTCTAGAGTAACTACCTTCGACAACCCATATCACTTACGTCTGCACTCCCCGGCAACGGTGCCAAAAACTTGATGCGGTCTACAGCAAGTGCACCTATCGCTGTCAAGTAATAAATTTGGGAATAGCTTCCCCGAATGTCGATCTCTAAGGAATGCAGGTTGGGTATCGTGATAGCGTCGTATGAAGATCGCTACTAAGAGTTACATAAAATAATAAGGGGGTTGGTTTTTGATTCCTAATGCTATCAAAACAAAAAGAAAACTAATGCGGGTCGTAAGCACCGCTTCACTTGGTGACTAAATTAGTGCATGCCGCTATGCTGTGCTTCGTTAGGCGGATGGACGGAGAGCAAGCGGATGGAATGATCACACGTGCGAAAATTGAGGGTCGCAATCACCTCTTCGACTACCAACACTAGCCTTTGCTAGCGTGGTTCTAGTGTGCGAGTGAGTGGATGTGGATGGAGGCGAGTGCAACACAGCTACAACAAAGAATGCAACTAACCAAAACAAACTTCATTCATAGACAAATAAAGTAAGTTTAAAGTCATTACAAGCTTAAGAATACACTTCACTATGAGAAAAAAGTTAAAATAAACCGATAGGAGGAAAGCCTAGCTGTGGTTCTTGGCCGGAGCGGTGGGTTGTCAGTCCACTTCTCAACTTGGACCGTTGGTTGCTTCCGGAGGTAAATGGGTCGTCAATCCACTTGTCTTCCTCCGTCTTCTTCCCTTTCCTTCAATCTTTTCTCTCGTTTGCCCAAATGAGTTTTACCGAAAGAGTCTTTTTTCAAGCTGCTGGTGGCCGGAAACTCTCCGAAGAGTTGAAGATGGCTTCGGATCGCCGGAGAAAGCTTCCCGGAGGATGGAGATGAGTGGAGGACCTATGGGGGTGGAAAACGGCGCTTTGCGCGCAGCAGCGGAGTTGAAAATGAAAGGCGTTGACCTAAATCGCGAAGCACGAGCTTAAATATAACATAAGAAATTCAGAGCGCACGATCAGTGGTGCACGACCAGTGGTCGTGCGCACTGACGGTTGATGATCGTGTGCTCTGCTCCAGAAAAACCTGCAGCAGACAGAAAAAATAATATATATGCGCACGATCAGTGGCGCGCGACCGGTGGTCGTGCGCACTGGATCCCATGATCGTGCGATTAGAAAAGATAGAACTCTACAAAAACTGGGATAATGCGCACGAGCAGTGGCGCACGACCGATGGTCTTGCGCACTCTATCCAATGCTCGTGTGAATGCCCCAAAGAGAACTAGCAAAAGTGGAGAATAGTGCGCACGATCAGTGGATCACGACCAGTGGTCGTGCGCTATAGGTTCAATGATCGTGTGTAGTGTTCCTGGACTGTTTGGGAATTCGATGAACAGACCACGCATGACCAGTGGTCGTGCGCTAAGGAGTCCACTGACCATGCGCGTGTAAAAACGCACGACCAGTGGCCCTTAGGCAGAAAACTTTCCAAAACAATCCGGAACACGCGACCAGTGGCCCTTAGGCAGAAAAATTTCCAAAACAATCCGGAACACGCACACCACCTTTGTACCTACAGCAAAAACTGCAGAGCCACCGAGACGGGCATACCACAGTCTCCATACAAAGCAAAACATCAAGTAGGGCAAAAGAATAATAACTATGAAATCACACTGAAAGCGGACCAAAAGTGCACTTAACATGGAATGGACATAATAACAAATATGAACAAATATGGCTCTAAAGTGTAGTGCATCAACGAGAAAACAAGCCCAGATGAGTCCAAAAATATGTATACAACTTGGACTCATCACCCCACCCGTCGGTGGAGAGGGGCTTCCATGCAAATATGCTAATTAAGGGCTTCACCTGCCCAAAAAGAATAGTCATTACCCTAGACACGCGTTTCTGAGGCATGGCTCGATCATGAACGACCTTCGCAACGGCTGTCCACGCACGGATGACGCAACGGTTCGAGCTCCAAAAAAACCACTCAAGATTTCCCCTCCTCTTAATCAGCCAAACTTGAGCCCCAAGGCTCTTCTTCCTGGCTATGCAACAAAAACACCCACACTAGAGAGGGTCGGCCTTCCCTTGTCGCCAACGGCCTACAAAGAGAAAGGAGGAGGGAGGAGGCTCGGGTAGCCTCTTTCAGGTGATTGGAGAGAGGAAATCAGGAGGAGTTGGATCCTTCAAGTCGGGTGACGCAGGGAGAAGAGAGCAGGGGAGAGGGGGCTCGGGCTGCCCCTACTGGCCAGCGACGGGAGAGAGAGGGCTCCGGCTACTCCTTCAAGCGGCGCTCGGGCTGCGCGTGAGAGAGAAGCCGAGAGAGGGAGAGAGGAAGGGGGATCAGGCTCGACTCCTCCTTCCCGTGGGCTGGCGCAGAGGGAATCGGGAGAGAAAGAGAGAGAGAGGGATCAGGAGAGGGGGGAAATGCAGCTGAGAGATGGGGAGGGTTAGGTTTAGGTTTTTATATTAAAACCCTAGTCCAATGCGTTAACCACACACCAAACCCATATAATCTCGCGACGCGATTTCGGGGCGATATACTTTCTATCATCGCATGGCTAGTTCTTATCTCTTTCTCTTCACTCCCCCCCTCAAAATGTTGATGATGAGATTCAATGGCTTTATCTGCCGCGATTTGCACATATACTTTGTACACCAAGTCAGGATAACTTTGAATTGTTTCCCTCCTCATGGCTGAATAAAATCCACTAGGGCGGAGTCCCCTTGGGAAGACTCCCCGAACAAGGTTTGGGATCTACCCCAGGTATTTATGTCACCTCTGTTGTAAACTAGCAATAGAATTCTTTAAGTGTTTTCCCTTCATTCTGACGGATACCCGAAAGATGAGAGGGGTCCTTCAGAATCCGCCGGTTAGCCACAAATTGGTCTAGGAATTGTTTAGTCAATTCTACGAAATTTCAGATTGTTCCTTCCCGAAGGGAATAGAACCACGTCTTGACCTGAACTTTTAGCATGGTCGGGAACACTTGGCAAAGTAGCTGGTCTAGAGCATTATAAATTCATAGAACGATTGTAAAGTGGTTTACGTGTTCTAGAGGATCCTTAGTCCAGTCATAGGACTCAATGTTTTGCAATTTGAATCCAGCTGGGACGAGATGCGCCAAAACTTCGGGCGCAAGCGACGATCCAATCTGAATAGAATGATGTAGGTACGCAGTGCGCCAGCCGATCTGACCGTACTCTTCAGCCACCAATTCTCTAATCTCTTCTCTGATTGGTCTTCCTACTGGATTATCGGGGGCTCCCTTTTGTTAATATTGTTGCTACTGTCTGGCTTCAGCTACCCTAGCCAAATGGGCGGAACGTGAAGTGTTTGCTGCTTCCGAGTATTCCTCAGAGTTTTCTTTGCGATGGTTCTCTGTGACAGGAATGGGAGGTGGAAGAGGGTGATTGATGGGTGCGGGTGGCACAACGAGAGCTTGAGCTGCCCCCAAAATTTTGAGGAGCGTAAGTACATCGACATGTTATTCCTCCATGCGGGTGGCTCGTCTGGCGAGCGTGTTATCTGTCGCGACAGTGGTCTTCTCCTGCCACGCTGCGTTAATAAGAGAGTGGGAAAGATCAATGTTTTCTAGTCCCTACCGGGTGGATCCCTGGGTAGTGCGAGTGCTCCTTCTCGCCATTGCTGTCAGTCACAAGTATCGCTATGCGGGGGATACTATCTTCCGAGTCATATTTTAGTGTTTGTAGAACTGCTTTCCATTAACAACACCAAACTATTGCGCAAAGCTCAAGACTCCTGATAGACTGGACTAAATTAAGTTAACTTAGCCCATGGAGCGGTCGAGCATGCAAACAATCAGAGAGTAAGTAGAGAAATGCACAAGACGATTTTTAACGCAGAAAACCCATAAATTAGGTAAAAAATCACGTGAACGGTTTGATGTCAGTCAAACTTTACTATCAACGACGGTTTACAAAGGTTTCAGAGAAATCGAGGGTGATAGGCCGCTCCTCGCCACAGCTTGGGGTTAAGAGTGCACTCAGAGGGCGACAGACCACCACTCACAAGACTTACAAATCTATCTCCTTCTGTTGACAGTGGACGCTCTCGAACGTTGCCCGAACGCTTCACGATGTTGCGACACACGTAGGAGATTTGCTGAGGAGGGAACGCAGAATGCCTCACACATAAGAGGATTTTTAGAAAGGCCAGCAGTACGTTATTTTCTTCGGAGTATCGTGAACTTAGACGAATTCTTGGAACTCTAGAAGGAAGGTGACTCGTAGGAGGATTTCCGCAGAGCAATGTCATGTAGGAGGAAAAGACTGGGATGAGAAAGTTAGAAATGAGAGTGGTCTGTTGTCCTTTTTATAGGCTCTAGGAGGTGGTACTATCCGCAAACCGTAACCACCCACATTATTAGGTTCAAACCATTTTAATATAGTTTTAAGCGTGTAATATTTTATAATATTTTTATATGCAAACCATAATAATTTCATGTGGTTACCCACATAACGGACGTTCGCGAGAGATCTATCAGACGGTGAAGAGGGGGTCACCGTTGATGACTCACCGGCGACGATCCCCCAGCAGCGGGCAGCCGCCGGGAGAGGAGGAAAAAACTGCGGCGGTCCGCGCTCCCGCGGGGCGGCGCCGTCCGCGCTGCTCTCCCGCGGAGGCGGACGGCCGCCGGGGGAGTAGGAAAAAAATGCGGCCGGTCGGGCACGACGTCGGCCGCGCCTTGCGGTGCGGCGTCTGCCACGCCTCGCGGCCACGACCAGCCTCACACGCCGGCCGCACCTCGCGGCTGCGGCGCCCTCGAGGAGCGGTCGCGGCAACTGCGAGGTGCGTGCGCAACGGCTGTGAGGTGCGGCAGCAACCGGCCCTGCGCGCTAGACAAGTAGGTTAGGCACGGTGCCCCTCGCGGCCGCCGCTCCAGGCGCGACTCGCAACCGTGAGAGAGGCCACGACCGGCTTCACCTGCTGGCCCTGGTAGCTGGTCTCGGCGCCGGTGAATCTGCCGGCTACGAGCTTTCGGTCGTGAGGCGTGGCCACGACCGACCGAGAGGCAGGTCGGGAGCGCGCCGGCTCGGGAGGGGCCGGGCGGCGCCAGCGGCCGACCGTTTTGGCCCGCGACAGTTAGTTGTGTGCGCGGTGGGATCGTGTACGCATATTGTGCATATATCGGGCACACAGATCGCGCACGATGTTACATTCATGATCCCACCAAGTTAATATGAGTCATGAGTCACCGGTTAATTACAGACCCGTTAACCTATAAATAATACATGGCCCAATCAAAAATTAACAAGATTTTTTTCATTACTGTTTCTTCCGCTTATTTAATGTTTTCAATATCTGAACAGTATGGGGAATGACACACTTCAAATAAATTCTACTGATTTTCTCATCAATTTCCAAAACATCAATTTTTTTCAGTATTGCTTCTAACCATTACTTCTTCCATGAATATATCAGATTTGAGCAATTTTTTTATATTTTATATCAATCTATATTAAATAAGAATCTTTTGTTTTTCCGTCCAGATCGTCGGTCACGCAGGCTCTAACGCCGTCAGCTTCGCTGCTTTGCCCCCCCCCCCACTGCATTTCCCCTCTCTCTCTATCCAGCTCTCTCTCTACCCTCCAGATGCCAACTTTGGAAGAAGCCCGCCACGGACACGTAGCTGAAAATGCCCCCTCCACCGCTTCTTCTTCGTTGTTCGTCGCTCAACCCGGCGCGTGGCCCTTACACCGCTGTTTCTTCCTCTTTACATCTAATCCCGTTGCACTCCTAGCCCTGCTCGCACTGCTGCTCGTCCGGCCCGCCGTCCCGCCGTTCTTCGCCCGCCCCTGGCTGGTTTAACATTTTTTTCCCTCCACCGATCTCTGTCCCGCCGTTCTTCCTCCCGTGTACTATTCCATCTTGCACAGTGACCCCGCCCTCTTCGGGCCTCCACTATTCTCAGTTTAGCTTGAAAAGTAAAAGCCCTGTTTCCTCCCTCCCATTTACAGAGGACTCTAATTTCTTCATTTTTAATGGTTAATTCGTTATGCAGGTTTGGATTCACGGGAAAAGCAGCTTATTTTGGGATCCAGGGGATTTTTTTCTCTGCCCAAGAGCGGATTCTGCCAATGCCGTTGGAGGAAACAGAGGATCGTCGGCGCCACCGCTGGAAACCGCAATCTCTCCGGCATGGAAATGTCAGAGGGATGCAGAGAAGGGAGGCAGGATTGGAATCCCATGGCTTAACTTGATGGATTTCTTCATGTAGAGGCAAAACCCTTAGGAGTTACTACGGGTATGAGTTAACCGTGTACCGGGCACGACCCGTTAAGCCTCTGAACCCGTTATTGTCCAAATATACACTAACAATCTCCTCCTATATTTGTGACGAATAACGTGTACGTTTTGGAGTGCAGAAAGTGGAAGTACCAAAAATAAATTTCCGACTTAACACATTTCTATAAGAGTTAGCACAGTTTTTAAAGAAAAACATAAACATAAATTTTAAAACAACAAACATAATACATCCAAAGAAAAATGTGCTACTCAACAATAAATAAGTCTGAAAACAATAAAATGACTACAGATAAACATGTAACAATTCTACTCAGAGAGTAGATCATCATCATCTTATGTCAAAATCTACTTTCTCTCCTCCATCTTCACCAGTGTCTGCAAAGAATTTCATGAGTCAGACTCTATGAATTCATAAACATATGCAGTGACGTATCAAAGTAAACTAACTCCACAAAAATGAGCTTAGTACTTGTAGCAGTAGTGAAGTAACACTGTCAGCATCTCTATCCAGTCTCGCTAGGACCAGTCAAGTTTTGATTTTGATAAATCAAACGTTGTTATCTTACTCATTAGTGATCACTATGTACCTCATCAAATGACTTGACACACCGTCATTTGCAATATTATCAAATGTGGAATAATGTGTTATGATCACTAATGTTAGATTAACTCGTACAACGACTTTCTATTTCCAGTTGAATAATTCTCAAATCAACTTACAATGAGAAAGATATTAAGTCATCAGATGTGGAATGACTAGCATCTAAAAATCTTGGGCTTTCATCAAGAAATTATTTGGGATTTTCAATCTGTTATTAGATGTTTGAATATTGCGATTATAGGTTCTTACCATAAAACATAAACATTGGAGGAAGTTTCATATTTCTATGAACTTTAATCTCATCTTCCTCGATGTTTTTATTGTGAGAACTCTATTTAAGCTCTTTGTTAAGGAGTCTGCAACATTATCTTTTGACCTCACATCAACGAGGTTTATAATCTCTTGACTCGTAAGGGAGGTCAACCAGGCTTGTTTCATCCGTAGTTGCATTCTTTTGGTATTGAACAAAGTGTTCGTAGCAATCGTTTTAGTAGCCTGATTATCGCTGTAAACTGCAATAGAACTCAACTTCAGGCTCGATAGTGGAATGTCCATCACCAAATCTCTTATCCACTCTGCTTCTTTTCCTGCTGAAGCTAGAGCGTAGAGTTCGGATTCCATAGAAGATAGTGCAATACATGATTCCCTCTTGGAATTCCAGGCTACAGGTGCTCCTCCTAGTGTGAATATAAATCCACTAGTGGACTTGCTGTCGTTTAATTCTGAGCACCATAATGCATCAGAATATCCTTCTAAAATTGGAGGATGACCATGGTAATATAAAGCATATATTTGGGTGTGCTTTAGGTATCGCATAAGCCTATCGAGGGCATCCCAATGGTCTTGGCTAGGATTACTAGTGAATCTGCTTAACATGCCGACCGTAAAGGCTGTGTTAAGTCTTGTAAAGACCATAACATACATGAGACTACCAATCAGTTTAGCATAATCTAATTGTCTTATCGCAACTCCATCATTGGGCTTCAAGCGATTATTGTAATTGTAAGGTGTCTCCACTGCTCTACGTTCACTGTATCCCCACGTGTCCAACATGGACTTTATATAGTGGCTTTGACTTAGGGAAATGCCATTTTTCCCAAAGCTCACTTGCATGTCTAGGATAGTCTCAGCTACACCTAGGTCTTTAATGTTAAACTCCTTCATTAGTTCTAACTTAACGTTATTCACTACGGATTGATCAAAACCAAGAATCAGCATATCATCCACATACAAACATATTATAGCGACTTTGTTCGATCTATGACGTATGTAAAGACATTTGTTTGAAAGACTCGACATGAATCCCATATTCCTTACACTATAGTCAAAATTCTCATGCCATAATTTTGGTGCTTGTTTTAGTCTGTATAACGACTTGATAAACTTACAGACCTTATTTTCATGACCGTGCGCGATGAAGCCTTCAGGTTGGCTCATGTATATTTCTTCGGTCAGATCTCCGTTCAAGAACGCAGTCTTAACATTCATTTGATGAACAATAAAGTTTTTAATAGACACAATAACTAGGAGTATTCTAATAGTTGCTAAGTGACACACTGATGAATATACATCAAAGTAATCCACCCCACTAACTTGTGTGAAACCCTTAGCAACCAGGCGTGCTTTGTACTTAGCTACGCTACCATCAGGATTGAGTTTCTTTTTCAGAACATACTTACACCCTATAGTTTTAGCCTCTCTTGGCTTATCAACCAACGTCCAGGTGTTGTTCTGAAGTAGAGAATTCATCTCTTTATCAATGGCTTCTTTCTAGAGTAGTGAATCCCTTGATCTCATCGCATCCTTATAGGTGGATGGATCGGCCTCAACGTGATAAGTGACAAAGTCACTACCAAAGGTTCTGGGAGTTCGCTCTCTCACCGAAGTCCGTCTAGACTCTAGGACACTACTGTCTACCGGGACTGTATAGGAGGTGCTCGTTACTGATTCAGGGTCTTCCTCAGTAATAGTTGCTTGCATACCTGAGATTATAAGGTTTTTATCCTTAAGGAACTTATCCTCAAAAAACACAGCATCCCTAGATTCAATAATTATATTATTAGACAGATCTAAGAATCTATCTACAACACTATCTTCAGCACAACCTAAGTAGACACACGTGTTAGTCCTAGGTCCAAGTTTAGACCATCTAGGGTCAGAGACTCTGACATAAGCTATGCAGCCCCAGGTCTTAAGTCTAGTTAAAGACAGGGGTCTCTTAAACCAAAGCTCGTAGGGTGTGACGTCTAACTTAGCATGAGGAACTTTGTTTAGAATGTTGTTTGCAGAAAAAACTACTTCTCCCCAATAGGCAGTAGGCATGTCAGCAGTGAGGAGCATAGAATTCAACATCTCTGTTAATATTCTATTCTTTCTCTCGGCTATACCATTCGATTGGGATGAGTAAGGAGCAGTGGTTTCTGCTATGATCCCTTGAGAGACAAGGAAACCCCGGAACTCACTAGACATGTATTCTCCTCCTCTATCACTTCTAAACCTCTTAATTCTCATGTCTAGTTGGTTCTCTACCCTGGTTTTGAAAAGACAGAATTTTTCAAATGCTTCATCTTTAGTTTTAAGAAGATAGATGTGACAGAACCTAGAGCAGTCATCTATAAACGTGATCATATACTTCCGTGCTCTTCTGGTGACAAAACTTTTAAAGTCATATATATCAGAATGTATAAGCTCTAGGGGTGTTGTGCTTCTAGTAACCGCACTAAAAAGTTTCCTAGTGATCTTAGTCTGAGCACACACGTCACATTTCTCAAGCGATGACTTAGTATCTAATATGATCTGGTGAGTTCTAGCTATTTGGAACATTTTCCTATAGTTCACGTGTCCTAGTCTCTTATGTAGAGTTTTAGGGGTAACTAAGTTTATTTGAACTTATTGAACTAACTCGTTTGCTAGACTTAGTCGGTACATCCTATTTTGGACGTATGCACATCCAAAATAGTGTGAGTTAACTGACAATATTACTCTACCGCTACAAAATATAAAAAAACATATCAGCATCACATAATAGACTTATAGATACTAAGTTAACAGCTAGAGAAGGAATAAATTTAACATTTTTTAGAGTTAAAGTCTTACCTGAGGATAGCAGCAGCGTTGCATTCCCCACCTTCAAGACGTCAACTGTCTCGCCATTTGCAACTGTAACAGACTCTTTTACAGTAGTGAGCTCTGTCATAAGATCAGCATTGTTACAAACGTGGCACGTCGCCCCCGAATCCCAGAACCACTCCGTGCTGGCCTTAGCGTTTCCTACCATCGCAACAAAATCGGAAGACTCAGCTAGGCTAACCATATTGGCCCTGTTGCCATCCTGTGGTGTTTTGGTTCTTTCCCTTTTAGGGAGTCTGCAATCAGACGCGATGTGCCCCCACTTGTTGCAGTTAAAGCACTTGCCCTTGAACTTTTTTGCGTGTTTGTTAAAACCTGCAACTTGGGAGATACCGTGAGAGGGTCTGGTCCTTTTAGGGTTCGGCAAGCATTTAGAACTGAGAACCATGTTAGCAGCAGCCTTCTGCTTGCTAACAGTTTCTAAAGCGTGTCGAGTCCTATTTTCATCCTCAATGCGAATAAATCGCTTGAGGTCATTAAGACCGACCTGCATCTTCTTGCGGTATATTTCAGTTTTGAAATTATATCACGTAGAGGGCAGCTTAAAAATTATCGTGCCAGCAACAAAGCTGTCTGGTAGGGAAATATTCTCACTATGTAAAGAATCTACTAAAACTTCAAAATTCGATACCTGAGGGAGAATCGCCTTCTCCTCGTCGAACATGAAGGAATGGAACTTGTCCACCAGGTGCGCCTTGGACAGATCCTCCTCTTGCCTGAAGTTCTCCTCCAGTGCCTCCCAAATTTCCTTGGCAGTCTGCATCTTGATGTATGTCTTCGCCAGGCTGGAGGATAGACAGTTCAGCAGGTAGTCACGACAGAAGTCCTCATCAGCTATCCACTGAGCCTCCTCTTCGGTCCCCATAACGGCAGCACGATCAGACTGAACTGTGTAGAACACGTTCAGATACTTCATCCCAAACTGAGTATTCAGCTTCCAGTCAGTAAATTCAGTCGTCGTGAATTTCTCTAGTTTGATCATAGGCACTAGAGAGGAGAAGTTATTGCCTTTCATCATCTTGTCTTCCTTCCTTTATCTAGCGCAAAGTCGGCGAGATAGAGATCACAGAGGGCGGTAGAAAATCACACTTTTGATTGGCTGTTATGTTGTGGAAAATCAGATGTGTCTTGCTCTTAATTACTCTTTTTCCTTCAACACAGATCTTAATTACTGTACTTAAATTATCGGCTTTGACTTGAAACTAGAACATCCCTCTTCCTTGAAGAGCCCAGATTTTCACCCGATGCAGTTATGGGGAAGAAAAGCCACCGAGTGAAGTCCACTTCCTACCTCTGGAAATTGGGGACGACCAAATTGGCAGGGTTTAGGAAATTCCTGCAGGTTGCCAATACAAGCAAGATCAAAGCAGAAATGACAGGGCTCCCTTATCCTTCTATCCCAATCAAAGCAGTGGCGCCGGTGAGAACATGATGCAGGCGACCTTACCCCTACCCTTTACCCGATCACGGTGAGACGATCGACAATGACGGAAAAAAAACGATAACAACGCACTGATTTTCTTCTCCACTGTCGCGTAAAACTTTTTTGCCCAATCCAGAGGCGGTAGCTTGTCCGATTTCAGGCGGCGGGATGGTTTTTCCTTCCCGAAAAACAGTGATGACTAGGTTTCTCTGGATACCAGCGGCGTCCTCCTCCCGTTCCAGTCGACGATAAGAAAGGCTACCGAGGAAAATCCATGCGGTATCGCTTTTCTTGCGGCGGCAAAAACGCAGCGGTTTTTCTTCCGATTTCAGGCGACAGCGGAACAGGAGAACATCAACCGACGGGGATTTCTTCCCTTTTACTTGTTCACGATCAAGCAGCGACGCCGAGTCCTTCTTCTTTGCGAACCGAGCGGAAGAGCAGCGGCCTAATCGGGAGCGACGGGAGAGGGAGCGGTTGCGGAACGGTTCGAGCAACGGGGGCGTATCTTCGAGAATGTTATGTCGCTCGAAGCATCCGGATGGGGATCTAGGTGGAATCTCCTACACGTTATTCCTAGGTGGGTATAAATAGGCAAAACCCTTAGGAGTTACAACGGGTATGGGTTAACCGTGTACCCGACACGACCCGTTAAGCCTTCGAACCCGTTATTGTCCAAATATACACTAACAGAGATGGCGACAGAGGATCGTCGATTGTCCTCCGTTGATTATTATTATTGGGGATAAATCTATATCTATCTATATTATATAAAGTTGTTTTGTTTTTCCGTCCAGGTCATCGGTCACGCATGTAGTTTCACGCCGTCTAGCTTCGCCGTTTAGGTTCGCCGCCTCTGATCCTCCGCCGCTTACTCTTTCATCTATCTACATTAAATTACACCGCTGTCAGCGCCGCCCTCGCCGCTCTTCCCACCGCTCTTTCCATGGATAAATATATGTTCGATGTTGCCCCCCTCCTCCTCCTCCTCCTTAATCTCCTATAAATTGTCAGCGAGCCAGCTGCCATGATCCATATGCAGCAGCATACGAGAAGGCTCAGAGATGGAGAAGGCTAAGAGATGGAGAAGGCTAAGAGATGTCGACAAGAGGTGTAAACTCGAAGAAAAAGCCAGGCAGGGGAAGACGGTGGTGCCCGGCGGCGCCGACAGGAAGAGCCTCTTGCTGCGCCCTCACGAGCCTCTCCTCCCGTTGCGCCGTCACGAGCCTCTGCCTCTCTCTCTACATTCTATCTCCCTGATCCCCCTTCTCCTCCGGCGAGCTCTCAACTCCGGCATCCAAATCTACAGATCTCTCTTTCTCTCTCTCTCTATAGAAAGCTCTCCTCGAAGCAGCCATGGCCGCCACCACCATGACCGACCATTTCTCCACGAGCTTCTCGGGCATCTCCT
The DNA here is from genome assembly GCA_039513925.1 of Platanthera zijinensis. Classification (NCBI taxonomy): domain Eukaryota; kingdom Viridiplantae; phylum Streptophyta; class Magnoliopsida; order Asparagales; family Orchidaceae; genus Platanthera; species Platanthera zijinensis. Next base: position 36,142,663 of record CM077086.1, read on the forward strand.
CCAGAAGTCTGGCCATCGTTCACGTCTCACGCCTCCTCATGACGAGCTCTTCCCATGGCCGAGTCTTCCCCCGGCGAGTTCTCAACTCCGGCGAGCCCTCTCTGGCAGCTCTCTTCTCCGGCATGGCAACCCCTTCTCTGGCATCGCTCAAACCCCTCTTCTTCCGGCGCACCAGATATTCTTCAAGATATGCTATTAATTTTATAGTGTTTCCTTATTCTTATATTTTTCTTATTTGTATAGTTTTTCGGAGTACATATAGAACCCATTTATCTCAATCCTCAGCTGTATCTCTCTCACCTCTTCAAATATTATTATGATTATCAGATAATGTATGTTTTATAATGACCCGCCAATATTACAACACAATTTTTTTTTAAATCACATAAACGCTGCAGCTCGCTGGCGGGGAAGCAAGGCAGAAAGCTTGAGATCGGGGAAGCACATCGAAAAGCTCGGAGGCGGGGGACGGCGGAGACAGAGGTGATTAGATAAAATCTATACACAATAACATTATATTCTTATTATAAAATCTTAAAATTAATTATATTATTTATCAATTAGCAACAAAATTTTATTGAAATGTTGGGCATTTGTAAAGAGAATTTTGATTTTTGGCTTATTGTATTTATGTCAATGACGGCAATCTTTGTTCGCAGTGGCAGCGGCGATCTCATGCACATCAGAAATTAAAAAGGGAGCTTTCGTAATACTCGACACAAGCGGCGCTTTCATGACGGCGGGGGAAAACAAAAAATGGGAGGTTTTTGTTCCTTCTCCGGGAGGGACGGCAGCGACAAACAAAAAAAAGCCTTTGTGGTTGTCTTGCTCCATAACGCAGCAGCAGCGGGTAGGCGGAGCCGTGCAATGACGACGGTCGCCCGAGCCGTGCTCTGGCAAGGGACGACGAAGAAAGGCGAAGCATATCCACGGAGGCGCTTCCATGACGGCGTTTCCATGTCCATGACGGATCTGCTCTCTTCCAACAGCTCCGGCGAGGGACGGGTGGAGCCTTGCTCCAACAAAGGATGGCTTAGCCGTGCTTTCAAAATGGTGTAGATTTTACTTTTTTAGTAGATGGGAGCATACTTGCCTTTGCCAATTATTTCAGCATACTTTTAAATATATTTTTAAAAGATGAGTGTTATCCGCACTACAGTTTTGGTTATCCGCACTTTTTTTTTCCCAATTTTTCGCGTCTTTTAGAAATACGTCTTGTACATGCATTTTTACGAAAAGTGTTCAACACCAAAGTTGTAGATCTCATCGAGATCTACAACTTTCGTGTTAAACACTTTTCCTGAAAATGCATGTACAAGACGTATTTCTAAAAGGCGCGAAATCTGGGTGTATTTACAAAGTACGTCTTGTACATGCATTTTCAGGAAAAGTGTTCAACACGAAAGTTGTAGATCTCGATGAGATCTACAACTTTCGTGTTGAACACTTTTCCTGAAAATGCATGTACAAGACGTATTTCCAAAAGGCGCGAAAAATTAGGAAAAAAATATTTGCGAATAACCAAAACTGCATTGCGGATAACAATCACCTTTTAATTAAAATAGGAGAAATAAAGCATTGAAAACTGCAGCCACGTGCAGAAAGCCAAGAGTTTATGTCCATCGCGTGTCATCAGCGCGCATTAATTAAATTATATAAAATATAATTTAATGATAAAAAATTGATTAAACGACGTAACATCCTAAGTGATTTTTTCCAAAAAAAAAGTAGGAATTTTTATACTCAAAAAAAAAAAAACCTGCATATATATATTTGAAATAACATTTTTTTGCTGAATGCATTCAATTTTTTTCCCGGCTAGCATTGCCTTCAAATAGGAGTCAAAACAATAAAGCTTACTCCGGATGAATTGAGCACTATATAATTCTTCCTTAGCAAAATAATTAAAAAATTAATCTTAATGCAGAATATGTTCTACTGAAATCTTCAAGGTTGCTAGCTACCTAGATCATTTAAAATGAAGAATGTGCATTCAAAATATGTCCTTCAATTGTAGCAGGTCAAATTGCATGAAATTTCTTTTATTAAGTAACCTTAATTTTCATTGTGGTGTGGCTATTTCATATTTCCTGTCATTTTCATAGTCATGAATTTTGTCCCTCTTTTGATTAAATAAAAAAAATTGGAGCGGGCGCCTGAGAATGCTGAGGTGAGAGACATTGTGAGGCCAAACAGCGATCTGAGACGCGGAAGTGCGAAAGCTAGCGGAAGTTGGAAGTCGGACGAGATGGGGTCGACAGAGCCGGCTGCTACTACTATTTTTATACGCCACCACTGCCGGCGGAGCTGGCGGCAGTGTAACATCCCTTTTTCAAATCAGACCCCCCCTTAGGTGTGGCTTTGAGCATGACTCAGTCTTGGCAAGTCCTTAGTGAGCCCAGGAGACCGAATGACTAGTTGAGGCTCATTTGGGCTGCCTTTAGGCTTTTTAGGAGGAGGAATTCGTGAGGGTGACTAGGAGAGAGAAAAAATTGAGTATTTGGTTATATAGAGGAGAGAGAAAAGGTGGTGGAGAGGTGAAGGAGTGTTTTGAAGAGGGAGGAGGCATGAGGTCGGCCAAGGAGGGGCCCACAGCCATCTAGTGGCTGGCACCTCTTCCCCCCAACCCTTTCCCGGCCACCAAGAGGTGGCTTCACCCCTCCTCATCTCTAACCGACCCCACCCCTTTGAAGAGACATTTGCCTCTTGGATGAGACCGCCCCCCCTCTTCCCCTCTCCTCCTTATATACTCACTTAGGAGAGAGGGGCGACCCATTTTCGAAACCAGAGAAGGAGGAGAGAACCGTTGCTGGAGCCACCAAGGAGAGGAAACGCCGCCACCGCCGCCACCGCCGCCACCATGCATTCCCGCCGGTCTATTCACATCTAAGCCCGAACTCAGGTCCTCCCTCACTCCCTTTCTCTCATGCTTAGATCTTAGACATGTTAGGAGTAAGCCCGGGCTCAAACGAGCCGGTCGGGTGGAGTGCATACCTAGAAAAAAACACCATTTTAATGGCGTTTTTGGTGGACTTGGGTAGGGCGGCGCCGCCACCTCCGGCCGCCCTAACCGCCGGCAAGGCCAGCCCCACCACCACCGGGGACATATAGGAGTGAATCCCCGGTGGTGGCGCCGCCCCTAGTGGCCGGGAATAGCCCCGTGAACACCACCCTCCACGGTTCTGGTTTTTGCGTTTTGGAGAAGATGAAGTACAGCTCCCGTCGGATCTGCTTTAAGATCCGTGCAACCCTAAAATATGATTTAATGATTTATTATATTCAATTTCTGTATTTAATTTAAACAGATTCACTGTAAATGAAATTAAGGCCACTGCTAGACACCTCCTGAAAAAGGTTATAACATGAAAGTTGTAGGTCTTTTAAATACCTACAATTTGATATGCTGTGGTGAAAATTTGGTAGAGAACCTAGACCTGTAGGGTCATTTTGATATGGGTATGTCCTAAAACTAGGGCAGATTCATTCTAAAAATTATTTAGGCCCTTTAGGGGCATGTTCATCAAAAATGATCAATATAAATGTTGTAGGCCTTTTTATTATCTACAGTTTGATATGTTATGGAAAATTATAGGACAAGGCTACTTACCTGTAGGGCCATTGTTCTAGGGTAGGCCCTATATGTATGACAGATTTTTAAATAATTTCCCACACCTAACCCTTAGTCCAAATGCTTTTAATTTTGGACATGGACTTAATATCACCTAGACCTAGCTCCTGTAAAAATTGGATACCATTTAAGAAAGTGTAACCTAGGGTTTTGCCCTAAACCCTAGTTTTGACCTAGTGAAGGGAAATTTAAGAAAAAGGTACTTTTGACACTTGAGTGATCATCTCACCTCAACAGAGGTTAAGATTCTGACCACTTGTTTAAAATGGTCCTAAGAACTCCCTTGGGGAAGATGGAATGGATTAGGGTGAGTTTACCCTAGGGCTCAGGTTCAAACCCTAAATGAGGACTTTGGGAGCTTGTGAAGGACATAGGGGCAAATGCCCTTGTATGGCCTTGATATTTGGTGGAGAGGTTGTTAATGGGTATTTAACCCTCTGGTTGAAATATTAAAGAATTTAGAGGTAGGTAGGTACCTCAAAACCTAAACCCTAGTTTTAGGGTAGAAGGGATTTTAGGTCAAAACAGTAACTTAAATTCATTTAAAAGCTATGAAACTTGGGTAGAGTGTTTCTAGTGTAGTTAGGACCTTTAGATGATTTTACTAGAATTTTTGGATAATTATTTCTAGTACTTCACTTATGAATGTGGGTATAGCCCTATTTGATATTTTATTTATTAAAGATTTTTAAGTCAAATAAGACCCCATGAAACTCTGGAATTAGGTGTTGTTGTCCAGTAGAAATTCTTCTGAATTTTTATTTTAATTTTATGTTGAATAAATCTAGTAGTTTTTTCTCAAGTGTTATAAAAGGGCTTTATGGTTTTAAAATATATTATGGCTTAAATATTTTCTGGAAAATTATGAAATTTGGTAAATAGGGTTATTAAACCAATATGTACCAGTGGGAATTTATTCAGGATTTTTGGAGTTATGGATATAGTATTTGATTCACAAGCATGCTAGATTAAGAATTTAGTAAATGATTTATTGTAAATTAATTTCCAGTAGGAAAATTATGAAACTTATCTAGTACTGTTTTCATGGTGTTATTAGTACCCTGTAATTAATCCAAATTATTTGGATGAAAATTTGATGTAGTTTATTCATTAGACATGAAAGAAATGAATTTTTGCTAAAATATGTTTATGCCCCTTAGACCTTAGTAAAAAAATTGTCAAACCTTGGATATATCATTTTTAGATATAGTAGTATTTATCTTAAATTTATTATGATTTACCCATGACTGAAAAGTATACTCCCTGTTCAAATTTGGTAGACCTTGGATCTTAAGAAAATTAATTAATTAATGGATTAATTGAGGAAATTGTTATAATCGGGAATTGATTCAATTATGTCGTGATAGGCCCCCAGTAAATAACTTAGGTCGTTCAGATGAAAACACAAACGACATCCTATCATAGACATCATATAGTATAGGGTGGTCTGTAATTAGTGATTTTGGGAAATGTGTAACAGGATAAGGTTTGGGTTAGCGTAAGGACAGGTTGTGTTGGGTGGATTTAAAGAAAGTGGATGGATCACCATAGGAGGTTTCAAGTGTGGTGAGGAATGAGTTGATGCGCTCTAGAAGGTGCGCGGGACCGACGAAAGATCGTCGTCCTCGTAAGAGTGAAGAGTCAAATTCACCCTAGGTTTAGTTTGATGCAATTTATAAAGGGAACGGGTAAGGGAAAAACAACCAATAACAATAAGTGTCTTGCGAAAGGGAACTTCGGGCCGTAATGCCACCGTCTTGGTTCCTAGTGCCTATTGAGAACCCTTCACGGGGCATAATCCGGAGGCAGTCCTGGGCTAATGTAAATCTTAAATAAATCAAAAGAGTAATTAGTTGAAATAGGTTTACACTTCACACACTAGTTAGATAGATATTTGGAAAAGTTTAAGTCATCCCGAGGTGTTTAAAGGGGCGCCATCCCGCGGTGCTCAAAGGGATGAGGTTTGGAATTGAGCCAGACGGTTAGTTCGGGGAGCTTAGTCTCGGTTTGTGGTTGAGCCGGACGGTTTGGTCCGGGAGCTTTACTCTTGACCTCTTATATTAAATGTTGCATGTGCATAAATAGGAAACTTTAAGGTGGTGGGTCTTCGATATTGGGGAGTTCGTTGCACCGACACCAATATCGTTGACTCGGCAAGTGTGGTTTTACACTTCGCCAAACTTAAGTCCGGCGGTCCAGTCAGCAATAGTACGTAGGAGTCCGCTTAGTGCACCAAGCGTTGAGGCGTACGATAGGTCAGACCGGTAGTGCTATACTGGTTTTGAGGTGGGCGAGGCCCAACCCACAACTTGCGTCTGCCAGTACGGAGGTATCCTGGGAGGTAACGGCTCTGAAAGGGGGAACTAAGGTTTGTGTACACAAAGTTGGGTGTGTGAGTTGCACTGAATGAACATCATTAACCCACCATATAGTTGCATGCATAATCATTCATAAGAACCTTAACACCTAATGTATAAGTGGAATGTGACACTTATACATTAGGACCTGCAAAACGACCCCTTGGTCTATAAGCTTGTGTGGGCAAGTTTTATAGATTAAGGTCATTTTAAATATTTATATAATGCTTGTGATAACCGACACCCCAACGTATAAAGTGGAATGTGACATTTATACGATGGGAGCCTTGTAGAAGATCCCTTGGCTTATGTGTACTCACATAAGTGAAGGTTTAATTTCTTACTTACTTACCTTTCTGTTTTACCTATTACAACACTTATATTGTTTGCCTGTCATAACTTGCTAGTTAGGTCCACCGTCATCTGCTTTTGACTACTCTCCACCTTCATGTCCTCTCCTTTCTTCCTCTCCGCTCGGTGTCTTAGGGCGTGGGGGAAGGGGTGGGGGATGATAGAGCTTAGTCTTATAGACTAACGGTTTTCGGACCACATCATTTTAGGGAATCGTGGAACCCAGACCGGAGGAGCAGCCCAGGAGGCCGGTGCGCTTGGAGACAGGGTAGTCTAGCTCAGGAGTTCAGACAGCCGGGACCGTGAGTTCCGTTCCTTAGTAGCAGTTTGTTTTTTCAGCTTCCGTTTGAGTGACCATGTAGTGAGGTGTTGTTGTACCGGGCTTAAGTCCTTTTTCCTTTCAGTACTCTGTTTTTACTCTGATGTTATACTGTGGATGCTTCCTTCGTGGAGTTTATTTATATGTGATTTATTATTGTGGACTGCATTTCTCTTTCTTTACTACTTGCTACTTGATTGTGATCGAAAAGGCCGGCAGAATCGGCGCGTTGTAGTGACGACCTTCCCGGGTGCGAAGGTGTCACCGCAAAGCGGCGATTCTGGGCATAAGACCCCGAGTTTTGAATCGAAAAAAAGGGGGGTCTTACAGGCAGCATGACCGGTATCCCCCGACGGGTCGCCGGACGCTGTCGACCCCGGAGTAGGGCTGAGCATATTATTCGAAACTCGAAAATCGCTCGAAAATCGTTCGAAAATTGAGTCGAATCGGAATCGGTTAAAATTAAATAAAAAGAATGAAGGCTTTAAGTGTTTCATTTGCTAAATTTATAGATTGCCCAATTTTATTTTGAGCAAACTAGGAACAAAATGAAAAATTGCTAAATTTCGAGCCGACTTGATTTGATTTCGAGCCAACTCGATTCGATTTTAAGCCGACTCGATTCGATTTCGAGCTGACTCGATTCGATTTCGAGCCGACTCGGAATCGAGCCATTTCGAGTCGAGCCGACTCGGCTCGAAATCAATTTCGATTTCGAGTCGATTTCGAGCCGAGTTCGAGTCGAAAATTTTGATTTCGAGCCGAGCCAAAATCGCCAGAACTCGACTCGATATCAGCCCTACCCCGGAGGGGATAGGCCGGACAGGCTGCCGGCAGCGGTGGCGTGTTCCGTTTTGATTTCTGTTCTCATTTCGTCTGCCGACTATGTTGGATTTCATTTGATATCTTATAATTTCACGGCCCTGTACAATCAAGAGTGACATAAGCATAAACATCATCACTGAATAAAGCGTTGAGCGGTTTAAGGTCAAATTGAAAAGGCTTTTATGTAGCCATTAGACCTAACATATATGAGTAATAGTGACATTTGATTTTGTTAAAAAAATCATTTCTCATTAACTGATGGCTGATGCCAACAACTCAGGTCGGTTTATTTTGGAGTTTTTTGGTTTTGAGTTTTTTAAAAAGCATATGTACACGACCCCTGTGTCTGTTGCTCTTCACGTACCTATTTCATCGTGTCCATAGGGATTTCGAGCTGCGGAAGCGCCGCCGTGTCGGGAAACTCATGACTATGAAAATGACAGGAAATAGCCACACCACAATGAAAATTAAGGTTACTTAATAAAAGAAATTTCATGCAATTTGATCTGCTACAATTGAAGAAGGAATAACGTCAACTCACCCCCTCTACGACACTTAATGCTCTTGAACTGCCTTCGGTCGCATTCATGCGTTCTTCGCCTGCCAGCGAACAAACTTCCGCTGTGCTGGATGCTCTATGCGGTCTTAGGGCGCATAGAAGTTGGCTTCACCCGCTTCCACATAATTCACCAGCTCGGTCCTGTACGCGTCACTCGCGTCCCCCGGAGCGCATATGCAAAATCAACCCTTCGACGACACTCAATCAATTGACTGGGCACAACGAGCCCATGTGGCGTACGTAACAGTACAAACGCCTCGACAGTGTTCCGGCGCAGCGACGCTTATGCAGCTCAAAAACCCTGTCCACGATCATGGCGTTGAGTGAACTCAAAGCCATGATCGTGGCGTTGAGTGCACTCAAAGCCATGATCGTGGCGTTGAGTGCACTCAAAGACATGATCGTGACGTTGAGTTCACTCAAGGCCATGATCATGGCGTTGAGAGCACTCAAGGCCATGATCATGGCGTTGAGAGCCATGACTCAACGCCATGATCATGGCTTTGAGTGCATGGCGTTGAGAGAACTCCAAGCCATGATCATGGCGTTGAGTGCACTCTAAGCCATGATCATGGTGTTGAGTGCACTCAAAGTCATGATCATAGCGTTGAGTCATGGCGTCGAGTGCTCTCAACGCCATGATCATGGCTTTGAGTACACTCAACGCCATGATCGTGGCTTTGAGTGCACTGTAACGCCCCTTATTTTTCGATGATTTTATTTAAATGAGAAACGTCATATTTATGACGTCGTGGCGTTACCTTTAACGTCAAGTGGACAGCGGAATGCCATAAAGGCATTTTCGCGTCCATGCGGTCAAGTCGGCCGAATTCTTGTTGTAATGGGAAAATTTTGCATTTGGAATTTAAGTTAAGTAAATTTTGACTTACTCGTCAAGTTTCGTCGCGATCCGAGCGATATTTGGGTCTCGGCGTTTTTCCAAAGTTTTGTGAAATTTATGTTCGTCGTAAACTTTGAAAATTCATATCTCGAGAATGTCTCGTCTGATTTTGGTTTTGAATTCGCCGTTGTGTTTGTTGCGTTTGTGTTCGCCTACGGCGTGAGTTTCGTTCAATTCGGCGCGCGTTTGGGCCTCCGTTTGATCTCGCGTTTCCTTATTCAAAAAATATAAATATGATTATTTTAATATTAAAGTACTATTCAAAAATGAAAAGTACTATTCATTCTTATAGTTTGATCAAAAGGTATATTTGCAAAGAAATTGTTTTTCTACATTCTTTATACTCGAGTATTTTTCCCTCCTCTCGTGTAGGTGTCCTGTTCATGTAAAAGAATTCTGTCAAGTTACTCGAGTGGGTTTTGTTGTCACGAGTACTTCTTCTTCAGTTACTCGAGTCCTGTATTGATCTACTCGAGTAGTCGTTTTCTACCTCTCGAGTACCCGTAAGCTTGTTCTCGTGTAGTCCTGTTTATTTCACTCGAGTCCTGTATTGATCTACTCGAGTAGTCATTTTCTACCTCTCGAGTACTCGTAAGCTTGTTCTCGTGTAGTCCGTTGCAGTATGCGTTCGGGCGCATTTTTGAGAATCAAAATGGTGCTATATGGAAAAATGGCTAACATGAAATTTGTTCATCTCGACGAGATCTACAACTTTCATGTTGGGCACTTTTCGATTTGAAGTCATGCTAGACCTATAATTTTGTTTTCCGCGAAACTGCTCGCATTTAAACCATTTTTTATATATATATATATGTTCTTATACTTAGGGTATTCAGAAAATTGGAATACTTCATCTTCTCCGATTCTTTCTCCCGAACCAGAGGGGCGTGAGCGAGAGAGAGAATATTTCGTGAATCTTCCGGTGGCCGCCGACGGAGCTCCGGTGCTCGAAATCTTCAACCGAGCGTAGATCTGGAAAGCTCTCATCGAGAGCTACGCTATCGTGGTAAATTTTTCCCCTTTCCTTGAGTTTTCTCGTTATGGTTTTTCGGCCCTAATCCCTTTTCGACCATTTTTGTTTAGATTTCAACTCCTCCCGTGTTCTTTTGCCCTGATCTGCGACGCGGAGCGATTCGGAGAACTTTTCCGGTAAAACCAAGGCAAGTGGTGGTTTCCCCTCATTTCTCCTTGTCTGATTTGATGGTAACGGTTCAGTTTTTATGTTCTTTAAAATTTTCTGCACTTTGTCTTCCAAGTTATTGCTACGATTAACTTTTTTCGATGATCACTCGATGTTGTAAGATTTTGTCATGATGAACTTATCTTGTCATGATATATTTATTTGTTCTTGAAGTGTCTTATTGATGTCTTTAAATGTCTTACCTATCGTTTTTGAACGTATTAGAGTTTGTATAGGATTGTAAATCGTTCATAGGGGTTGATCAACCATGTCTTGAAACTAGAAGTGTCAAGTAGAATCTGACGAGCCAAATCTCGAGATATATTTGTGTTGTGGTTTCTTTGGGTTTCTAAAATTTGCGGGAGTTAGTGGATAAAACCACCTCCGCATTGTCTGACTCCTTTATTGGACCTTGTGGAGTTCTACCGGGTTTTTGGGCATCTGTAGTGTATGGTGGAGAGTATGAGACTCCCTCGCAGTTAAGCGGATAAATTATTCGTGAGGGGTGTGTCCAGTTGAGTGACCACATCACCCGTGTTTTTGGGGTAGGGCCGACCACAGGTGCTTAATAAAGCTAGTTAAATTTCTTCCTTATGTTTTTACTTTTGTTGTTCCCTTTTTGCCATGAGAAATCTGGTGTATTTGTTGGAGTACGTGACGATTCACGTATGTAGTTCTTTCCTTTCCTGTTCGATACCTTACTTCAGTACTGTTGGTCTTGGGTTGGTACCCCGTTTGACCTTTGTTTTATTTTGTTTACTTCTCTGCCGCCATTTGTCCCTCTTGCTGAGGTGTTTTGTCTTTGGAATGCCTCAGGTTCGGAGCATTAGCAGGTAGCGGAGCCGGTTTTGGAGCCCTTGCAGCAGCAGGTTGGCTGTGATTTTCCCCTCGCCGTAGCGAGGTAGTTTGTTGTTTTAGTTTTCTTTGCCTAGTTTCAGACATATTTGTGTTGTGGGTTCGTGTCAGGTTGTTGACGCCCACAAGATTGTTGATTTCTTTTGACACTTGCTAGTTGATGTGGTTTTCTTTTGTTCAGTGTATATTACTTGCTCTCTGGGATGATTTATTGCTATGATTGCATGTTAGATATTTTTAACATATAAAACCCTACTATTAGTAAAGCATACTTGTCATCTCTTTCAAAACTAAGTCACTACTTTCTACTTAGCGTAAAGACTTTTCTATACTTATTATAAATCTAGGGTTTGCATAGTATGAGTTGTTCCTCGGGAACATTTATACTCATGTAGAATATTAGAGTCAATTTAAACAAGTATCTTCCGCAAGCGTATAACTTATATTTTAAATCGTGGACTAGATGATTCACTAAGCCGAGGGATACGGCTACCATCATAACTTAAACTGAATTTCATTCATAACAATTTATGTTTTCTTTTAAAATCGTAGAGTTTGGAGTCTTGCCTGAACGTCTGCAGTTATCCCCTGCACGGCGTGGCATCACGACACGTATTTTCCCCCTTGCTCTGATATAATTAAATTGTTGGGGAAAAATGCGGGTTGTGACAGTTGGTATCAGAGGGAGGTTGCTTAACAATTGGTCAGGCAACCTTCCCTTGTTAGTGTTAGTTGCTTAGTGTCATATCATACACACACCGATGTATCATCAATATATCTTTGCTGAAGCATGAACATTACACTCATAAGCATGATTAGAAGTATACCGGGCATATTATGTAGTATGAGATGCATAATATATGTTTGTATATGAATCCACCATAGGTGGCAACATGTGAGGGTTATGTAGTAAGAGATGCATAACCTCACCACATGAATTCCCATTAACACGTTTTATTTTTGTTACATGCAATATTATGTAGTATAAGATGCATAATATTGCATGTGTACGCCGCTCATAACATGCATTAAGGCCTTTTATAGAATTCATAGCACCACATGCATAACATAACATAACATAAGCACAACATGTCAAGCTAAAGATTTACCTGATGACATGTGTACACACATGATTTTAAATAAGAGTAAAGAATTCATGCATTCATATCATAGGCACATGAGTCAATAGGATGATAGGATATCATCCTAAGTAGGACATATCATCATCATATAATCCCAGAGCAAGTGACAACTTAAGCAAGTGTCTTTCAAATTTGGTCTGAACTAGTTTTGTTTGCCCTAGTCGTAATCTAGGATTTTAATTGGGATGTTCGTTTGCCTTTTTAGAAATGCCTCCAAAGCGTAATGCGACGAGATCGACTCCCCAATCGGAGGGTGAGTCATTAGGTGCGCAGAGTGATGCGTTGATCGAGAGTTTGCTCCAGAGCAACGAGGCTCTGTCAAGGCAAGTAGTTGCGATGCAAATGCAAATTCAGTCATTTTTGTCTACCGCTCCAGCGCGGCAGCCTTTAGTGCAAGAGCCTGCCTTGGGTCAAGTCGTGCCTGATACCACTGCTCCTCTGGTGGCCCAGGTGGCAATACCACCAGAAATGAATTTCATATCGCATTTCTAGCGATTGGGACCTCCCACCTACGACGGGAGTGCCGACTTTATGATTTTCGATGATTGGATCATCTTAATCGAGGAGATGTTTTCGTATTCCGGGATTCTAGAAGCCCAGAAGGTTATGATTGCAGCTTATCAGTTAAAAGGCCTAGCAAAGAGTTGGTGGATTCGTGAAAAGGAGAGTCTGAAGGAAGGCTGTACCTGGGACTCTTTCAAGAAGATGTTGCTGAAGAAGTTTCTGCCCTCGGTCGAGCAGGACCGTCTCATGAATAACTTCCTGCATTTGAAGCAGAGACAGCTCACGGTAAGCGAATATGAGATTGAGTTTAGCAAGTTGAGTAGATTTGCTCCCGATTTGGTAGCTTCGGAGGAGGGAAGAGTGAAACGTTTCTTGGGAGGACTAAGAAGTGATGTCCAGCAGTGGGCATGCGCTTATGGAGCTGACAGTTATGCTGTGGCAGTGGAAGCCGCACTAAAGGTTGAAGCGATTGAAAATGCCAAGAACCGCGGTGCTCCGGTGAGGAAAGAGAAAAGGAAGGGTGTTGAGGATGGTAGCTCTAGGGCATCTGGCCCTTCTTCGAAGAAGAAAGGTAAGGAAGTGTGTAGTTTCTGTGGTCGTCCTGGCCACCCTTACGAAAGGTGTTTCAAGAGAACAGCCACCCTGAAGCAGCAGCAAGTGCACGCCATCCATGGTGCACCCAAGGGAGAGCTTGTGTGCTCATTCTGTACAAGGAAGGGTCATGATGTGAGTCGGTGCTGGATGAAAGAAAGGACCTGCTTCTAGTGCGGGAAGAAGGGACACCAGAAATCTTCGTGCCCCTAGGCTCAATCCTCACTGCAGCCTGCCCCGCTTCGAGCTCTACCGCCACCACCAACCCTAGACAAAGGAAAAGGAAAGCTGAACGTGATGACTAGCGAGGAAGCTCAAAACTCTACGCAAGTTATTTCAGGTTAGCCCCAGTCTATTTTATCCCTATTATTTATCGTTGTTGCCCTAGCTATCATTCATTTAGTTATGTATGTTACGGTTTTAGGGGAGTTTAAGGTGCGGAATAGGTGGGCGCGTGTTCTGTTTGATTCGGGTGCCACCCATTCCTTTGTGGCCAGGAGGTTTGTTGATAAACATCGCCTGGATGTTGATCAATTGAGAGACTCCTTCAACGTCAAGCTTCCCTCCGGTGATTCGGTGTTATCCAATCAAGGAGTTCTGAAATGACCTATTCATCTTGGCAATTTTCTGGCCCTTGCGGATCTGATAATTTTAGACCTGGCTGATTTTGATGTGATTTTGGGCATGGACTGGCTGTCAAAGTATGATGCAGTCATCCAGTACAAGGCAAAAAGACTGGACTTCAGGATGGACAATGGCCAACCTATGAGCGTCTATGGATTTCAGGACAGAGTTTCCCCTGTCATTTCTGCGGTACGTGCTATAAAGTCTGGTTGCGAGGCGTTTTTAGTTTCTATTTCTGCTCTGGAAATAGCTTATGTTACACAACGTCTCGAGGATGTCTCGGTGGTGCGAGAGTTTCCAGATGTCTTTCCTGATAGTCTTCCAGGACTTCCTCCTGAGAGGGAGATTGAGTTCGTGATTGACCTCGAGCCAGACACTCGTCCCATTGCCAAAGCACCATACCGTATGGCTCCGCGTGAGTTGGATGAGTTGCGTACTCAGCTCGATGAGTTGCTAATGTGTGGTTTTATTAGACCAAGTTCTTCTCTGTGGGGTGCTCCGGTTTTGTTCGTATAGAAGAAGGATGGATCGATGAGGCTTTGCATCGATTATAGGGAATTAAATAAGGTAACCGTTAAGAATAGATACCCCCTGCCTAGGATTGATGATCTGTTCGATTAGTTGTGTGGTAGCTCGGTATTTTCAAAGGTCGATCTTCGCTCAGGCTACCACCAGTTGAGGATTCGTGAGAAAGACATTCCTCGAACCGCATTCCGTTTGTGGCATGGACATTATGGGTTTTTGGTGATGTCTTTTGGTTTAACCAATGCACCCTCTGCTTTCATGGATTTGATGAATAGGGTGTTTAAGGATTTCTTGGACCGATTCGTTATTGTGTTCATAGATGATGTCCTAGTATATTCTCGCAATGTTGAGGAGCATACTCAGCATTTGTGTTTGGTTTTGTCGACCCTGAGTGTTGAAGCCAAAAATGACCCCAACGAATGTTCACAAACCAAGGTGCAGCCGACGCCTACTTCTCTCTTATCTCGACCCTGGACTGGCTGCTGAGGTCAAAAGACTGACCCAAAGCCTCAGTTGGGAGGTCCCACCACTCACCCGGAAGATCTCTGAGAGCTTCCCCTCCAAAGCCAAATGCTGGGCTGGGAGCTCCTCAGAAGGCACTAGAGTTAGATGAAAATGAAAATCTTGCCTTCCAAAGAGCCCCTATAGGTCTTTTTATAGTCCTGTGTTGACCTGAAAATACTGAAATACCCCTGAGGGGTCTGCCAATAGCCAAATACCGCTGTCGTTCCAAGGGCATTTGGGTAATTTTACCTCGGGATAATATACGTTATAAACTAATCCCCTTTACGAGCGCCGGGCCCTACCACGTGGGCCCACTTGGCGAGAACCCTGGCCGAGAAGGCTCTCGCTGGACCCCCGCCCGGGCCAACCTTGGCGAGACCCCTCGCCGGGGAGGTTCGCGCTCTTCACGGTCTTTAAACTATCGCGACCGAAGGCCTACCTGGGGCCTTCTCGCCTCCCCTGGGCGGGAGCCAGCCCTAAGGCGAAAACTTCCATGGTCAGGCCCTCTGCTTCGGTCGTTCGACGATCTCTCCTGCCGAGAGGTCGACTATCTGCCCTTGCCGGTCGACGATCTCTTCTGCCGAGAGCTCCTATAGGGCGAGAACTCCACAAGCATGCCTCAGGGTTAACCCGAGGTTAGCCTGAGACTAACCCAATCCTGACTGTTGAAGCCTTCGGGTCCCTCCCAGCGAATATGGGGTTGTACACAATCCCCGCTCTTTTCGAGCTAGCCCTGCGCTCGACAAGATAAGTCCAACCCCCAAAATATTCGCTGGACACGTGCCCGCCTATCGAGGGAATCTTTTGGTGGGTCCCACTGCGGCTATAAATATGCACTGATAGGCGTCCATACGCCCTGCCCTTAAAATACGTTTTTCCAACTGAGCTCTCGCCTCAGGGATTTTCGCGCGAGCTTACCATGCATCCCAAACGTGCTGCCAAACCGCTTCCGCAAGACCTCCAAGACCGGTTAGCCGCTGCCCAGGCGCGGGCTTGGCTAACTGTGCGGCGGTGGCCCCGTGGTTAGCGAAAAAGACTTCAACCGCCGGGCCTTCGGAGCCGAAGAAGAAGGAAAAGAAAAGGGCGAAAGCGGTCCGGCGGGACCTTTCTCGCGAGAACAGGGATCCTCCTTCCCCCACTCCCAATCCTGCCGGATATCCTTCCCTACAGAAGGTAAGCCTTTCGCCCGTGCCTACCGAGCTGGCTGTGCATTAGATTTGATGATTAAAGTATGCTTTCGCAGGAGTCCGCTCCCAATAATGACGCCGAAATTCCGCCCAGCTCTTCGAACCTACCCGCTCATCCCCCGAGGGCCAAACACGGGTCTCGGAGAGGATTCCTCTAGCCGAGACCGGAACGATAGGTACATTTTCCCTTGTCAACATTTCAACCCGACCCTTTCTTTTCTGAACCGCCTTCTCGCAGTGCCAGCTCCCGCCGACCCGGGTCTAACCACCCAGGAAGACGAAGCGAGAACCGTCGAAGTGCCTCCTGCGGTGGCCAATCCTCTCCTGCAGGCGGGAGGGGCGGCTCCTGAACCTTCCGCTACTCTTAAGGATGCTGATCGCCCCTTGAGAGAAGACAACTCCCCTCATGCTTCCGGCCAGGCCGGGATCATCGTGCGCGAGCCCTTCCGCCCGGGGCTGGGCAAGCCTCTTCACCTCCTTTATGGAACCAACGGAGGGGCCGGGCCTTCTCGTCCAACTTTGGCTGACGGTTCTCGCCCAGCCGCAGGTATGCGAAAACTTTTCTGGACTGTCGATTGTCATGCCTTGACCAAAATTCTCGCGTGTTTCTTCCGCAGGTGACCCTGGCTTGCGGTCGGGGGTCAACGAGGAAGGAGAGGAAGAGGAAGAAGAAGACGAGGAAGAAGAGGATGAAGAGTCCCCCTCCCTTCGTCTGGCGAGATAGAGGAAGCCCTGAACAGTGCTGGGAGCGCGAAGGGGAGACGGAGGAAGATCTCAGTCATCCTGGCCAAGCTTGTCCGGCGAGACCGTGCCCATACTGCCGCGGCGAAAGCATTCCGCGAATCCGTGGAGCAAAGGCTGGAGGCTCTGGAGCGGGACTTCTTCTTGGGCGAGACTGATTGCCCGCGCGGGCCTTCCGCCGAGTCTTCGCCAGGGAGGTGCATCTCGCAGATCCGGGACTACGCCAGGCGGATCAACCTTGGGTGTACCACGCTATCGTCTTACTTCAACCCGTTGGCGCCCCCAAGAACTAGGCGGCGAGAACGGGGACGATGGAGCTGGAAACCCTACTAGCCTTCCCGCTCTGAATCCTAATGTATCTCTTTTTTCTTCTCCCTTTTTTTTTTCTCTTTTTCAATGTCTGTAATAAACATTATTATTAATTAAGTTTTATCCAGCTTGCGCTAGCGAGAGTCCCGCTTCTACCCATGTCTCTCTTTTCCTTTTCCTTTTTATCGCTCTGCGGGGTTTTCTAATCAAGACGCTTACCCCAAACTAGGATGCTCGCGCTGATCTAGGAGGTTTGCGTTAACCCAGGAGGCTTGCGCCGGTCTAGGAGGCTTGCGCCGATCCAGGCAGTCGCGTCGAAACCCGAAGCGACCGTTGACCGCCGTCATCCTGAGGGGGAGAACCGAGGCGTCGTTAGCCCGGATTCTGACAGCTGTACTCCGCTGTCACTTTCTCTCTCTGCCGGATGAACGCATGATGACTACGATTCCCTATAAATAGAGAAGTCTACCAACCGCATTTACTTCTCCGATCCGGAAACTCAGCCTTCCCTCCGTGCTCTCGCGTTCCTGCTTCCGCTTCGACCCCCCTACAGCTCTCGCTCCTACTCACGAACTAGCCATGCCTGGCGAGAACAAGGGTCGCGCCCATTGTGCGGAAGCCTTCCAGAAACACCTCTTCCCTTCCTGCAAGCTCACCCTTGACGAATACAACATGATCGTCGACCGCTACGTTCCCGCCGGCTTCTCGGCGCGGAACCCGGGGAATCATGATAAGGTGAATACTCCCGGGGCGGGAGAGCTTGCCATCCCCCTCGAGCATTTCGAGGTGGGCTTCCGCCTCCCCCTTTGGCCGGGAGGTTCGGCTAGCTCTCCGCTATTATGGGGTGGTACCCGCCCAGCTAAACCCGAACTCCGTCGCGATCCTTATAGCATTCATATGCTATATGCGATCCGAGAGGATCGAGTTTAGTCTGCCCATCTTCCGGAAGCTATTCAACTTCCGTGCCAAGGGGGGGGGGGGGTAGTTTTCTTCTCCGGGCAACAGCTCGAGGTTTACGGTCTCGCAACAACAAGCACCACCATTGGGGCGAGAAGTTCGTTTACGTCAGCGGGGACTTCGGCAACGTCCCGCTTCAGCCCGTTCAGTATGAAGACGCTGCCTACAAGCCGCCCGCTCTGGGATCGCGCGAGAGCGCAATCCTGGAATTCTTCGGGACCAAGGAGTTCGACGTCCCCTATCTTCTGCGGGACGTCGACTCCCTCCCACTTGTTCACTCGGGCGAAGGTACGGTCTCGCCTCAGATTCCATTTTTTATCAAAGATTTTCTTGCGCTGAAGTGCTAAAGCGTTTTTACTTTGCAGGAGAGCGGGAGGTCCCTCTGCGCCAACCCTTCGCCGCAGGCCGGGGTGTCGAGGGTCTGGCAGCGAGAGGCCCCCTTGCGCTCGCGGAAGCTAGCGCCAGCGCCTGCCGAGAAGGTCCAGTCCCTTCCCTGCCGCCACCGGCCAAGAAGCGGAAGGCCACCCTTCTTCCTCTCCGCGCGTTGAAGAGGCCCAAGCCTTCTGCCGTCGACAAGGGGAAATCGTTGGCGGTCTCGCCCGTCCAACCTCCTCCTGAGGGCAGGTCCTTTGAAGCGATCCTTCAGAGGGCCAGTGAGATGGATGCCGCCGCAAGAGCCGCGCCGAGGCTTCCGCCAGGAACACATCGGCCGCAGGCGAGGCTGGGGGAGAAGTGGTCGCCGCCGAAACCTCCGCCAGCGTCCCACCCCAGGAGGTGCCGAGAGGGCACCGGAACTTTGGTTTAGGCGTCAGGTACGCCGACTCGGAGGGGAAGCCTCAGATGGAATGGGACCCAAGACAAACTCAATCAGGGTTTCGACCCTCCTTCCCCGATGGGCGGAGGGGGAAAATGTGACCGGCGAGGCCTTCTCGCTTGGATATGGTCTCTACAGCCGGGAAGATGCCAGCGTGTTCGACCAGACGCCTACCCGCCTTCTAGCCTTCGACGCCACCCGGGCCGTAATGCGCGGGTTCGAGCTTACACATATGTGTGCGCGTCGAAGCATCACCATTGACAAGAACTTCACTGATATGCGCAAGGCGAGGGAGGACGCGATAGCTCGCGCGCACGCCGCGGAAGAAGAACTCGCGAGAGCTCAACAGGAGCTCGCGGATGCTAGATTGGCGCTGTCTCTGCGCCCCGCGACCGAGGTAGGCGAGATCCTCCTGAACCCTTGCCCCCGTTTCCTCGAAGTTTCTACTGTGTAATGCGTCTAGGCTAAAATCTTTTATCCCTTTTGCAGGATTCCGCCCAAGTCAGGGAGCTTCGCGCAGAGCTGGCCAACGCGCGTTGCGAGAGTGTCCTCCTGAGGGAACAGCTCCGCGCAGAGCTGGCGAAGGTCCCGCCCCCGGAGCTAGATGCGAGGTTGCGGAGTCGCTACCTCTCGGAATATGACGTCGACAAGCTGCTTCAAGCCAATGCTCAGGCGACCGTCAAGCTGACGCTCGAGACGCTGCGAGACGTCAAGCTGCTCCAGGAGGACGGCGCGACCATCGACGCTCGCCAACTTCTTCCTTGGCTCTACGATCCAGTTCCCAAACCCCCGGGCGCGCCGGACTCGCCACTCTCAGACGTCCCGAGGTCCTCTACCGCTATTGGCGAGACGTCCGAAGAAGGCTCTGTCGATGATTCAAGCGAGAGCACCAGTGGGGATTACAGCGCGTCCCCCTGAGGTGTCTTTTATTTTGAATATCTTTTTGTACTGAGCGAGAACCTCCTTACTTCTGTAAATAACTTTTTTATAAAGTAATGTCTCGTTTTCATTTTTCATTTCCCCTCTTTTTTTTTCTTTATTATTATTGTCCATGCGTGCTTTGAAAGTATATTACTCTGCCGAATGACCTCCGCGCGAGCTTCCGCCGAGACCCTTAGTCTCTTTAGGGTGACCTTCCTTAGAAATCAGCTAGGCGGGAACCTCGCGTCGTCGATTGAATCGTCCTGCCTAGGTCCGCCGGGAGCTTTCTTTTGCGGGAACCTCCTTTAGCCGAGACCTTTGCTGGCCGAGACCTCTGGGCCGGGATCCTTACTGGCCGAGACCTCCAAGCCGAGACTTTTACTGGCCGAGACCCCTGAGCCGAGACCTTTAGGGATTTGCCCCCGGTCTAGGTCAGGGTCCTGCCCACATATTTTTCCAACCAATTAAACCCCTACCCCACCGGCGAGCCGTCGGACCTGCTAGCTTATATGGGGGCCTGCGCAGCGGGTCTACCGGGGTTTGAGCCGAGTACGTTGTAACGTAGTAACTACCAATCAAGAACCAAGGATCAACAAGTCAAGGACTCCACCTGTCCCCCGCAGGCGAGCCTTCGGACCTGCCAGCTTGGTGAGAGCATGCGCAGCGGGTCTGCCTGGGGCCGAGCCGAGCTCGGGGTGTCGTTGAAGTGGCTAAGAACAGAGTATCACAAGAGCCAACCTATCCCCCACAGGCGAGCCTTCGGACCTGCCAGCTAGGTGAGAGCCTGCGCAGCGGGTCTACCTGGGGCCGAGCCGAGCTCGGGGTGTCGTTGAAGTGGCTAAGAACAAAGTATCGCAAGAGCCAACCTATCCCCCACAGGCGAGCCTTCGGACCTGCCAGCTAGATGAGAGCCTGCGCAGCGGGTCTACCTGGGGCCGAGCCGAGCTCGGGGTGTCGTTGAAGTGGCTAAGAACAGAGTATCACAAGAGCCAACCTATCCCCACAGGCGAGCCTTCGGACCTGCCAGCTAGATGAGAGCCTGCGCAGCGGGTCTACCTGGGGCCGAGCCGAGCTCGGGGTGTCGTTGAAGTGGCTAAGAACAGAGTATCACAAGAGCCAACCTATCCCCCACAGGCGAGCCTTCGGACCTGCCAGCTAGATGAGAGCCTGCGCAGCGGGTCTACCTGGGGCCGAGCCGAGCTCGGGGTGTCGTTGAAGTGGCTAAGAACAGAGTATCGCAAGAGCCAACCTATCCCCCACAGGCGAGCCTTCGGACCTGCCAGCTAGATGAGAGCCTGCGCAGCGGGTCTACCTGGGGCCGAGCCGAGCTCGGGGTGTCGTTGAAGTGGCTAAGAACAAAGTATCGCAAGAGCCAACCTATCCCCCACAGGCGAGCCTTCAGACCTGCCAGCTAGATGAGAGCCTGCGCAGCGGGTCTACCTGGGGCCGAGCCGAGCTCGGGGTGTCGTTGAAGTGGCTAAGAACAAAGTATCGCAAGAGCCAACCTATCCCCCACAGGCGAGCCTTCGGACCTGCCAGCTAGATGAGAGCCTGCGCAGCGGGTCTACCTGGGGCCGAGCCGAGCTCGGGGTGTCGTTGAAGTGGCTAAGAACAAAGTATCGCAAGAGCCAACCTATCCCCCACAGGCGAGCCTTCGGACCTGCCAGCTAGGTGAGAGCCTGCGCAGCGGGTCTACCTGGGGCCGAGCCGAGCTCGGGGTGTTGATGAAGATAACCAAACCTCTCCCCCACAGGCGAGCCTTCGGACCTGCCAGCTAGATGAGAGCCTGCGCAGCGGGTCTACCTGGGGCCGAGCCGAGCTCGGGGTGTTGATGAAGATAACCAAACCAGGCCCATTCCATCATCGAGGAGAGGAGTCATAGTCGGTAAAAACAAAAGAGACTTAAAGATTGCGTACTCGGAAGCAGTCAATATTCTGAAATAAACTTATCGAAAATACAATAGTTGTTTACAATCATTACAATCCTTCTTTCCTCCTATGGTAGAAGCGCTTCAGGTCATCACCATTCCAGGTGTGACTCAAGGTCCTTCCTTCCGCATCCTGGAGATAGTAGCCTCCGTTAACAGAGCCTTCTCTACTATATAAGGCCCTTCCCAGCTAGGGTTGAGCTTACCAACCGCGGCCGACCTTCCCGCAGCGTCGACCTTTTTCAGTACTAGATCCCCCTTGGCGAATTGCTTGACTCGGATATGCTTATCGAAGTACCGAGCCATTCGCCGTTTTATTTCCTCCTGCCTGATGGCGGCAACATCCCGCAGCTCTTCCACCATATCTAATGAGAAGCGCAACCCTTCCTCATTCTCCAACCTCCAAGCTTCGCTTCCCTCAGCTGCGGCCGCGACCCTTGGGGACCGAACCTCGAACTCCACCGGGAGGACAGCCTCACACCCGTGAGAGAGCTTGAAGGGGGTCTCTCCAGTGGCCGTGTTCGGAGTTGTTCGCAAGGCCCACAGGACGGAAGGGAGCTGTTCCACCCAGCTACCCTTCAGGTTCTCGACCTTCTTTTTGAGCAAGTTGATGATGACTTTGTTTGCCGCCTCCACCTGACCATTGCTCCGAGGATGATGGACAGAGGCGAACCTGAGGTCAATCCCCAATTGGGTGCAGAAACTGATGAATTCTTCACTGGCAAACTGAGGTCCATTGTCTGTCACTATCGCTTGGGGCAATCCGTGCCTGCAAATGATTTCCCCCCAAACGAAGTTTCTGATGACCTGGGAGGTTACCTTGGCTAACGGCTTGATCTCCAGCCATTTGGAGAAGTAGTCAATCATCACTAGGAGGAACCTCCTTTGCCCGCTAGCTGGAGGGAAGGGTCCAACCAGGTCCATCCCCCAAATGGCGAAGGGCCATGGCGCCGTGATGCTTCGAAGTCTTTGGGCGGGCAAGAGCTGGAGAGGAGCATGTACTTGGCACTTCCGACACCTCCTTGCGAATTCAGCTGTATCCTTCCTTATGGTCCGCCAGAAATATCCCTGCCTTATCACCCTTGCTTCCAATGTCCTTCCCCTGAATGACTGCCGCACTCTCCAGAATGCACCTCTTCCAGGATCCTCGGGACTTCCTCTTCGGTTATGCATCTCGCGAGGAGCCCTGACAACATCTTTCGATGCAAGCTCCCTTCCAGCATCAGGTAATGAGCCGCCTTGTGCCTGAAGCTCTTTGCATCCTTGACTTCTTCCGACAGTTCTCCTGTGGTTAAGAAAGTCACCAATGGATCCATCCATGAGGACCGCCGATTCACCTCCATCAACTCCCCCTCTTCAATGGCTGGTCGGAATAGTTCGGTTAGGGTACCTCCTCCCCGAGGCCCGAATTTCGCCAGTCGATCAGCTGCCGCGCTTTCCTCCCTGGGGACATGTTGAATAGAGAATGAACGAAAACCCCCAATGAGGGCTCTTACCTTAGATAGATACCTCGGGAGAGTCGGCTCCCGGGCCTCAAACTCGCCTCGGATCTGTGATGCTACCACCATCGAGTCGGTGAAGGCTTCCACATCCTGGATTTCCAGCTCCTTTGCCAAGCGAAGGCCGGCGATCACAGCCTCATACTCTGCTTGGTTGTTGGTTACAGGGAAATGGAAAGTCACGGCTTGCTCTATGGTAACTCCCTGAGGGCTTACTAACACCACACCTCCTCCCAGGGAGTGCCTTCCTGAGGCCCCGTCGACCACCATCTTCCACGCTTCTTGCGGCTTTGGTTCTTCAGCCTCGGCCTCGGTAACATAGTCCGCCAGGAAATCCGCTACGGCCTGGGCTTTGGTGGAGAGCCTTGGGACGAAAGAGATGTCAAACTCGCTTAGCTCGATGGACCACTTTGCCAACCTCCCTGAATGCTCCACCCCCTCCAAGACCTTGCGAAGGGGATGGTCTGTTATCACCCTAATCGAGTGTGCTTGAAAGTAAGGGCGAAGCTTCCTAGCTGAGATAACCAAAGCATATGCTAGCTTCTCCAGGATGGGGTATCGGAGCTCCGCCTTTTTTAAGATTCGGCTGACATAATAGACGGGTAACTGCTTCTTCCCCTCTTCCCTAACCAAGAAGGAGCTCACCGCCTCTCCTCCCACTCCTAGATACAAGACTAGGTCCTCCCCCTCCTTCGGGCTTTGAAGTAACGGAGCTTGGGAGAGTTGCCTCTTCAGTCCCTGAAAAGCCTCTTCGCACTCGGCCGTCCATTCGAATGCTTGGTTGCCACGAAGTACTTTGAAGAAAGAGGAACATCTATCCCCTGACCGAGAGAGGAACCTGCTCAGCCCGGCCAACTTCCCGGTCAAGCGCTGGACCTCCTTGGCACTGCGAGGCGATTCCAGGTCTAGGATAGCCTTAACCTTATCGGGGTTAGGCTCTACCCCGCAGGAGTCAAGAGGTGTCCGAGGAATTTTCCGCGACTAGCCCCGAAGACACACTTCAAGGGGTTCAACCTCATCTTGAACCTTCGCAGGGTGGCAAATGTCTCCTCCAAGTCTCGCAGGTGGGAATCAACACACTTGCTCTTGACCATGAGGTCATCCACATAGACCTCCAGGTTCCTTCCCCTTTGATCTCGAAAGATTCGATCCATCATGCGTTGGTACGTCGCCCCTACGTTCTTCAATCCGAAGGGCATCATCTTATAGCTGAAGCATCCCTCTCTCGTGATGAAGGAAACATCCTTGACATCAGGAGGGTGCATCCGGATCTGGTGGTAACCTGAAAATGCATCTAAAAAACTCATAAGAGAAAAACCAACGGCTGAGTCAACCAGCGCGTCGATCCGAGGCAAGGGGTAGCAATCCTTGGGACATGATTTATTTAATAACGAAAAATCAACACACATGCGCCATTTTCCTCCTCCCTTCTTCACCATTACCACATTGGAGATCCAGCCTGGATACTGGATCTCTGAGATGAAGCCTGCGTCCAGGAGCTTTTGGACCTCCTCTCGGATGGGGGCTTCTAGCTTGGTGGCGATGGCCCTCATCTTTTGGCGTATGGGGCGGGCTCTGGAATCCAGGTTCAAGCGATGACAGGCCACGTCCGCGTCGATGCCCGGCATGTCTGCCGCGCTCCAAGCGAAGATGTCGACGTTGCCTTGGATGCAGGCTCGCATCCGCTCCTGATCCTCGAGGCTCAAGCCTCCGCTGATCCGAATCCTTTGCGCCTCCCCCGCTCTTGTAAGCACCTCCATCTCCACCACCTCTTCGGCCGGCTCCAGCCCCGACCGCTCCCAACTTACCCTTGCCTCTTCCCGCTCAAACTCGAGCTCTTCTCCCCCAACCTCATCAACTTCCATCGCCTCCTCCAGGCTCTCCTCCTGCCTCTGCTCTTCTTCATCCACCACTCCTCTCGCCTCTTCTGGGCTGATCTCCCCCAACTCCTCTGCCTCCGCCATCTCCTCGGCAACCTCCATCGCCTCTCCCAGGCTCATCCCCCCTTCCTCAACTCCTTCCTGCTCAGCCATCTCCCTCTCCAACTCCTCTGCCTCCGCCATCCATGACACGGTGTTAACCGCCGTCACATAGCACTGCCTTGCCATCTTCGGATCCCCCCTGATCCTAACCTGCACCCCTCCATTGTTGAACTTGAGGCATTGGTGGTACGAGGAGGGTACACAGCGAAAGGCGCTGATGAGGGGGCGCCCAAAGATGGCATTGTAACTACTCGGGGCGTCCACGATTACGAACCGACAGTTCCGTGAGACGCCCCCAAGCCTCACATGCAAGCCTACTCCTCCTTCCACCTCTTTCCTTTCTCCGGAGAAGCCAAAAAGCGGTCCATCAGAAGCCAGGACCCTTTTTCCTTCCACCCTCATCTCATCGAAAGCCTTCTTGAAGATCACATTCACCGAGCTCCCATTATCCACCAGTATCCGGGAGACGGTGTAGTTTTCCACCGCTGTCTGGATCACAAGCGCGTCGCAGAACGGATCCTCGTAATCTGGCATATCCGCGGATGAGAAAGTGATCTTCTCCTCTGGGGGGGGGGCCTGGGAGGTCGAGGCGACCCCTCGGCGGAACATGGTTTGAAGGCTCCCCTTGCGGGTTGCCTCGATCCCTACTCCCCCGTGGATCACTCTGATCCCTCCTCGGGTCCCCACGTCAATCCTGTCTTCACATCTGTCTTCCACGTCTTCCCGCTGTACTTCAACGATCCTTACAGGCGGATCCTGCCCTCCGGCCCCTCTGGCCCCTCTAATCTCCAGAAACTCTGGGCATGTGGCCGTTGCGTGACCTTCCTCCTGATGGAAGTCACAATAAGGCAACCCCACTCTGCCCCTTCTTCCTTCTCCTCCTCCCCTTCTTCCGGCTCCCCGAAATCTTCTTCCTCTTCCCCTTCCCACCTCCATAGCCTCCTGCGGCGGTGGGAAATGACCCCTTGGTCCTTGTCGCCATCCTCCCTGCTCCAGCCTTCTGGGCTCCCGGAAGTTATCTCTTCCCTGAAGCCCTCCCTGGCTCTGGGGGCGACCCTCCTGAGGCCTCCAACCCAGTCGGTTGTTTGGCTCCCTGGCCCCCCCATGCTGCTGTCCCTGCCCTCGGGGCTCTTCTCTTCTCCTATCTTCCCTCGGCTCCCTCTGCTCTCTCTGCTCTCTCTGCTCTCTCTGCCTTCCCACCACCGGCTCCTTCACATCATCCTCGGCCAACCTGGCCAGCTTCCTTGCAAACGCAGGGTTTGCCCTCTCAAAGTCTATCTCCTTCGCAGCCCTCTCCATGAGCTCCTCAAAAGAGAGGGGGGCACTCTCTTCAACTCCATGCTGAAAAACCCTGGTCTCAGCCCCAGGGTGAAGGCAAGCATCAGCGCGTACCCCGGGACCTCCTGGACCAGGAGAACCTCCTCTTGGAACCGGTCGACATAGTGACCCAGCGTCTCTTCCGGCTCTTGCCTTACTGCAAACAAGCATTCAGCCTCCTTCTTCCGCTTCTTTGAAGTCGAGAACCTCAGCAAGAATCCTCTGCGCAGATCTTCGAAACTGTAGATGGAACTCGCCGGCAACTGGTGGAACCAGTCCCTGGCCTTCTCTTTCAGAGTGATGGCAAAAAGCCTACACTTGAAGGCATCCGACATTTGCCTGATGGACACCACGTCCTCGAACCATTGCACGTGCTGGACCGGGTCATCCTTCCCGGTGTAGTAGGTCATGTCCGGCTCCCGGAACCCCTCCGGCACTGGAGCCGAGACAATGAGCTCACTAAAGGGGGTCTCGCCCCCTGCCTGGCGAGAAGGCACGTCTCGCGACCTCGGTTGGCTGGACCGATCCGCGAGACCCTGCCCAGGGAAGAGTTCCCGCACCGTCGCCTCCTTCTCGCCCAGATCCGCCGGAAGCTCCTTCCCGAGACGCTGACCTGGGAAGAGCTCCCGCGCGGCTACGTCTCTCTCGCCTGCCTCCACCGGGACCTCCTTCCCGGGGCGCTGCCCTGGAGCGTTCTCGCCTAGCAGCGGAACCACCTCCACCGGAACCTGCGGCGTCTCCCACTCGTTCCTTGCCGAGAAGGCCAAGTTGATCGTCTGCATGACTTCTCGCCTGAAGTCCTCAAACATCTTCCTCGTCGCCTCGTCCACCCGGGTGGGGGATCCTCCCGCGCCTGATCCTTCACCCTCGCCTCCTGCCATGGGACTTAACTCAAGATTTTCTTGCACCGACTGCTTCCACGCTCACCGCACCAGAACTGTTGAAGCCAAAAATGACCCCAACGAATGTTCACAAACCAAGGTGCAGCCGACGCCTACTTCTCTCTTATCTCGACCCTGGACTGGCTGCTGAGGTCAAAAGACTGACCCAAAGCCTCAGCTGGGAGGTCCCACCACTCACCCGGAAGATCTCTGAGAGCTTCCCCTCCAAAGCCAAATGCTGGGCTGGGAGCTCCTCAGAAGGCACTAGAGTTAGATGAAAATGAAAATCTTGCCTTCCAAAGAGCCCCTATAGGTCTTTTTATAGTCCTGTGTTGACCTGAAAATACTGAAATACCCCTGAGGGGTCTGCCAATAGCCAAATCCCGCTGTCGTTCCAAGGGCATTTGGGTAATTTTACCTCGGGATAATATACGTTATAAACTAATCCCCTTTACGAGCGCCGGGCCCTACCACGTGGGCCCACTTGGCGAGAACCCTGGCCGAGAAGGCTCTCGCTGGACCCCCGCCCGGGCCAACCTTGGCGAGACCCCTCGCCGGGGAGGTTCGCGCTCTTCACGGTCTTTAAACTATCGCGACCGAAGGCTACCTGGGGCCTTCTCGCCTCCCCTGGGCGGGAGCCAGCCCTAAGGCGAAAACTTCCATGGTCAGGCCCTCTGCTTCGGTCGTTCGACGATCTCTCCTGCCGAGAGGTCGACTATCTGCCCTTGCCGGTCGACGATCTCTTCTGCCGAGAGCTCCTATAGGGCGAGAACTCCACAAGCATGCCTCAGGGTTAACCCGAGGTTAGCCTGAGACTAACCCAATCCTGACTGTTGAAGCCTTCGGGTCCCTCCCAGCGAATATGGGGTTGTACACTGAGGGAGCATAAGCTATATGCGAAGTTGAGCAAATGTGAGTTCTGGCTACCTCAGGTGCCCTTTCTGGGTCATGTTGTAAGCAAGGACGGTATTTCTGTAGACCCGACCAAGATTTCTGCCGTGATGGAATGGGAAAGACCTTCTACACCTAAGGAGATTAGGAGCTTCTTAGGCCTCGCTGGCTATTATAGAAGATTCATGGAAGGATTTTCGGTGTTGTCTGCTCCTTTAACTAGACTTACTCAGAAGAAAACTGCATTCATTTGGAGTGATAAGTGTGAAGAGGCTTTCCAAGAGTTGAAGAAGAGACTGTGTACTGCCCCAATTTTAACCTTACCTACTGAAGGAGTCGAGTATGCTGTGTACGTCGATGCGTCACACATCGGACTTGGTTGTGTTTTAATGCAAGATGGTAAGGTGATCGCGTATGGATCGAGACAACTAAAGATTCACGAGAGAAACTATCCTTCGCACGATTTGGAGTTTGATGCCGTAATTTATGCGTTGAAGCTGTGGCGACACTTATTGTATGACGCGTTGTTCAAGATCTATACGGACCATAAGAGTTTGAAGTACGTCTTCACTCAGAAGGAACTAAATTTACGCCAGCGTCGGTGGTTAGAATATGTAGCAGATTATGAGGTAGAAATTCTTTATCATCCAGGAAAGGCTAATGTAGTAGTCGATGCTTTGAGTAGGAAGACCGCTAAAATCTTAAATCTATCTGTACAATCCCTGGTGTAAGAATTCTTGTTAATGAACATCGAGATTGGGAGTAGTTCTATGCCTGCTAGTTTGGAAGCAGAAGCGCCCTCTTGGATTTCCCTTACTAGGGTGCACCAGAAGGATGATCCGGAATTGTTACACCTCTGGAATAGAACTGAGAAAGGAGAGTTACCTGATTTTTCTTTGGACGAGCTAGGTACTCTGAAATATCGGGGTAGATTTTGTATTCCTGACATGGGTGACATCCGGGCTAAAATTTGTGAAGAAGCTCATGGTTCCAGTGTTTACTATCATCCTGGTTCCACCAAAATGTATAAGGATCTAAAGCAAATTGTTTGGTGGGCAGGGATGAAGAGCGATATCGCAAAGTTTGTATCAGAATGTTATATGTGTCAGCGTGTCAAGGCTGATCATAGAAGGCCTGGTGGTAAATTGACACCGCTTGATATTCCAAGTTGGAAATGAGAAAGTATTTCAATGGATTTTATCACCGGTCTACCAAAATCTCCCCGTGGGCATGACTCAGTTTGGGTGATAGTCGACAGATTGACAAAGTGTGCCCACTTTGTTCCGTTTAATATTGGGTATTCGATGAAGAAGATAGCTGAGCTATATATTGAAGAGGTCATCAGGTTACATGGAGTGCCGTTTAGCATTGTATCAGATCGGGACTCCAGATTTACGTCTCGCTTTTGGAAGAGCTTGCAAGAGGGGTTGGGTACCGACTTGAGGTATTCCACCGCCTATCATCCGCAGACAAATGGGCAAACAGAAAGAGTAAATCAGATCATGGAGGACATGATTAGATGTTATATTTTGGATCACGGTGGTGCTTGGGATGAGCGTCTAAGACTCATGGAGTTTGCTTACAATAATATTTATCAAGAGAGCTTGCAGATGGCCCCGTTTGAGGCCTTGTATGGGAGGCGTTATAGGACTCCCTTATTTTTGGCTGAGGTTGGTGAGAGACCATTGCTAGGTCCGGAAGCCCTTGAGGAGATGAATGGTGCGGTGAATCATATTCGAGAGAAGCTTTGCGTAGCACAAGAGCGTTATGAGAAATATGCTAATCGACGAAGGTTCGATTTGGAGTTTGCTGTTGGGGACTGGTTTTTTCTGAAAGTTTCTCCGATGCCAGGTGTAAAAAGATTTGGAAGGAACCACAAGTTAGACCCCCGGTATGTGGGACCTTTTCAGATTCTGGAGCGCATCGGAGTGTCAGCTTATCGACTGGAATTACCTGTTACCTTCCCTGGTGTCCACGATGTGTTCCATGTGAGCCAGTTGCAGAAGTGTGTTCGTAGTGATCGTCAAATTCTTAACTCGGTGCCCCAGATTCAGCCCAATCTGTCGTATGTGGAAGAGCTTGTCCGCGTTTTGGAATCTCAAGAGCGTGTCTTGCGAAGAAAGACCATCCTCATGGTTAAGATTCTTTGGAGAAATCAAGACGTCGAGAGCACGACGTGGGAATTGGAATCAGCAATGAGAGAATCTCATCCGCACCCCTTCTCCTAGTTTCGGGCACGTCGATATGTTTTCAGTTACGTTTGATTTATCATTTTGATTTGCTTTTGGAGTTGTGTTAAGTTTCGAGACGAAACTTCTTTTTAGGGGGAGTGACTGTAACGTCCCCGATTTTTCGATGATTTTATTTAAATGGGAAACGTCATATTTATGACGTCGTGGCGTTACCTTTAACGTCAAATTGTCGGCGCAATGCCATAAAGGCATTTTCGCGTCCATGCGGTCAAGTCGGCTGAATTCTTATTATAATGGAAAAATTTTGCATTTGGAATTTAAGTTAAGTAAATTTTGACTTACTCGTCAAGTTTCGTCGTGATCCGAGCGATATTTGGGCCTCGGCGTTTTTCCAAAGTTTTGTGGAATTTATGTTCGTCGTAAACTTTAAAAATTCATATCTCGAGAATGGCTCGTCTGATTTTGGTTTTGACTTCGCCGTTGTGTTTGTAGCGTCTGTGTTCGCCTATGGCGTGAGTTTTGTTCAATTCGGCGCACGTTTGGGCCTCAGTTTTGATCTTGCGTTTCCTTATTCAAAGTATATAAATATGATTATTTTAATATTAAAGTACTATTCAAAAATGAAAAGTACTATTCATTCTTATAGTTTGATCAAAAGGTATATTTGCAAAGAAATTATTTTTCTGCATTCCTTATACTCGAGTATTTTTCCCTCCTCTCGTGTAGGTGTCCTGTTCATGTAAAAGAATTCTGTCAAGTTACTCGAGTGGGTTTTGTTGTCACGAGTACTTCTTCTTCAGTTACTCGAGTCCTGTTTATTTCACTCGAGTCCTGTATTGATCTACTCGAGTAGTCGTTTTCTACCTCTCGAGTACCCATAAGCTTGTTCTCGTGTAATCTTGTTTATTTCACTCGAGTCCTGTATTGATCTACTCGAGTAGTCGTTTTCTACCTCTCGAGTACCCGTAAGCTTGTTTTCGTGTAGTCTGTTGCAGTCTGCGTTCGGGCGTATTTTTGAGGGTCAAAACGGTGCCGTATGGAAAAATGGCTAACATGACATTTGTTTGTATCGACGAGATCTACAACTTTCATGTTGGGCACTTTTCGATTTGAAGCCATGCTAGACCTATAATTTTGTTTTCCGCGAAACTGCTCGCATTTAAACCGTTTTTTATATATTTAGACAAAACTTTTTATAACTACTTATATATGTATATACATATGTTCTTATACTTAGGGTATTCAGAAAATAGGAATACTTCATTTTCTCCGATTCTTTCTTCCGAATCAGAGCGGCGTGAGCGAGAGAGAATATTTTGTGAATCTTCCGGTGGCCGTCGACGGAGCTCCGGTGCTCGAAATCTTCAACCGAGCGTAGATCTGGAAAGCTCTCATCGAGAGCTACGCTATCGTGGTAAATTTTTCCCCTTTCCTTGAGTTTTTTCGTTAGGGTTTTTCGGCCCTAACCCCCTTTTCAACCATTTTTGTTTATATTTCAACTCATCCCGTGTTCTTTTGCCCCGATCTGCGACGCGGAGCGATTCGGAGAACTTTTCCGGTAAAACCAAGGCAAGTGGTGATTTCCCCTCATTTCTCCTTATCTGATTTGATGGTAACTGTTCAGTTTTTATGTTCTTTAAAATTTTCTGCACTTTGTCTTCCAAATTATTGCTACGATTAACCTTTTTGGATGATCACTCGATGTTGTAAGATTTTGTCATGGTGAACTTGATCTTGTCATGATATATTTATTTGTTCTTGAAGTGTCTTATTGATGTCTTTAAATGTCTTACCTATCGTTTTTGAACGTATTAGAGTTTGTCTAGGATTGTAAATCGTTCATAGGAGTTGATCAACAATGTCTTGAAACTAGAAGTGTCAAGTGGAATCTGACGAGCAAAGTCTCAAGATATATTTGTGTTGTGGTTTTTTTGGGTTTCTAAAATTTGCGGGAGCTAGTGGATAAAACCACCTCCGCATTGTCTGACTTCTTTATTGTACCTTGTGGAGGTCTACCGGGTTTTTGGGCATCTGCGGTGTATGGTGGAGAGTATGAGACTCCCTCGCAGTTTAGCGGATAAATTATTCGTGAGGGGTGTGTCCAGTTGAGTGACCACCTCGACCGTGTTTTTGGGGTAGGGCCGACCACAGGTGCTTAGTAAAGCTAGTTAAATTTCTTCCTTATGTTTTTACTTTTGTTGTTCCCTTTTTGCCTTGGGAAATCTGGTGTATTTGTTGGAGTACGTGACGATTCACTTAAGTAGTTCTTTCCTTTCCTGTTCGATACCTTACTTCAGTACTGTTGGTCTTGGGTTGGTACCCCATTTGACCTTTGTTTTATTTTGTTTACTTCTCTGCCGTCATTTGTCCCTCTTGCTGAGGTGTTCTGTCTTTGCAATGCCTCAGGTTCGGAGCATTAGCAGGTAGCGGAGCTGGTTTTGGAGCCCTTGCAGCAGCAGGTTGGATGTGGTTTTCCCCTCGCCGTAGCGAGGTAGTTTGTTGTTTTAGTTTTCTTTGCATAGTTTCAGACATATTTGTACTGTGGGTTCGTGTCAGGTTGTTGACGCCCACAAGATTGTTGATTTCTTTTGACACTTGCTAGCTGATGTGGTTTTCTTTTGTTCGGTGTATATTACTTGCTCTCTGGGATGATTTATTGCTAGTATTGCATGTTATATATTTTTAACCTATAAAACCCTACTATTAGTAAAACATACTTGTCATCTCTTTCAAAACTAAGCCACTACTTTCTACTTAGCGTAAAGACTTTTCTATACTTATTATAAATCTAGGGTTTGCATAGTATGAGTTGTTCCTCGGGGACATTTATACTCATGTAGAATATTAGAGTCAATTTAAACAAGTATCTTCCGCAAGCGTATAACTTATATTTTAAATCGTGGACTAGATGATTCACTAAGCCGAGGGATACGGCTACCATCATAACTTAAACGTGATTTCATTCATAACAATTTATGTTTTCTTTTAAAATCGTAGAGTTTGGAGTCTTGCCTGAACGTCTGCAGTTATCCCATGCACGGCGTGGCATCACGACGCGTATTTTCCCCCTTGCTCTGATATAATTAAATTGTTGGGGAAAAATGTGGGTTGTGACATGCACTCCGCGCGCATTAATTAAATTATATAAAATATACGATACAGGCATAAGTCTACATAGCACGAAATTTCACATAGAGTTTGTGTCCATCACGTGTAGTCGTGTTCAAAAAGCCTCCCGGGCCCGGGCCTAAACCGGGCCTCCCAGGCCCGGGCTTTTTCGAACCGGGCCCGGTCCCGGTCCCTGATTGCAGCCAGGCCGGGCCGGGCATCTGGCTCCGGGAGGGGGCCGGCTAAGGCCCCCAGGGCCGGGCCCTGTTTTTATAAAAAAAAATAATTTTTTTTTAAAAAGAAATATACGCCTTTTAAAACTGCGTCTTTTTGGTGCATTTTTGGGAGAAGTGTTCAACATGAAAGTTGTAGATCTCGACGATATCTACAACTTTCATGTTGAACACTTTTTGATTTGAAGCCGTTTAAACCCCCTATTTGGCCCCCGAATAAAATCACGCGGAACATTTGAAAGTTGTAGATAAACAGCTTCAAATCAAAAAAGTGTTCAACATGAAAGTTGTAGATATCGTCGAGATCTACAACTTTCATGTTGAACACTTCTTTCGAAAATGCACCTAAAAGACGCAGTTTTAAAAGGCGCGTAGGAGTCGGGCCCGGGCTTTGCCCGGGCCTAGAAACCGTGCTTTGCCCGGCCTGGCCCGGGCCGGGCACCGGGCCGGGCAAATGCTCATATATGGGGCCTTGTTAGGCCCCATAGCCCGGGCCTAGCTGGGCTTTTACCGGGCCCGGGCCCGGTTTTTATGCACACCCCTAATCACGTGTCATCCGCGCGCATTAATTCAATTATATAAAATATAAGATACAGACATAAGTGTACATAACACGAAATTTCACATAGCACATACCACGTTAGCTGTTAGTTATAGTGCTTTAATGATAAAAAAATTGGTTAGACGACATAACATCCTTAGAGATTTTTTCCAAAAAAAAGTAGGATAGGTCATAACCGAATGATTTTTTGTACTCAAATAAAAAAGAACTGCATATATATATTTGAAATAGTATTTTTTTGCTGAATGCATTAGGTTTTTTTTCCCAGCTAGCATTGCCTTCAAATAGAAGTCAGACCAATAAAGCTTAATCCGGATGAATTGAGCACCATATAATTCTTCCTTAGCAAAATAATTAAAAAATTAATCTGTATGCAAAATATTTTCTACTGAAATCTTCAAGGTTGCTAGCTACCCAGACCATGTAAGATGAAGAATGTGCATTCAGCAAATCTCATAATCTGTCCTTCACTCAAATTGCATCAGTGAAATCTATAATATCATTGGAACTCTTACATTGTGATGTATAAGCTTTTATTTCCTATTTGACACATGGTGAGAAATTCACTTGACAATTGTGAATTGTTGCTGACAATGAGCTTTATGGTCAAATTCAACGGTTCCATTCTTAATTATATACGAGCATATTCACATGGGCTACGCTCGTGCTTGATGCTCTTCGCATCGACAGTATCCCCTGCTACGACGGTACCTCCCCCCAAACTCGGCCCCTCTACGACACTCGATCAATTGACAGGGCACAGTGAGCCCCCGTGCCCTACGCGACAGTACCCCCGACTCGACAATTCACAAGCTCGGTCTTGTACGCGTCACTCGCGTCCCCCGAAGCGCATATGCAAAATCAACCCTTCGACGACACTCGACCAATTGACTGGACACAGCGAGCCCCTGTGGCGTACGCAACAGTACAAACGCCTCGATAGTGTTACAGCGCAGCGACGCTTATGCAGCTCAAAAACCCCGTCCACGATCATGGCGTTGAGTGAACTCAAAGCCACGATCGTGGCGTTGATTGCACTCAAAACCATGATCATGGCATTGAGAGCACTCAACGCCATGATCATGGCTTAGAGTGCATGGCGTTGAGAGAACTCCAAGCCATGATCATGGCGTTGAGTTCACTCAACGCCATGATCGTGGACGGGGTTTTTGAGCTGCATAAGCGTCGCTGCGCCAGAACACTCTCGAGGCGTTTGTACTGTTGCGTACGCCACAGGGGCTCACTGTGCCCAGTCAATTGATCGAGTGTCATCGAAGGGTTGATTTTGCATATGCGCTCCGGGGGACGCGAGTGACGCGTACAGGACCGAGCTGGTGAATTGCCGAGTCGGGGGTACTGTCGCGTAGGGCACGAGGGCTCACTGTGCCCTGTCAATTGATCGAGTGTCGTAGAGGGGCCGAGCTTGGGGGGAGGTACCGTCGTAGAAGGGGTACTGTCGATGCGAAGAGCATCGAGCACGGGCGTAGCCCGTGCAAAAATGCTCGTAATTTATAAACAAAACAATGTAATGCGTCAAGTTGTGATCCCCAGATCAGATATCGTTCTGACGGTGATGATTAATCTTCGCGCATGATTGTTGTTGTTGGGGATACTCTCATTTTATAAAGTTTGGGTGTGCACATAACCACAAACCCATGATCTTCACCTTCAAAAAGGTGGGATCATGAGATTGACCGCGCACGCGATCACCGCGCCCGATCCCCCGCGCATCGATCTCATTACGCATAATAGGCCAACCGATGCAAGAACCACCTCGCCGGCTGTGGGCAGACGCCTCCTCCCCGAATGCCGCCCGCCCTCTCTCGCCGCACCGAACCAGGCCGCAGCCGAGGAAGCGACCTCCCGAGCCGCGCCTCCCTCGGCCGTCGGCGCGGCCGCCTGGGCCGCCCCTCCCTCGGCCGCCGGCGCGGCCCAGGGGGGCCGCCTGGTCCACCCCCACGCTCGACCGCCAGCGCGGCCAAGGGGGTGGCCGCCCGAGCCGCCCCCTTCCACGGCTGCCCGCACGGCCCCTCCCTCGGCCGCCCGCGCGGCCAATGGGGAGGCCCAGGAGGGCCACCCCCTCACTCGGCCGCCGGCGCGGCCTAGGCGGCGGCCGCCCGGGCCGCCCCTCCCTCGGTCGCCGGCACGGCCTAGGGGGCAGCCGCCCGGGCCGCCCCTTCCTCCACCGCCCGCGCGACCAAGGGGGTACCGCCCGGGCCGCCCCCTCCCTCGGCCGCCAGTACAGCCAAGGGGGCGGCTGCCCGGGCCGCCCCCCTTCCTTGGCTGCCCGCACGGCCTAGGGGGAGGCCCCGGTGCCGCAGGAGCGCGGCCTAGGGGAGAGGCCGGGGCCCTCCCCAGCCGCCGTCGGCAGTCCTCCCCTCGCCGGCGAATTTGGCGGCGAGTCTGCCGGCCGCCGGTGGAATCCCGCTCCCGTCGTCTGATCGATGGGGGGCGCTCCCGGCTGTTCGATCCATGCGTAACCACCCACTAACCACCAGGTTAGTGGGGGATTTAATTAATATTTTGTAATTTATTTAAATGGTCTCCAAATAACGAAATACGCCCATTTAAAATATACCGAAAATAATCATGAGGGTGGTTATGATGTGCGGATTGTCGCGTAATCACCATAACCACCACATGGAGCCTATAAAAGGAGCCTCAGGCCTCCTCATTTCTTACCTTCATCCTCCGAGTCTTCTTATTCCTCAGGTTGAAGCTCTGTCGAATTCCTCCTACGAGCAGCATCCGAGTCGCACCTGAGCCACACCCGAGCTACAAGCGAGTCAAGTCAAAGCCACCTGACAAAGCCAAATCTCACAAGTTCCAAGTGGCCCCTACAACCGCAAGTTCAGGGGCTCCGCTCCCACGTTCAAAATCAGCAAGTCTTTAACCGAAGAACACCAGCGCAAAGTGCAATTTGTTACAACTTCCGGCGTGACGGTCTGTCGTCCGTCGCGTGCTAAGTGTTCTCTCACTAGAAAGCTGTAACGAGAGGTGTCCAATCACCCTCAACTTCATAAACAAGTTGTAACCGCCAGAAACTAGTGGACTTTGACCAGCACAGATTCGGTCACGTGATTTTTTACCCAGTTGAGGGATTTTTCCACGTTAAAACTGCGTGTGTACAATCGACATATTTTATTGATTGCGTGCGCGCTCGATCATTCCGAGAGCTAATACGGTCTTGGTTATTCCGGTCCGACCGGGACGTTGAGTTAGACCGCAACAGTTTGGTGCCGTCTGTGACAAGTGAGTTCCCAATATCCCCAAAGGACTGTACCCCCAACACAGCGGTACTCAAGATTAAACTTTCAACCCAACAGTTTCCAAGGAACAGCTTCAATTGCAAAAAGAAGCGCCCAGATAGTTGAAGAATCTGTCCCAGGAGAGCGCACTGAGCCATCCCACTCCCATTTACTTGTACACATGCCCCTCAAAGCAGAAATTGTTCTCGACCTAGTAACAACATTGGAGCGACGAGTTCGATAGATGGAGGAGCAGCAAACCGAGATGCTCGCTCTCCTCAGTAATATGGGAGCGCCTATGGCTCAGCCGCCTACACCGGCCAATTCCCCGCCTCCACAAAGCCATGACCTACCAAGAGAAGATCCGCGAAGAGAAGCATCAGAGGAATTCTATGATGCCGCTAGTTCCACTCACCCAATCCTCAGAGCATCCGAAGCCGGTCGTCGCAACCAAATCCTAGAAGAAGAACCCTGCTTACCGCCACACAAAAGATTCACTCAGGAAGAGATATGGGAAGTGATCATCGAGGAATGCAGATTGGTCGGCCGACGAGATATTCTACCCTGACGACCACTTCACCAAGGCTCCCCGCTTGCACCCCTGGTTTTGGCTCACCCAGTCCCTCATGGCTTTAAACTACCAAATATTGAAACCTTCGACGAGACAGACGATCTGTTAGAACACGTCAACCACTTCACTACGATCATGAGGATCTATAATGCGCCTGACCAGTTACTCTGTTAAGTCTTCCCAGCCACTCTTAAAGGCCAAGCTCGAACCTGGTTCCACTATCTAAGGGAGGGAACTATCACAAATTTTGTAGAATATACAATGCAATTCGCCGACCAGTTCATAGCCAACCGAAGAATCATTCGAGACCCCTCATATTTGTCAAGAATTCGACAAAATGAAGGAGAATCCTTGAAGGAATTCTTCCATAGTTTACCGCAAAAGCTTGCCAGATACCGGAAGTTAACACAGAACTCTCGAGGGGAGTATTTCTTGGTGGGCTCCACTCTAATGGTTTCTACTCGGCACTGATGAGAGAAACCGTCCCTAGCTACCTATACCTTGTACACAGCATGGAAGTGCAGATAGCAGCAGATGAAGCTATTGAAGCACATCATCAGCAGTTCGAGGGAGACCAGAAACACAAAATGGACGACCAACGATGGCATGACTTTCAGAGGGACCAGCCACCCCGAGAATACACTCCATTAAATACCACCCGCATAAATGTGCATTATGCCATCCAAAACGAGACGCCTCTATACCGCCCCAAGCAGCCTGCCCCAAATCCCATAAGTGACCAGTCAAAGTATGGCGAATTCCATCGGGCGACCGGGAACACCACGGAGGAGTGTGTGTAACATCTCCCATATAGTGTGTAAGACCCCATTTTTTTTTTCGATTCAAAACTCGGGGTCTTATGCCCAGAACCGCCGCTTTGCGGTGACACCTTCGCACCCGGGAAGGTCGTCACTACAACGCGCCAATTCTGCCGGCCTTTTCGATCACAATCAAGTAGCAAGTAGAACAGTAAAGAGAATTGCAGTCCACAATATAAATCACATATATGTAAACTCCACGAAGGGAGTGTCCACAGTATAACATCAGAGTAAAAATAGAGTACTGAAAGGAAGAGGGCTTAAGCCCGGTACAACAACACCTCACTACATAGTCACTCAAACGGAAGCTGAAAAACAAACTGCTACTAAGGAACGGAACTCACGGTCCCGGCTGTCTGAACTCCTGAGCTAGACTGCCCTGTCTCCAAGCGCACCGGCCTCCTGGGATGCTCCTCCGGGTTGGGCTCCACGATTCTCTAAAATGATGTGGTTCGAAAACCGTTAGTCTATAAGACTAAGCCCTATCATCCCCCACCCCTTCCCCCATGCCCTAAGGCACCGAGCGAAGAGGAAGAAAGGGAAGGACATGAAGGTGGAGAGTAGTCAAAAGCAGATGACGGTGGAACTAACTAGCAAGTTATGACAGGGGAGCAATATAAGTGTTGTAATAGGTAAAATAGAAAGGTAAGTAAGTAAGAAATTAAACCTCCACTTATGTGAGTACACATAAGCCAAGGGATCTTCTACAAGGCTCCCATCGTATAAATGTCCCATTCCACTTATACGTTGGGGTGTCGGTTAACAAACAGCAGCATATATATATATTGAAATTAACCTTTGATTTATAAACTTGCCCACACAAGCTTATAGACCAAGGGGTCGTTTTGCAAGTCCTAAAGTATAAGCGTCCCATTTCACTTATACTTTAGGTGTCAAGGTTGTTATGAATGATTATGGCATGCAGCTATATGGTGGGTATGATGATCAAGCAGTGCAACTCACACACCCAACTTTGTGTACACAAACCTTTAGTTCCCCCTTTTAGAGTCGTTACCTCCCAGGATACCTCCGTAGTGGCAGACGGAAGCGGTGGGTTGGGTCTCGCCCACCTCAAAACCAGTAAAAGCACCACTGGTCTGACCTATCATACGCCCTCAACGCTTGGTGCACAAAGCGGACTCCTGCGTACTCTTGCCGACTGGACCGCCGGACTTAACCTTGGCTAAGTGCTAGTCACCTTGCCGAGTCAACGATATCGGTGTCGGTGCAATCGAACTCCCCGATATCGAGAACTCACCACCTTAATCTTTCCTATTTTTATGCACATGCAGCAGTTAATATAAGAAGTCAAGAGTAAAGCTCCCGGACCAAACCGTCCGGCTCAACCACAAATCGAGACTAAGCTCCCCGGACTAAACCGTCCGGCACAATTCCAAACCTCATCCCTTGAGCACCGCGGGATGGTGCCCCTTTGAACACCTCGGGACGACTTAACCATTACCAACCCTAACTAATGAGTGTGTGCAATGTGAATCCCTATTAGGCTAATTACTCTTTCGTTTGTTTTTAAGATTTACGTTAGCCCAGGACTGCCCCCGGCATACCCCGTGAAGGGCTCTCAAAGGGCACTAGGAACCAAGACGGCGGCATTACGGCCCGAAGTTCCCTTTCGCAAGGCACTTATTATTGGTTGTTTTTCCCTTCCCCGTTCCCTCTATAAATTGCATCAAACTAAACCTAGGGTGGATTTGACTCTTCACTCTTACGGGGACGGCGATCTTTCGTCGGATCCGTGCTCCTTCTACCACAACCACTCTCTTCTCGTCACTCCTTAGAACCTTCCATGACAACCTATCTAAATCCATCCCAATCAGCACATTGAGAAACTCTAACATTGCCCTAAGTCGTCTCCAAATGCGATCTTTTACGAAAACGCTAAATGCAGACCAGCCTACACTATATGATGACCTTGATAGAATGTCCTTTGTGTTTTCTTCCATACGGCCTAAGTTAATTTCTGAGGGCCTATCATGACATTATTGAATCGATTTTTCTGATAATAACAATTTTTTTCAATTAACCTAATAATTAATTAATCTTTATTAAATCCAAGGTCTTCCAAATTTGTACAAGGATCATACTTTTCAATCATGTATAAATCATAATAAATTTAAGACAAATATTAGTGTATCTAAAAATAACATATCCAAGGTTTGACAATTTTCCCTATGGTCTAAGGGCCTAAACTTAATTTTGCAATAATCCATTTTCTTCATGTCTAATGAATAAACTACATCAAATACTCTTCCAAATAGTTTAGATTAATTACAGGGTACTAGAAATACTATGAAAACAGTACTATAGAGGTTTCATAATTTTCTTGCTGGAAATTAATTTATAATAAATCATTTACCAAAAACCCTAATCTAGCATGCTTGTGAATCAAGTACTAGATCCATAACTCCAAAAATCCATAGAAAAATCCCACTGATTCATAATGATTTAAAAAACACTATTTACCAACTTTCATAATTTTCCAGAGAATATTTATGCCATAAAATATTTTTAAAACATAGAGCCCTTTTATAATACTTGTGAAGGAACTATTCTATTTAATCAACATAAAATTGAACTAAAATTCATGGGCATTCCTACTGGCCAAAAACATCTAATTCCAGAGTTTCAAGGGGGCCTTATTTGGATTAAAAATCTTTAATAAATAAAACATCAAAAAGGGCTATACCCACATTCATGAATGAAGTACTAGAAATACCTATCCAAAAATTCTAGCAAAATTATCCAAGGGTCCTAACTACCCTAGAAACACACTACCCCAATTTCATGGCTTTTAAAAGAGTTTAAGATACTGTTTGGACCTAAAATCCCTTCTACCCTAAAATTAGGGGTTAAGTTTTGAGGTAGCTACCTACATCAAAATTATCTGACATTACAACCAGAGAGTTACAAACTCATTAACAACCTCTCCACCAAATCTCAAGGCCATACAAGGGCATTTGCCCCTATGTCCTTCACAAACCCCCAAAGTCCACCTTTAGGGTTTTAACCTGGGCCCTAGGGTAAACTTACCCTAAATCATCCCATATTCCCTAAGGATAATCTTATGACCAAAATAAACCAGTGGTAAAAATCTCAACCTCTGTTGAGGTGAGATGATCATACCAGAGTGCAAGGAACCTTCTCACTAACCTTCCTTCTACTAGGTCAAAACTAGGGTTTAGAGGATTCCTAATCAAAACTCAACCAAATGAGTTGAAATTTGAACCAGACCTATATACCTATACCAGGGACACCTCACCAAAATTTGGGAGGGTTTGGAGGTCATTTGACCCTTCAACTACCTTACCCTAGTTTTTCTAGGTTTAGGGCAGAACCCTAAGTTACACTATCCCAAATGGTCTCCAATTTTTACAGGAGTTAGGTCTAGGTGATATTGAGTCCCTGTCGAAATTTCAAAGCATTTGGACCAAGGATTAGGTGTAGGGAATTTTTCAAAGATCTACCCTATTTGTAGGACCTACCCTAGAATAATGGCCCTAGAGGTTAAAATACTTGTCCTAAAATTTTCCATAACATATCAAACTGTAGATAATTAAAAATCCTACAACATTCATGTTGATCAAATTTGATGGAAAAGCCTCTAATGGGCCTAAATAATTTTTAGAAGAAAACTACCCTAGTTGTAGGACATACCCTTATTAAAAAGGCTCTACAGGGCAGTCCCCTCATCCAATTTTTCACCACTACATATCAAATTGTAGGTATTAAAAATACCTACAACTTTCATGTTATGACCTTTTTCAGTAGGTGTCCATAAGAGGCCTAAATTTAATTTACAGTAAAACTGTTTTATTAAATACAGAAAATCCGAAAAATATGAGTTTATAAGTATTTATTTTGATCCTGCACGAATCTTAAAGTGATCGGACGGCAGCTGTACTTCGTCTTCTCCAAATGGACTGAACCAGAACCCGTGAAAATGACTTTCACGGGCCTTTTTCCGGCCACCATGGGCGGCGCCACCACCGGGAAACAACTCCTACATGTTCCCGGTGGTGGGGGCTAACCTTTCCGGCGGCTAGGGCGGCCGGAGGTGGCGGCGCCGCCCTACCCGAGCCCACCAAAAATTCCATAAAAATGGAAATTTCTGAAATTTTAAGCTTTTGCTCCGGTTCGTTTGAGCATGAAACCAACTCCTAAACAATCCTAGGATCTAAACATGAGAGAAAAGGTGAGGGAGGACCTAATTTCGGGCTTGGATGCGAGTTGAACGGCGGGATGACATGGTGGCGGCGGTGGCGGCGGTGGCGGCGGTGGCGGCGTTTCTCTCCTTGGTGGCTCCGGCAAGGGTTCACCCCTCCTTCTCTGATTTCGAAAATGGTCTCCCCTCTCTCCTAAGTGAGTATATAAAGAGGAGAGGGGAGAGGGGCGGTTTTTCTCCAAGAGGCAAAACACCTCTTCATGTGGGGGGGGTGGTTAGAGGAGAGAGAGGGTGGAAACACCTCTTGATGGCCGGGAAAAGGGTGGGGGGAGGAGGTGTCAACCTCTAGGTGGCTGTTGGCCCCTCTTTGGCCGAACTCATGCCTCCTCCCTCTTCAAAACACCTCTTCACCTCTCCACCACCTTTTCTCTCTCCTCTATATAACCAAATACTTATTTTTTTCTCTCTCCTAGTCATCCTCACGAATTTTCTTCCCCTAGAAGCCTAAATGCATCCCATAAAATGAATATTAAATCCTCAAATGTCTTATGAGAGGGGGGGCTCACCATATATTCTACCATGCAAATATCCCCTTATTCTCACTTTCTCTCTCCTAAATTTAGCCTATTCCTCACTTCTTTCTCTCTCCTAGTCAACATGTTGGCTAGCCTAGGGTTTAGGCTATAGGCAGCCATAATAACTCCTAATAAAACCCTATGAGTCTACATGAGGCGGCTTGAGCTTGAGTTAACCCAATTGAGCTAGGTTTGACTTGATTTGGGTTTAGGGTTGACTTGGTCAATTTGATCTTCTGAGTCAACATCAATAGACCCCTAGGGACCCATTGACCTCCCCTAAGGCCTAGGTATGGTTAGGTAGGGTAGACTTGGCATAAAGAGGGTGAGTTGATCCAGGGCAAGGTTACTTTGGCCTAACTAGGGCTTAAGTTGACTTGGGTCAACTTAGCCGCTAGGTTTGCACCCAATGGGTCCTTGGTGACCCATTGATCTCATATTAGGTCTAGGAATGCCTTGGAGTCAGATTGAACCCACTAGGCCACCAAAATCAGGGTTTTAAGATTTTACTATTTGCAGCCTAAGTGAGTATCAACTAACTAGTTGGGTCACTTGACCTCCTAGGTTCAACCTAGGACTTGTTATGACCTAGAAATGTTCAAGTCACTCCTAAGGGGGGGTCTAATTGAAAAATGGGATGTTACAAATCCCAATAAACAAAACAAAAATTTCGTCCCCGAAATTAAGGTTAAGTCTATGGGAGC
Organism: Platanthera zijinensis; assembly: GCA_039513925.1. NCBI lineage: Eukaryota > Viridiplantae > Streptophyta > Magnoliopsida > Asparagales > Orchidaceae > Platanthera > Platanthera zijinensis. Next base: position 36,187,146 of record CM077086.1, read on the forward strand.
TTTTCTACCGGGTTATCTTAAGCTTGTAACATCCCACGAGGGTTGAATTGCTTAACCAAGGTTAATAAATAAGGGCTAGCCCCAATAAACAAAGGATTAGCCTCTAATCTTAGGTGATACTCCGGTGTAAAACAAGTAGGGAAAAATAATTACAAGCATCATGAGAAGTTAGAAGATATTACTTGGCTAAACAACTCCGGGTACTTCTCTCGCATCAAGTCCTCGGGTTCCCAAGTATGCTCCTCTTGCCCATGATTCCTCCACAAGACTTTGACTAGCGGGATCTTCTTTCGGCGCAAGACCCGTATCCCCTAGTCGTCAATCCGTATTGGCTCCACCTGTACGGACCGATCTGTAGCTACCGGCCCATCCGTGGTGGTAATCTGTAGCTCCGGGCGTAGTAGAGCCCTCCTGAGTGAAGATACGTGGAGCACGTCGTGTAGGCCGGACAGCTCCTGCGATATCTCCAGTCTGTAAGCTAATGGACCGATCCGCTCTAGGATCCTGAAAGGCCCCATGTATCTCGGACTGAGCTTCTTCCGCCGACCACGTACTCGTGAAACCCCGTGCATCGGCCAGATCTTCAAGAATACCCGGTCCCCAACCTGAAACTCCACTTGATGGTGTCGGGCGTCATAGTACTTAGCTTGTCTGCTCTGGGCCTCTAATATCCTGCCTCTGATCAGCCTTACCTGAGCCTGCCTAAGTAAGCCTGCAATGATCTCCACTCCCTGGAAGTGAACCGGCCATCCCGATCCGACACAATCGGCTTGGGCACCCCGTGATAACGAACAGCTACTCACAATTCTTATGAAACACCCACGAGAGTTTTCTTTCGGGTCGGGGTGACCCCAACTACCTCGTTCAGTCTTATCTTCATCCGATGATGCAACATAGCGATTTAGTCTTATCTTCATCCGAATAACGTCGAACTATATTAAATTCAATCTCACTATGTTTGTTACGCCACATTCCCTAAATTAGGTCTAAGGAAACCCAAGTCAATCCTATTTGCCCAATAAACAAAAGACAAGCCCCCAATAAACAAAAGATAAGCCCATATCTTCCTTGGGCTAAGTATCTTTGATATTACCATGTTATATCCGTCCTAGCTGGGTGTACAATCCCCGGGCTTCAATCTTCGACTTGGGGTTCCACCCTGAAACTCGTCGATATACCCCATACTTAAAACTCTTTAAGACACATTTTGACAACCTTATCTGGGTCAAAATGTTCCCAATCCCAAATGTATATCATCTAAATTTGAATTCATATCCCACCCTTGGTGTTTATCTTTGTGGTTGTCTCCGAGAAATCTTGTTACATGTACGAGGGTTAAGACCACTTATCTTCTACCATTCTGCTAATGGCTTATTGGTCCCAACTCTCCTTAAAGCAGTCTACTGATTTGAGTAATCCTTGATAGAGACCATAAGGTCACCTGAGTTTATCTATTAGGTTATCATTCTCACGTTAAACTCTTCCTTTTATTCTGTTTGGGTACATCCTTACCTTAAACAAGTTCATACCCAGGGTCTATTTCGAACTAGGGAATGTTATAAGTCGTCATGGTTGGTCATGTGTCCTAATGGGTTGAGTCTAACTCATTGACCTAGGAATTATAAGATGAGGTCTTTGCAGCCGGAGGTACTCTCTGTTGGGGGAAGGGTTTGCCTCAAGCTACAAAGAAGAATTCCATTTGTTAAAGAAGTGGACAATTTATATGTGATCACCATATGGGCACACCACTGCTTCCGCTGCTTAGTTTGTCCCCAAACTAAACTCGTGCGGGGGTGACCCAGGGTTTGTGGACTGCTACTTTTTCGATCGTGATTACCCTCTGATACCACTTTGTAAGACCCCATTTTTTTTTCGATTCAAAACTCGGGGTCTTATGCCCAGAACCGCCGCTTTGCGGTGACACCTTCGCACCCGGGAAGGTCGTCACTACAACGCGCCAATTCTGCCGGCCTTTTCGATCACAATCAAGTAGCAAGTAGAACAGTAAAGAGAATTGCAGTCCACAATATAAATCACATATATGTAAACTCCACGAAGGGAGTGTCCACAGTATAACATCAGAGTAAAAATAGAGTACTGAAAGGAAGAGGGCTTAAGCCCGGTACAACAACACCTCACTACATAGTCACTCAAACGGAAGCTGAAAAACAAACTGCTACTAAGGAACGGAACTCACGGTCCCGGCTGTCTGAACTCCTGAGCTAGACTGCCCTGTCTCCAAGCGCACCGGCCTCCTGGGATGCTCCTCCGGGTTGGGCTCCACGATTCCCTAAAATGATGTGGTTCGAAAACCGTTAGTCTATAAGACTAAGCCCTATCATCCCCCACCCCTTCCCCCATGCCCTAAGGCACCGAGCGAAGAGGAAGAAGGGAAGGACATGAAGGTGGAGAGTAGTCAAAAGCAGATGACGGTGGAACTAACTAGCAAGTTATGACAGGGGAGCAATATAAGTGTTGTAATAGGTAAAATAGAAAGGTAAGTAAGTGAGAAATTAAACCTCCACTTATGTGAGTACACATAAGCCAAGGGATCTTCTACAAGGCTCCCATCGTATAAATGTCCCATTCCACTTATACGTTGGGGTGTCGGTTAACAAACAGCAGCATATATATATTGAAATTAACCTTTGATTTATAAACTTGCCCACACAAGCTTATAGACCAAGGGGTCGTTTTGCAAGTCCTAAAGTATAAGCGTCCCATTTCACTTATACTTTAGGTGTCAAGGTTGTTATGAATGATTATGGCATGCAGCTATATGGTGGGTATGATGATCAAGCAGTGCAACTCACACACCCAACTTTGTGTACACAAACCTTTAGTTCCCCCTTTTAGAGCCGTTACCTCCCAGGATACCTCCGTAATGACAGACGGAAGCGGTGGGTTGGGCCTCGCCCACCTCAAAACCAGTAAAAGCACCACTGGTCTGACCTATCGTACGCCCTCAACGCTTGGTGCACAAAGCGGACTCCTGCGTACTCTTGCCGACTGGTCCGCCGGACTTAACCTTGGCTAAGTGCTAGTCACCTTGCCGAGTCAACGATATCGGTGTCGGTGCAATCGAACTCCCCGATATCGAGAACCCACCACCTTAATCTTTCCTATTTTTATGCACATGCAGCAGTTAATATAAGAAGTCAAGAGTAAAGCTCCCGGACCAAACCGTCCGGCTCAACCACAAATCGAGACTAAGCTCCCCGGACTAAACCGTCCGGCACAATTCCAAACCTCATCCCTTGAGCACCGCGGGATGGTGCCCCTTTGAACACCTCGGGACGACTTAACCATTACCAACCCTAACTAATGAGTGTGTGCAATGTGAATCCCTATTAGGCTAATTACTCTTTCGTTTGTTTTTAAAATTTACGTTAGCCCAGGACTGCCCCCGGCATACCCCGTGAAGGGCTCTCAAAGGGCACTAGGAACCAAGACGGCGGCATTACGGCCCGAAGTTCCCTTTCGCAAGACACTTATTATTGGTTGTTTTTCCCTTCCCCGTTCCCTCTATAAATTGCATCAAACTAAACCTAGGGTGGATTTGACTCTTCACTCTTACGGGGACGGCGATCTTTCGTCGGATCCGTGCTCCTTCTACCACAACCACTCTCTTCTCGTCACTCCTTAGAACCTTCCATGACAACCTATCTAAATCCATCCCAATCAGCACATTGAGAAACTCTAACATTGCCCTAAGTCGTCTCCAAATGCGATCTTTTACGAAAACACTAAATGCAGACCAGCCTACACTATATGATGACCTTGATAGAATGTCCTTTGTGTTTTCTTCCATACGGCCTAAGTTAATTTCTGGGGGCCTATCATGACATTATTGAATCGATTTTTCTGATAATAACAATTTTTTTCAATTAACCTAATAATTAATTAATCTTTATTAAATCCAAGGTCTTCCAAATTTGTACAAGGATCATACTTTTCAGTCATGTATAAATCATAATAAATTTAAGACAAATATTAGTGTATCTAAAAATAACATATCCAAAGTTTGACAATTTTCCCTATGGTCTAAGGGCCTAAACTTAATTTTGCAATAATCCATTTTCTTCATGTCTAATGAATAAACTACATCAAATACTCTTCCAAATAGTTTAGATTAATTACAGGGTACTAGAAATACTATGAAAACAGTACTATAGAGGTTTCATAATTTTCTTGCTGGAAATTAATTTATAATAAATCATTTACCAAAAACCCTAATCTAGCATGCTTGTGAATCAAGTACTAGATCCATAACTCCAAAATCCATAGAAAAATCCCACTGATTCATAATGATTTAAAAAACACTATTTACCAACTTTCATAATTTTCCAGAGAATATTTATGCCATAAAATATTTTTAAAACATAGAGCCCTTTTATAATACTTGTGAAGGAACTATTCTATTTAATCAACATAAAATTGAACTAAAATTCATGGGCATTCCTACTGGCCAAAAACATCTAATTCCAGAGTTTCAAGGGGGCCTTATTTGGATTAAGCGTGCTTGGGCGAGAGTAGTACTAGGATGGGTGACCTCCTGGGAAGTCCCCGTACTGCCCAACTTAACTGTCGAGTTCGCTCATCAAAGGGAGGCTGTGGCCACCAACAACCCGCCTGTGGAGGGAGAGGGGTTGGGGTGCTTGGGCTGCAGCCCGGTAGCGACGCCTAGAGCGGAGCCGTGGCACTGCCACGTTGGATCGGCTAGGGTCGTTACATCAAAAAGTGCACTTTTTGTAACGGTCCAGGCCCGCCAACCCGCGGGACCCAGCTGGCACCGCCGGCCCACCAGTAGTCCAGACCCGGGCCCACTACTGGCAGTAAGCCTATCACATTCAAGCCTGCAGGCCAATGCACCCCAACCCCTCTCCATCCAGGCGGGTTGTTGGTGGCCGTAGCCCCCCTTAGATGAGTCAAACTTGATAGTCAAGCCCGCACTACGGGGACTTCCCAGGAGGTCACCCATCCCAGTACTACTCCAGCCCGAGCACGCTTAACTATGGAGTTCTTTCAACTCTATAGTTAAGCGTGCTCGGGCTGGAGTAGTACTGGGATGGGTGACCTCCTGGGAAGTCCCCGTAGTGCGGGCTTGACTATCAAGTTTGACTCATCTAAGGGGGGCTACGGCCACCAACAACCTGCCTGGATGGAGAGGGGTTGGGGTGCATTGGCCTGCAGGCTTGAATGTGATAGGCTTACTGCCAGTAGTGGGCCCGGGTCTGGACTACTGGTGGGCCGGCGGTGCCAGCTGGGTCCCGCGGGTTGGCGGGCCTGGACCGTTACATAGTGACCATATAATGTGTCTAGTCGGGGCCCTATAACATATAGACGACACAGCTTTACCATTACAAAGTGATATAAAGAATTACCCAACTCAAAACACAGAAACAAGACAGCGGAAACACAAAACAACTAGAAGTTATCCACTAACATAAGAGTACGAAGCGGCCTTAAGGCGTTACACATACAATTGTCCAAAACTGAAACAACAATAAATAGAGCAATGTGCTTTAGCACTCCTAGGCTACATCAGCGTGCAAGTCGGATTTCATTTCACGGAGCAAAGCATTCAACAAATCATAAGTAAATAAAAGAGGATCCACTTCATGAGTCTTAAGCCTTTTTGGTCGGCGATCTTGCTCCCGCTTGGAATCCTTGCCCTGTAAAAATTTGTTGTAACGTGGGTCAACAAAGGCTGATCTCAACTGTGTAACCAACACATCTCCTCCCAGCCGTCCCTACCAGACCCCGGGGCACTCCATCACCCTGCAGGTTAGCACTTTGTATGCAAATATATATATATATATATATATATATATATATATATATATATATATATATATATATATATAGTAAAGAAACAGGTTAGGATGTCACATACATCAAACACGTTTCTAGGTTGAGCATTTAATAAAAAGAGGGTCTACAATGCAGCATGTATGCAAACCTGTGTTTAACCCAATGCACCCTATAATGCATGAATCTAACACATCATCACGCATCATCACATCACATCACACGGGTACTTCCATTTTCCCATAACGACATTCAAGCCGCCACACAGAACTCTTTCCTAGGTCTCACCCGCTCGTGGGTTTCAAAACTCGGGCTTGCCTGCAAGCTCTGACTTCTCACGTCAGAATTCCATCACACAAATAAACTGATACTAAGAACCCTTGCTTGACCCCACCCGCTTATGGGCTTCATCACCCGGGTTTGCCAAAAGCTTGGCGTTCTCGTCAGTTTCTCAAAAGGGGACTTGTCTCATCGGGACACTCTCCACACATGACTTGCACGTCATGACCTAGCTAGTTGACCACAAAGACAAAGTCGCACCTCTGTACATCAATCCACAAACATAGCCTATCCCACCCTAATACTCTATTCATTCTCGCATGAAATAAGGGGGGCAAACATCACAAACAACGACATCTTGCTGCAAATGGATTTCTAGCAAAATCCTTAAGGCTCGATATGCAGCATCACTGAGTCGGACTAACGGTCGCGACTACGGCTTCACCCGCAATGCCTAATCCACTAGCGGACCGGATTTCTAATGCAACATAATGTCGGGGATGGACACAATTGACCATGTGGTTCCTCTTGAACCAGGGAAACCCATACCCCTCTCATTTGAGAGATTCAGTGCCTAAATGCTTAAAAGTAAGCAAGAATGAAATGAATGTCATGCACGCATCCTAAAGACCGTGAGAAGTGTCGTTACCTTACAACTCCTCTTCCTAGCCATGGAGATCTTGCTTTGCACGAATGAAAGTGTGCAATTTCAAGTCCTCTCCACAGATCTAGCCTCGGTTCGACGAACGAAGCATCAGAGCTTCGCTAATGGCGGAGAAAGTCCTTCTTCTTCGTACTCCAAATCCTCTCTCCCAAAACCTAACTCCCACTCAAAATGAGAAGAAAATAAGGGGAAAAAACCTTTCAGCCCTACTAAGCCTCTTGGACGGAGCGTCCTGGGCCATAGGATTACATCCCAAGAAGGATCGAACAGGCTAAACTCAGCCGTTACGAAACTGCTCCCGCATGTTATCGTCGGGCGGTAGTTACCTACTACGACGCGATAACTTCCTGAGCCGTCGATCAAAAATAATGCAGCACTACTGCCAGCGGTAGCAATACCGCTGCACGGTAGCTCACTCAACGCTTTCGTCTCGATGCATTCAACTCGACGAATTAGGCTATCGTCGAGTGGTAATTAGCTAACGCCGCGCGCTACCACTCGACGCTACCACTCGATGCCTACCACTCGATGTCTTCCACTCGACGCCTTCCACTCGACGCAAGAAGGTTACCACCGAGCGATAGCGACCTACCGCCGCGCGGTAATGCCCAGAGCCTCAAGTCCAGAAAATTGGGATGTTATAGTGTGCAAGATTGAAGGACAAAATCGAGCGTCTAGTTCGCCAGGGACTCCTGGGTAGGTTCTTGCAAGAATGTCAACAAGATCAACAAACTCCCCCTAGGCAGGTAGGAGACCAACAAAATGCCCAGCAAGGAGGAGCCAAGGGTAGACAGATAGTTGGGAATATCGAAACCATCGCCGGATCACCAGTTCTCTCTACCCAGATATTTTCAATAAGCACCCAGGGAGATATAAGAAGCAGGCTGTACAACCCCATATTCGCTGGGTAGGACCAAGATCTCCCAAGGACTCGGATTGGGCTAGCCGTCGGCTAGCATTAAGCATATTGGGTCAGGAAAGAAACTAGGCGGGAGGGTTCTCGCCGGGAGTAGGGGGAAAGGCTCTCGCCCAGGGGTCATAGAACGCCAGTTCGTCGAGCTCAATTCGTCGAGCTGAGAGCGCTGGTTCGTCGAGCATATTCTGGGTTTGAGCCATGGCAGGACCAAGGGAGGCGGGAAGGCTCTCTCCCTGAGCAGGCGAAAGGGCTCGCGCCTCTCTTTGGCGGAAGCTCAGCGCCCCTTTAGCCTTTTGTTCCTGCTTGGGGTAGGCGGGAAGGCTCGCGCTCGGAGCAAGCAGGTTCCCGCAGAGCTCAACAAGAAGAGCTTCCGCCAGGTGGGACCCAGACCTGAAATTACCTAAATATCCCTTGGTCTGCATTTAGCTCTTCAGAACAGCGGAGTTTGGCTATTGGCAGACCGATCTAGGGGCATTTTAGTAAATTTAGGGCAACAAAAGTACGCTTTTGGCAGACCAGACTTTAAAAACTTATAAATAGACCCGTGAAGTTCTTCAGAAGGCAAGCTTTCATCATTTCTAGAATCCACTAATGCTTTCTGAGGTTCTCCAAGCCCAGCTATTGGCTTTGAAGGGGAAGCACTCAGAGATCTTCTGGGTTAGTGGAGGGATCTCCCAGCTGAGGCTTAGGGTTAGTTCCAAGTTCTTTGTCGCTAGTCAGAGATCAAGATTTGAGAGAAGTAGGTGCTAGCTACACCCCCAGGTCTGAACTCTCGTTGAGGTCATTTTTGGCTTCAATATTTCTGGTGCGGTGAGCGTGGACCGTAGCAGGTACAAGAAAATCTCAAGTCAAGTCTCATGGCTGGGGATGAAGGGGAAGGAGCTGGTTCAGGAGGTTCCCCCTCTCGGGGAAGTGGGGTGACGTTGGGGAAGCTAGAAGACTTTAGGCGAGAAGTCCTTCAAACCATCCACCTTGCCTTCTCGGCAAAGAGCGAGTGGGCCACACCCCAAGTCCCAGTGGCAGCCATTCCGTCCCTGGGCGAGAAATAGGCCTGGACAGAAAAACCAAAAACCGCACCAAACCGCAAAACCGCACCGCATCGCAGTAAATTTCAAACCGCACTGATCGGGTGTGGTGCGGTTCGGTTTTGGGAGTCTGAAAACCGCATGTTTATTGGTGCGGAGCGGTTTTTAATTCTTAAAAACCGTAAAAACCGCACCGCACCGTAAATTATCATTTATAATTTGGTGCGGCGTGCAATTGCTTGCGTGTTTGGGCTTGGTCCCAATGGTCCGCCGTTAGCTTGAAGTATTGAATCGCACGACACCGCATCTACTCTCACAGTGACGCGGTTTGAGGTTTGCGCTTTGCCACTTTCACAAGTTACACTGTTACCCACCCGGCCACCCGTGAGCCGTGACTTCAAAACAACTATACAAAACCCTATTTTCTTTCTGCCTTTCTTGCCTTTCTATTTTTTCAAATCCGATCGGCGGTCGCTAGTCGAGTCCCTCACATCAAGTTTTGTTTCCCACTTTCCCCCTCACATCAAGTTCTTCTTCCTCTTCTTCCTTTTATGTGCAGCTACGAGTCTTTAAGGTTCATTCTAGATTTTTGTTGCGTATTATTGCTATTATATGAGAATTATTTTGTCGTGTCTTTAAGTTTTGACATTATTTTGCCGTGAATATTGTTGCATGAGTAATACTTTTATCTTAAGCACAAGTCGGGATAATTGAGGTTTAGTCTGTTGAGAGCCTGCGAGCCTGCGCACTGTGGTGTTAGTGTATCTTTGACTGACTGACTGTATGTGTTATTTTCTTTTTGTCAGTGCAGTGCTACACTGCTTGATTGTCTGAACAGTCACTGATATCTCTTTTATGTTATTTTTGTTTGTGTTTTTGTATACTATATTCAGTTATTCATTTTGCACTGATAGTAAGAAAATTAACGTCAATGACGGAGCTGATTTGAAGGAATGTCAAAAATCAAAGTTAAATTTTTACTTTCCTGAAAGTGTTTAGAAATTTTACTTTTCTGAAAATATTTTTCAACTTTTCATGCACTTTAATACTTGATAATGCCTTGTTCAGCATTCGATCTAAAACAGCTAAACATGGATCTAATTTGTGTTCTGCTAAACTTTTCTCATGTTCAGTTCCTAACTTCTTGTTGAGAATTTTCTATTACTTTTAAGTCAGAACAATTATTAACCACCTTTGATGATAACCAAAAGGCGAAACTGCTTCTAATAGAAGTTCTATGAACTTTTACTACTCAAAAACAACATCTACAATTAACAAATCTAAATGTTTAAAAATGATTGAGATAAGAAAATAGTGAAAAACCGAAACTGTACCGCAAAAATCGATCGTAAACTGCACCGAATCGAAACTGCACCGCACAGTTTCGGTGCGGTGCGGTGCGGTTTTGGATGGTCAAAAACCGCACCCCTGTGGTGCGGTTTCGGTTTGGGCTCAAACCGCACCGCTCGCAGACCTAGCGAGAATGCTCCCGGGCAGCGTCCTGGGAAGGAGGTCCCGGCGGAGGGCGCCGAGAGGGATCTCGCCTGGCGGGAGCTATTCCCCGGGCAGACCAGCGCCGACAGGGCCAGCGAGCCTAAGCAGCGGGAGGAGCTCTCTCGAAAAGCTGTGGGCGGGAGCCCTTTCAGTAAGCTCATCATTTCAGTACGGCTCCAGAAGGGTTCAGGGAGCCAGACATGTCATACTACACAGGCAGGGACGACCCCACACATCATGTGCAGTGGTTCGAGGATGTCGTCTCCATTAGGCATATGTCGGACGCCTTCAAGTGTAGGCTCTTTGCCATCATGTTGAAGGAGAAGGCGAGGGACTGGTTCCACCAGTTGCCTGCAAGCTTAATCTACTGATTTGAATATTTGCGTTGAGGGTCCTTGTTGAGGTTCTCGACATCCAAAAAGAGGAAGAAGTCGGCGGAGTGTTTGTTTTCCATCAAGCAGAAGCCGGAGGAGACTCTGGGACACTACGTGGATAGGTTCCGGGAGGAGATTCTGTAGGTCCAGGAGATGCCCGGGTACACCGTGATGCTCGCCTTTACCCCTGGGTTGAGGTTGAGCTTCTTCAGCATGGAGTTGAAGAGAGTTTCCCCCTCTCCTTTGAGGAGTTAATGGAGAGGGGGGCGAAGGAGATTGAGATCGAGGCGGCCAATCCGGCGTTTGCGAAGAAGTTAGCCAAGTTGGCGGAGGAGGAGGTGAAAGAGCTGGGAGCCGGGAGGCAGAGAGAGCAGAGGGAGCAGAGGGAGGAGAGGAGAAGGGAAGAGCCCAGGGGCCAGGGGCATCAGGGGGAGCCCCAGGGATGTGGGCATAGGGAGCCGAACAATCGGTTGGGCTAGAGGCCCCAAGAAGGACACCCTCAAGGGTAGGGGGGAGGATGGCAAGGTGGAGACAAATTCCGCGGGCAAAGGAGGTTCAACCAACCATCTTGGAGGTAGGGACAGAGGTCCCCTCCTGCCACAGCAGGAGGCTATGAAGATCGTAAGGGGAAGAGGTAGAAGGAGAGGAGCTCGAGGAGGAGCGAGGAGAAGAGAGGGCATGGTGGCGTTGCTCTTTTGTGACTTCCACCAAGAGTAGGGCCACACAATGGCCACCTGTCCGAAGTTTCTAAAGATGAGAGCGGCTAGGGGGCAGGTCCACCATCAGCCCCCTACAAGGATTGAGGAAGTTCTGCAAGGATGAGGTGAGGATAGGTATGAAGAACGGGTGGACGTGGGAGCCCGAGGGGGGATCAAGGTGATTTATGGGGGTGTGGGGATCGAAGCCACCCGTAAGGGGAGCTTCCAAACATGTATCGAAGGAGTATTGCATCGACCTCCCAGCCCCCCCCCCAGGAGGAGGAAAGGATCACCTTCTCGTCGAAGGATATGCCAGACTATGAAGACCCGTTCTGTGATGCCTTGGTGATCCAGACTGCGGTAGAAAATTTCACGGTCTCCCGGATCTTGGTAGATAATGAAAGCTCCGTAAATGTGATCTTCAAGAAGGCCTTCGACGAGATGAAGGTGGAGGCTCGGAGGGTGCTAGCCTCGGACTGGCCATTGTTTGGGTTCTCGGGAGAGAGGAAGGAAGTAGAGGGAGGAGTGGGGCTTCATGTGATGTTGGGGGGTTGTTAAGGAACTATCGGTTCGTCATCATTGATGCTCCGAGCAGCTACAACACGATCTTTGGGTGTCCCCTCATCAGCGCCTTCCGTTGCGTCCCCTCCTCGTTCCATCAATGTTTGAATTTCAGTAGTGGAGGAGTGCATGTCCGGATCAGGGGAGATCCAAAGGTGGCGAGATAGTGCTATGTGGCTGCCGTCAACACCATTTCCTTAATGGCGGAAGTAGAGGAGCTGGAGAGGGAGATGGTGATGTAGGAGGAAGCTGCGGGGGGAAGGAGAGATGGGCCTAGGAGAGGCCAGTGAGAAGGCGGAGGAGGAAGCTATGGGCGAAGGAGAGATGGGCCTAGGAGAGGCCGATGAGAAGGCGGAGGAGGAAGCTATGGGCGAAGGAGAGAGGATCCTAGGTGAGGTTGTGGATGATATTGAGGATGAGGTTATGGAGAAGGAAGGGGCAAGCCTAAGTGAGGCTGTGGAGATGGCAGCAGAGGAGCAAAGGGTAGAGGTAAAAGCGGAGAGAGAGGCCCAGTGGGGTGAAGAAGTAGAGTTGTCTGGGAAAGGCTTGTTGGAAGCAATGGAGGTGGAGAGGCTAGAAGGTGAGGAGGAGTTAGAAGAAGAGGAGGAAAGGGCCAGCAGGGAGTAGTCCCGGCTGGAGCCGGTAGCGGAAGTCGTGGAGATGGAGGTCGTCAGCAGGGCAGGGAAGGTAGAGAAGGTGAGGGTCGGCAGGGGCTTACGCTCAGAAGACCAGGCAAGGATGCAGGAGTGCATCCAAAAGAATGCTGACATCTTTGCATGGAGTGTGGCGGACATGTCGGGCATTGATGCTGATGTGGCTTGCCACCTCCTGAACTTAGACCCCAAGACGCATCCCATTCACCAAAAGATGAGGACCATTGCCACCAAGCTGGAGGAGCCCATCCGCAAGGAGGTCAAGAAGCTTATTGATGCAGGTTTCATCTCGAAGATCCAGTATATAGGCTGAGTCTCTCATGTGGTAATGGTAAAGAAGGGTGATGGGAAGTGGCGCATGTGTATAGACTTTTCTTTATTGAATAAATCATGCCCTAAGGATTGCTACCCCCTGCTCTGGATCGACACGTTGGTTGATTCAGCCGTCGGTTTGTCTATTATGAGTTTTTTGGATGCTTTTTCAAGTTATCACCAGATCAGCATGAATTCCCCCGACGTCAAAGATGTCTCCTTCATCACGAGGGAGGGATGCTTCAGCTACATAATGATGCCCTTTGGGCTTAAGAACGTGGGGGCGACCTACAAGAGCTTGATGGACCGAGTCTTCCAAGACCAAAGTGTGTCTTCAGGGCAAGTTTCTTGGGTACCTCCTAACCCCGGCGGGGGTCGAGCCTAACCTAGATAAGGTGAAGTCCATCATTGAGTTGGAATCTCCTCGCAACGCTAAGGAGGTTCAGCGCTTGATGGGTACGCTAGCCGGGCTAAGTCGATTTCTCTCTCGAGCCGGGGAGAAGTGCTCGCCTTTCTTAAAAATGCTTTAGGGGGAACAAACAGTTTGAGTGGATGGAGGAATGTGAGGAGGCATTCCGGATGTTGAAGTCCCAACTGTCCCAAACACCACTCCTACAGAGCCCGAAGGAGGGAGAGGACCTAGCCTTATTCCTTGGGGTATGGGCTGAGGCTGTGAGCTCTGTGTTGGTAAGAGAAGAAGGGAAGAGATAGTTGCCCATCTATTATGTCAGTAGAATCTTAAAGAAGGCTGAGCTACGCTATCTCATCTTAGAGAAGTTGGCTTTATCTCTAATCGTCTCGGCCAGGAAGCACAAGCCATACTTTCAAGCCCACTCAATCAAGGTGGTGACCAACCACCCACTGCGCAAGATCTTTGAAGGAGTGGAACACTCGGGGAGGTAGGCCAAGTGGTCCATTGAGCTCAGCGAGTTCGACGTCTCTTTTATGACAGGCTCTCCATCAAGGCGCAGGCGGTGGCTAACTTCTTGGCCGACTACATCATTGATCTGGAAGGGGAGGAAGCGCTGCCAAGGGAGGCATGGAGGATGTACGTTGACGGAGCCTCGGGGAAGCATTCCCTTGGGGGAGGGGTAATGTTGGTGAGCCCCTAGGGGGTCACCATAAAGCAAGCAGTGGCGCTGCACTTCCCAGTCACCAACAATTAGGCGGAGTATGAGGCTGTCATAGCCGGGTTGCGGTTGGCCAAGGAGCTCGGGATTCAGAACGTGGAAGTGCTCATAGATTCACTGGTGATGGCGCCGCAAATCAGGGGAGAATATGAAGCTCGAGAACCAACTCTCCATAGGTACTTGTCCAAGGCGAGGGTGATCATTGGAGGGTTCCGAGCATTCTCAAATCAGCATGTCCCTAGGGAAGAGAATGTAGCAGGGGACTGATTGGCCAAGTTTGGACCCCGAGGGGGGGGCCTTGACCGACCTATTTCATCCAGCAATCGAGGAAGGGGAGCTGATGGAAGTGGATCGGCGACCCTCGTGGGTGGATCCCTTTGTGACCTTCCTCACCACGGGCAACCTCCCCGAAGGGATCAAGGAGGCAAAGGGCTTTCGGCATAAAACGACCCACTATCTTATGCACAAACGGAGCTTACATCGGAAGATGCTATCGGGTCTTCTAGCGTGATGTGTGGTGGAGGAAGAGATACCAAGGATTTTGGAGGAGGTGCACTCCGGGAAATGTGGTAGCCATTCAGGAGGAAGAACGTTGGAGGCAAGGGTGGTCAGGCAGGGATACATCTGGCCCACCCTGCGGAAGGATGGGCAGAGTTTGTGAGGAGGTGCCAAAAGTGCCAGCTCTACGCCACCATTCAGCTCTTGCATGCTCAACGGCTTCGAAGCATCACAGCGCCATGGTCTTTCTCCATTTGGGGGATGGACCTAGTCGGACCGTTTCCTCCGGCAAGTGGGCAGAGAAGGTTCCTCTTGGTTATGATTGACTACTTCTCAAAGTGGCTGGAGGTCAAGGCGTTGGCCAAGGTAACCTCCCAGGTTATCAGGAACTTCGTCTGGGGAGAGATCATTTGTAGGCACGGGTTGCCTCAGACCATTGTCACGGACAATAGGTCACAGTTCGCAAGCGAGGAGTTCATAAGCTTATGCACTCAGCTGGGTATCGACCTCAGGGTTTCCTCTGTTTACCACCCCAAGAGCAGCAGCCAGGTGGAGGCGGCAAACAAAATTATAGTGAATCTGCTCAAGAAGAGGGTAGAGAACCTGAGGGGGAGCTGTGTTGAGCAACTCCCCTCAGTGTTGTGGGCCCTGCGGACAACCCCAAACACGGCCACTGACGAGAGACCCATTCAAACTCTAGAATGGGTGTGAGGCGGTCCTACCCGTGGAGTTCGAGGTCCAATCCCCACGGGTTATGGCCACAGACAAAGGATGTGAGGCATGGAGGGAAGGGAATGAGGAGGAGCTACGACTCTCATTGGACATGGTGAAGGAACTTTGCGATGTGGCCGCCGTAAGGCAGGAGGAGATCAAATGAAGGATGACCAAGTACTTTGATGAAAGTGAAGGGATAGATACTACTCTAGAGGGGGGGTGAATAGAGTTATCAAATTTTGCACTAGACAAAACTTAATGGTCTACCCAACTCCCTTGGAGTGAAGTGCGGAATGAAAAGATTATAGATATAGATTTAACCCTAGAGCCTAACACAAGTGATGTGCACAAACTCAAGCTAACTGTAATTACAGTTAAGGCTTGGAAAACCTAATCAGCAACTAGCAATCCTAGTTATATCTAATCACAGCCACAATACAGGAATTAAACAGTTGAATCCAGACGACACAAGGAAATTTATAGTGGTTCCCCAAACAACTTGGGTACGTCCACTCTTCTACCCACACGGTAGGAATCCACTCAGGTTTTTGATCAGGTGCCCTACCACCAACAGGATCTGCTTCAGGTAGATCCAGAAACCCTTTAGACTTTTGATCAGGTGTCTAAAAACCAAGCACAGGTTTTTGATCAGGTGCCCTGCCACCAAGGGATACTTTTGAAGGGAGTAATAACCCTGTACAGGAGGGGGAAGAAGGTTAAGATGTCTTCTCTATTTTACAAAGATTAGAGAAGCACAAAAACTTGCACTGAGCTAGAAAGCTCTAAAGAATCAAGGCTCCCCCTGGCTCAAAGATGTCCAGGTGAGGTCTTGCTTCAGTGCAGAAAATTCTTCAGAAAGTTCTGAAGGAAAAGCTACAGGAAGAAAATAAATAATAAAATCAAAGATCTTCAAGCAGCTATCTTCTTCTTCTTCTTCAAACGAACTCTGAGTTTGAACTTCCTGAAAGCAGGAGAACTCAGGTTGAAGAGGAGTAGAAGATCTTAACACTTCTCAGTTAGATGGAAATTGCTGAGAGCAGAAGACTTGATCTTGATGAAGGCTTGAAAGCTTTAAAATATCTGGTTAACTAGTTAGCTAGCTTGAATCCTTCTTCAAAGGGTCCTTTTTATAACATCAGCAAGCAACGGCTCTCTTCAATTTGAAATACTTGTCTTCTTCTGAAACTTGAGACCTGGGCTGTAAATAACACACAGCAAAACAAACTCTACAGCAGGATATTCTATAAAAGGAATAAACCTCTTTCTAAGAAACTGCAGGCTCAAATCAAATAACAGAAGGACTAAATAAAGTCACATCAAAGAAATACTCTTTATAGCAAAGAGAAGACTTTTCAGCCTAACGGCTATAAAGGGCTGTCAGCAGATAAAGTAAAATACAAAGACAGCTAATAAGACAAACAACTTTATTTAAAAAGATTTGACTCAGGCAAAAAGAATAGAGCAGATATGCCTGGAAATATTATCATAAATCAACTGAAACAACTTGCCAGAAAATGTATTAATTAATTAAATATAATAAATAAATACAAAATATAAAGGCAGACAGAAAGCGTCGAACGACCTTCGGAGATCGTCGACCGACGCACGGAGATCGTCGAACTATCGGGCAGATAGTCGAACGATCCAGATAGTCGACCTATCGAAGAAGATGGTCGAACTACCTCGGCAGATAGTCGACCTATCAGAGCAGATAGTCGAACTATCAGATAGTCGATCTATCAGGACAGATAGTCGAACTATCAAGCGCAAACAGATAGTCGACCTATCAAGCAAATAGTCGACCTACCTCAGAAAATAGATAGTCGACCTATCAACAGATAGTCGACCTATCAAAAGAGACCAGATAGTCGACCTATCAAAAGATAGTCGAACTATCAGATAGTTGAGCTATCAGGACAGATAGTCGAACTATCAAAGACGACAGATAGTCGACCTATCAAAGCGGAACAGATAGTCGACCTATCAACAGATAGTCGAACTATCAGATAGTCGATCTATCAGGACAGATAGTCGATCTACCACGCCAAGCAGATAGTCGACCTATCAATAGATAGTCGAACTATCAACGCAGACAGAGCGTCGACCAACTGATAGACGATCGTCGATCAGCCGATAGACGATAGTCGAGCGGCGTTCGACTATAGTCGAACGAAAAAACTACTTAACCAAATTCTCAATCTGGAAAAGTGAGGACTCTACAGCTAGACTACAAACCATTGACCATAGATAATTCTTGGGTCAAGGAGCACAAAGGAGAGGACTAAACTCAAATCAAACTAGGGTACCAACAATCTCCCCCTATTTGAGTTAAGTCTCTCAAAAGCTAAAACATAAAGCTAGCTAAAGAGCAATAAAATAATACAGGAAATAGTTAACACTTAACTAGCAGATTATCAAACAGATAACAGATATAACACAGCAGTTAATCAAACTATTAAGAATCTACAGAGTCTGGCAAAGGATCAGAGGAACTAGGAACAAAAGAGATTTTCCTTAAAGGATCATCAGATTCTTTCTTTGATAGCTTCAAATCCTGCACACCAATGATCTTTAATTCTGCAGCTCTTGGGACTACTGCTTCAGGATGCTTTTCCATATATTTAGAGGGGTCAAAAACATCAGGATTAACCTGGAACTTTTCAAACTCTTTCTTTCTGTAAGCAGACATGGTAGTTAGACCAGTCGTATCTTTTCCTTCTGCTCTTGCTTTTCTTATTTGAGCTGCTCCAACTAGTTCTTGAAAACGAGCCATCCTAAAATTAGGATCAAGCTCAGGATTTTCATAAACAGGCTCAGGAGGAGCAGCATCAGATTCTTTATCTTGAATAACTAGATAAGACATTGGAAGCAAACTTAGCAAAAGGTTCTTGCTAGAGATTTTAAAACAAAGTAAACTATTTATCTTTTGAAGCACTTTTCTCAGACTGAACTGGTGCAGCAGTTGAAACCTTTCTCTTAGGAGAGGGAGGAGGTGAAAAAGTTGGCTTTAGATGCACAACCTCCTTAACTTGTTCTTTCACTTCTACTTCACGCATTTGACTGCCAGAATGAGACTTTCCATAAGAGCTGTGAGAGCTTTTCCTTGATTGATGCTGAGACGAAGCAGATCTTGCTGATAGAGCAGATTTTCCTGAAGATGCTGAAGGGTTGGCAGAAAGATTACCAGAAGCTCCTGCACCTGGAGGAGGAGGAGGAGGACCTCTGGGAGTCCATCTTGAACCAGGACTATCATATCTTTTAGATATTTTCCTCTCTTTCTGCTGGTTCTTTGAGAACCACATCCAGTGCTGAAATTCCTTCGATTTAGGGTCAATGCCCTTCAGAATATAAAAAGGAGTATCATTGTCTTTACTGGGAGGAGGAGGAGCAGCAGCTTTTCTTTTCTTTTGGGCAGCTTTGTTTTTCCTTGATTTCTCAGATACATCAGAATCATCTTCATCATCAGAGTGAGATGATGGAAGATTATCATAAGGATCATAGGCTTCAGAAACAGCCTTTTCTTTAAGCTTCAGAGCAGATTTCTCTCTTTCCTCTTCAATGGCATCTAGAGCCAGAAGGGAATCTAAGTCCAACCCTGGTGAATCATCCCAGATGGTTGACTTTTCAACTTGCAGCTCTTTTTCTTTCTCTTTCAACAAAGACTGTACTCTTAGATCCCAAGCAGCTCTTGCATGTACTTCTTCCACACTCAGAGCAGAAGTGTCATCTTTGATTTCATCTTGCTTTTCAGGCTCATCTTCTCTATCATCTAAAAAAGATTCCAATTCAGGATCTACTTGGATATCAGGAACACTTGGGGCAGCCTCTGAGACAATTACTATTATCTGAGCAGATAAATCTTCTCTAATAACATCTGTAGAATTATGAATACAGATCTGCTAAATAAGCAATAATCATTCCTTCGAGGTATTCACATGCTAACAAATTAATTGACTCGTCAATAAATCGAATAAGTGAATTACCTTCATACTTGACCATCTCCCATGATTCATCTAGATATGAAGTAATAATTCCTTCTAGGAATCTAGCAACCACAGGAGTGGTGAGATCTTCTAGGCAGACTTTTACTGCAATTTCAAATAGCATGATTCCATCAGCTATTTCCTTATCAGATAACATTGGAACTACTTCTTTCTCAGCTGGAGCAGACTCTTCCAGGGCTGTCATTATAGTATCTGTTATAGCTGGAAGGGAGGCAGGAGGTTCTGAGGCATCTTCATAGAACATCTCCCCCTACCTGATTTCAGTGGAGACTGAAACCAGGCCCCTTGAGGAAGATGGCTCAGCAGATTTTGAGAGAGATTTTATGGAGGCAGTTAAGATATCAATGGAGGATGCAAGGGGAGAGATTGCCTCTTCAATCATGATTTTGATTGACGGGGTAATCAACTCCACAATGTGGGAGATAAGCTCAGGAGTAATCTCAAAAGATGATGGATGTGTAGTGGATGGAGCTGCAGTAGATATGGTTGAAATGATGGGATGAAGAATGGTGTGGACTGGAGATGGAGCTGGAGAAGGAGCTGGAGAGTTAATTGGAGAATTAACTGGGGAATGAAAAGGAGACTGAGGAGGAGTAGGAATCCTCTCAGAACCTAACAAATCAAAGCTAGGAGCAGATATCCTAGTCTGATGAGATGGAATAGGAGATGCTGGAGGGGAAAGAGGAACAACCGTGGTTGTTTCTGGAGCAGAAGAGGGAGAAGGTCGTACTTCAGCTGAAGTTGATGGAACTTCAACTGAAGCAGACAACATAGCAGAAGAGGAAGAGGGAAGAGCTGAGCCAGCTTCAACATGGTGAGGAGCGACCGACTCGGTCCTGGTGCTCTCAGATGTTGCTGGAGCAGGTTTCACAAAAGTTCTCTTCCACTTAGAGAACAGGTTAGGATCCATCTTCTTGCTTGCATTAATTGTTGTTGCGGTTGAACTCAGCAGCTGGGGGTATTTTTCCTTCAGGAAGATTCCAATAACCCTTCCTAGGGTAACTTCCTTCTTACCAGTCTTTTTCCTTATTAAATCAAATATTACTGCTGCCCAATCGATCTTTTTCCGATTAACAATCGCACACATTAGTGCGAATTGTTGCCTTGTTATATTATCATGGGCAGAGTGCTTACCGAGGAGCACTTTTCCTACCAACTCAGCAAGAAACTTGATCTTGAAAGGGAAATTTACTTTGAGCAGCTTGGTGGGAATGCCCTCAGCATGTCCCAGCTCAACTAGCATTCTTCCGAATTCCTGAGCATCTTGCTCATAATCCTCTTCACCATTTATTAAACCGAAAATATCTGTCAGAACGGCCGGAGTTAGGATTACCTCTTCTCCGCCGATGATGCCAGTCATCGAGTCGTCGGTGGAGGACGACGTGAAGGCCCATTCCTTGATCTCTGGGATGTTTATCTTAATTCTTGAAGACATTAACCTCTCGAGTCCTTGATCCCGGCAAAGCTGTAGAACTTCTACGATCCCAGCTTCGCAGCTACTGAACGCGTCGAAATCAACACTAAAGCCTGAATCAAACTTTACAACTGCTAGAACTGCGGGAGAAATCGCCATTGATTACTGGAGAAAGCGCGAGAAGGACGGCGGAGACGAAGGAGACGAAGGAGACGAAGCGGCAGAAAATCGCAAGCGGGAAGACAGAATGCGAAAAGACACGCTCCGTCGACGATAAAGCAAAAGATCTTTTAACCTAGGTCGACTATCGGCTTTATATTAGACCGGAAATAGTCGATCTATTAAAAGATACTAGACCCGATGGTCGAACGGCCGTTCGACGATCGGCTCAGAAGCAGAGTAGTCGGACAATCGTTCGACTATTTCTGGCTTCTCAAACAACAAGCTGTCGTCATCCAGAGATCGACGATGAGCTCGACTTGTTCGACTATGGTCGAACGCCGGTCGACGATCTTCGATCAGACAAACTTTCATCAACCATAGGTCGACGATGGGCTTGACCCGATCGACTATCTTCGAACGTCGTTCGACTATCTCTAAACAAGTTTCAACAAAGGCAGATATAGTCACACTTAGTCTCGTCCATTGATCATGCCTAGTTGAACTAAAAAGAACAGATGCTTCTGTTCATCTAAGGGCTTGGTGAATATATCACCTCTCTGAAACTCAGTGGATATGAACTCAAGACAAATCTTGTTCTTTTCCACACAATCTCTCAGGAAATGGTGCCGAATCTCAATGTGCTTCGTTCTAGAGTGGTGCACTGGATTTTGTGCAATTGAGATAGCACTGGTACTATCACACATGATTTTGGTGTTCTTGTGTGAGTAACCATAATCCACAAGCTGGTTTTGAATCCACAGGATCTGTGAACAACAACTGGCAGCTGCTATATATTCAGCCTCTGCAGTTGAAGTTGAGACAGAAGCCTGCTTCTTACAGAACCAAGAGACCAATCTCTCTCCCAGGAACTGGCAAGTTCTTGAGGTGCTCTTCCTGTCAACTCTGCAACCAGCATAATCAGAATCAGAATATCCAATTAATTCAAACTCTGACTCAGCTGGGTACCAAAGTCCTAGATCTGGACATCCCTTCAGGTATCTCAGGATTCTCTTTAGAAGAATCAGATGAGATTCCTTGGGGTTGACCTGGAATCTAGCACAAAGGCATGTAGCAAACATTATATCTGGCCTACTTGCAATTAGATACAATAGGGAACCAACAATGGCCCTATAATTCTTTTGATCAACTGGCTTGCCGTGATCATCAGAATCAATAACTATATTAGTAGCTATAGGTGTAGGCATTGCTGAAGCATCAGCCATCCCAAATTTCTTTACCAATTCCTTGGCATATTTGGATTGGGAGATGAAGATACCATCAGCATCTTGCTTAACTTGGAGACCAAGAAAGTAAGACAGCACACCCATACTACTCATCTCAAACTTAGAGTGCATCAGGTCAGAGAACCTTTTGCAAAGTTTGGGATCAGTGGAGCCAAATATAATATCATCTACATACACCTGAACTAACAGGATTGTGTCCTTGTGATGCTTGACGAAAAGGGTTCTATCAACTACTCCCCTAGTAAAGTTGTGCTCTAACAGGAAACTAGCTAAGGTCTCATACCAGGCCCTAGGAGCTTGCTTTAGTCCATAAAGAGCTTTCTGCAACTTAAACACATGAGAAGGCTGAGTTGAAGAAACAAACCCTGGTGGTTGTTCAACAAACACCTCTTCCTTAAGCTCACCATTTAGGAATGCACTTTTGACATCCATTTGGAACACCTTAAACTTCATGAAGGCTGCATAGGCCAAGAAGATCCTTATTGCTTCTAGCCTTGCAACAGGAGCAAAGGTTTGGTCATAGTCTATACCTTCCTCCTGTCTGTAGCCCTGAGCTACAAGCCTAGCTTTATTCCTTACTATAATTCCATTTGCATCCAACTTGTTTCTATACACCCACTTGGTGCCTATGATCAGTTGGCCTTTAGGTCTTGGAATCAAAGTCCAAACTTTACATCTCTCAAACTGATTGAATTCCTCTTGCATTGCAATGATCTAGTGGGGATCTAGCTCTGCATCTTTAAAGGTGAGGGGCTCAACCTGTGAGAGGAAACAAGCATGCATCACATCCTGTCTTAATTGGTGTCTTGTTTGCACACCAGCTGATATGTCTCCAATCACTTGAGATGTGGGGTGATCTCTAAGTGTGACAATATCAGCAGGTGGGATGTGATCTTCAGCAATAGTTGGGATTAATTCATCAGGAGGAATTTGATCTACTGTTGGTGGAACAACAACAGCTTCAACAGCTTCAATAATGTCTTCATCACTGTCTGATTCAGTGATCTGAAGAGTTGATAGTTGAAGAATTTCTTGAGGGTCATCATGTACCTGCAATGAACTTGAGGAAGGAGAATTTTCCTTCTCCTTGTAAAACATCTGATGCTCATCAAATGATACATGCACAGATTCTTCAATCTTACAGGTTGATTTGTTATAAACCCTATAAGCTTTGCTTACTTGGGAATATCCAAGCATGATTCCCATTGAAGCTTTTGCTTCAAACTTTCTAATATATTCTTTATTATTATTATGAATATAAACAATACAGCCAAAAACTCTAAAATAATTAATTTTAGGTTTCTTTTCCTTAAGCAACTCATAAGGAGTTTTACACTTAAGTTTGTGTATCAAACTTCTATTTAAGACATAATTGGCTGTACTAACAGCTTCTGCCCAATAGGAGAGAGGCATGTTAGCATCTGCCAACAATGTACTAGCAGCTTCAATAAGTGTTATATTCTTCCTTTTAACTACCCCATTTTGTTGAGGAGTTCTAGGAGCTGAGAAGCTATGTTTGATACTTTCTCTCTCACAGAATTCTTGCATGAGAAGAGAGTCAAACTCAGTACCATGATCACTTCTGATCAAGGCCACATGAGTAGAGTACTCAGTCTGCACACATAGTAGAAAGTCTGTAAGGGCTTTGAAGTTATCAGACTTAGTTCTCAAAAAGAAAACCCAATTGAACCTAGAGAAGTCATCTACAATTACTAAGGTGTAATACTTCCCTCCTAAACTCTGTACATTTATTGGGCCAAAAAGGTCCAAATATAATAAATACAGGATTCTAGGAGAATCACTCTTATTTACATATTTAAAAGAGTTTTTGGTTTGCTTGCCTAGCTGACAAGCCTTGCATAGGCTCTCCTTCTTGTAGGGGCAAGAAGGTAATCCTCTAACAAGGTTGTGCTTAGATAGCCTAGATATATTTTTAAGGTTAACATGACTAAGCCTCTTATGCCACAAAGAATTATTATTAATTGTTACTTCATTAAACAGACAGATTTCAGAGTGAGATGAATTGAAATCTACTAAATAAATATTACCTATTCTAATACCTACTAAAACAACATTATTATTTAAAGTAATATTGCAGGAGGAGTTAGAAAATGAAACCTGGTAGCCAGCATCACATAGCTGGCTGACTGAAATCAAATTATGCTTCAGTCCATTGACATATGCAACTCTCTTGAAAGTAACTGCTCCAATTGTGATCTTGCCATAGCCTTCTGTCTGACCACAGCTGGAGTCTCCAAATATAACCTTTGGGTCGAGCTTAGCTTTGAACTTTGACAGAAGATCTTTATTTCCTGTCATATGCTTAGAGCATCCACTATCCAAATACCACTTATTTTGAGTGATTGGATAGGCCTTCACCTGCAAGACATTTATTTAGACAGTGTGGACCCAGGTAACCTTGGGTCCCTTGTTTTTCACATAAGAAAAACTGGAAATATATGAAAATACAGGCTGAGGGTGATAACCTAGTGGGTGAGATCTCCTAGGTGGGATTCTCCATGCAGATGATGGGTCAACAAACCTAGGGTTTCTATTCTCATTTAGGTTTCTATGGTACTGATTATGATTTTGAAGATCATGTTGAAAACGTCGATCGACGTTCGACGATGGGTGCTCAGATCGTCGACCTTCGTTCGACCATTGAGCTTCCGATCGTCGAGCTGCGTTCGACGCTCTTTGCATTTCTTTAAAAAAATTCTTTCTCTTTTCTCTCTTAGCTTTATTTAGGGTTTTATTAACAAGGTTTACTTGCTCAGTGTTCTTCTTTCCACTAGCTGAAATGAAGTTCACTGGAGTTGAAAGGTTATTTTTAAGTAGAATTGGGGGTTCACTGGGAGAAGCTCCTAAGCCTAGTTTGTCATTACCTGACCTAGTGTTAGTCATGCTGGTAATTTCTAACAACTTAAGGCTTCTACCGTTAAGTGATTCTTCTAACCTCTTAGACTTAGCTAACTCTATTTTAAGAAATTTAATTTCTTCACTACAAGTAGTGAGATCTTCCTTTAACCTAACATTTTCTGTAGCTATTGATTCTGAGTCAGCTAACCTATTTCTAAGTTCTTTTATTTCCTTTTCTGAGCTAATCAAATCTAAGTATAAGGATTTAAATTCTAATTTAAATTCTTCTGAAGTAAAATCATAAGAAGAGAGTACCTCATCTTCTGTAGGTATCTCTTCATCAGAATCAGAACTCTCTGCAGCAGAGTGGTTGCTGCAGGCATCTATTGCCATTAGGCAAACTTCTTTTGCCTTCTTCTCTTCCTCATCCTCACTGGAGCTTGATGAGGAGGATTCTTCATCAGAATCACTCCAGGTTTCAGCAATGAAACCTCTCTCCTTCTTCTTGTTTTTGTAGGAGGATGGCTTGGAGTGCTTCCTATGCTGTTCCTTTTCTTTTCTCTTTTCTTTGTTCTTCTCCTCTGGACACTCTGGCAAGATGTGTCCAGGCTTCCTGCACCCATAACAAATAATTTCTTTAGTTGGGGTGCGATCATACCTTGGTTTTTCTTCATATTTTGAAGACTTTCTTCTGAATTCTTTTCTCCCCATTTTGAGAAATCTCTTGGCAAACAATGTCATGAGCTCCTCATTGGATTGGCTGCCTTCTGACACTTCAGCAGCCTTAAGAGCTAGAGAGTGCTTTTTTCTTGTTGGAGTGGGGGTCTTCGCTTCTGCTTCTGCTTCCCTTGTCTTCAGCACTTGCTTAAAAGACTTGAGCTTGCCGAGAAGGGCTTCAGTGGAGATCTCATTTGTACTTCTGGCTTCCTTGATTGGCCAGATCCTTAGATCCCATGTGCTAGGGAAGCACATAAGAATCTTATCATTGACCTCTGTCAATGATATGTCCTTGTCCAGGGTCCTCAGCTCATTGATGATTGAGCTGAGCCTGGTGTACATGGCTTCAACTGATTCAGCATCAGTTTTCTTGAAGTTCTCATACTGTGAGATCAGGTTGGACCTCCTGTCCTTCCTTTTATCAGCTGAACCAGCTACAATCTGGTTTAGTGTATCCTACATGGCCTTTGCTGAGGAACAGTCAGCAACCTTCTGGAATACCTCATCAGACATTGTCTGAGCCAGAATGTTCATTGCCTTGGCATCTGCTATTTTGGCCTTCTTATATTCATCATTGTAATCTGGAGGCGGCACTGCACTCATATCAGATGATGAGGCAGTAGCGGCAGCAGGTGCTCTTGGGGGACCTGACAAAATAGAAGCAAAAATGCTTTCATCAATAGAATTCATATATAATTTTATCCTTGCCTTCCAGATGCCAAACTTAGCTAAGTTGCATGCTGGAGGTCTGGTGCTAGAATAATCTTTGGACTGGGCCATGATAGTGAATATCTATAAGCTTTGGTATCTATCAGGATCTTGTGACTTAGGTGTTAGCCTATTCAGTCAGTCAACCTCCCTCTGATACCAATTGAAAGTGAAGGGATAGATACTACTCTAGAGGGGGGGTGAATAGAGTTATCAAATTTTGCACTAGACAAAACTTAATGGTCTACCCAACTCCCTTGGAGTGAAGTGCGGAATGAAAAGATTATAGATATAGATTTAACCCTAGAGCCTAACACAAGTGATGTGCACAAACTCAAGCTAACTGTAATTACAGTTAAGGCTTGGAAAACCTAATCAGCAACTAGCAATCCTAGTTATATCTAATCACAGCCACAATACAGGAATTAAACAGTTGAATCCAGACGACACAAGGAAATTTATAGTGGTTCCCCAAACAACTTGGGTACGTCCACTCTTCTACCCACACGGTAGGAATCCACTCAGGTTTTTGATCAGGTGCCCTGCCACCAACAGGATCTGCTTCAGGTAGATCCAGAAACTCTTTAGACTTTTGATCAGGTGTCTAAAAACCAAGCACAGGTTTTTGATCAGGTGCCCTGCCACCAAGGGATACTTTTGAAGGGAGTAATAACCCTGTACAGGAGGGGGAAGAAGGTTAAGATGTCTTCTCTATTTTACAAAGATTAGAGAAGCACAAAAACTTGCACTGAGCTAGAAAGCTCTAAAGAATCAAGGCTCCCCCTAGCTCAAAGATGTCCAAGTGAGGTCTTGCTTCAGTGCAGAAAACTCTTCAGAAAGTTCTGAAGGAAAAGCTACAGGAAGAAAATAAATAATAAAATCAAAGATCTTCAAGAAGCTATCTTCTTCTTCTTCTTCTTCAAACGAACTCTGAGTTTGAACTTCCTGAAAGCAGGAGAACTCAGGTTGAAGAGGAGTAGAAGATCTTAACACTTCTCAGTTAGATGGAAATTGCTGAGAGCAGAAGACTTGATCTTGATGAAGGCTTGAAAGCTTTAAAATATCTGGTTAACTAGTTAGCTAGCTTGAATCCTTCTTCAAAGGGTCCTTTTTATAACATCAGCAAGCAACGGCTCTCTTCAATTTGAAATACTTGTCTTCTTCTGAAACTTGAGACCTGGGCTGTAAATAACACACAACAAAACAAACTCTGCAGCAGGATATTCTATAAAAGGAATAAACCTCTTTCTAAGAAACTGCAGGCTCAAATCAAATAACAGAAGGACTAAATAAAGTCACATCAAAGAAATACTCTTTATAGCAAAGAGAAGACTTTTCAGTCTAACGGCTATAAAGGGCTGTCAGTAGATAAAGTAAAATACAAAGACAGCTAATAAGACAAACAACTTTATTTAAAAAGATTTGACTCAGGCAAAAAGAATAGAGCAGATATGCCTGGAAATATTATCATAAATCAACTGAAACAACTTGCCAGAAAATGTATTAATTAATTAAATATAATAAATAAATACAAAATATAAAGGCAGACAGAAAGCGTCGAACGACCTTCGGAGATCGTCGACCGATGCACGGAGATCGTCGAACTATCGGGCAGATAGTCGAACGATCCAGATAGTCGACCTATCGAAGAAGATGGTCGAACTACCTCGGCAGATAGTCGACCTATCAGAGTAGATAGTCGAACTATCAGATAGTCGATCTATCAGGACAGATAGTCGAACTATCAAGCGCAAACAGATAGTCGACCTATCAAGCAGATAGTCGACTTACCTCAGAAAACAGATAGTCGACCTATCAACAGATAGTCGACCTATCAAAAGAGACCAGATAGTCGACCTATCAAAAGATAGTCGAACTATCAGATAGTTGAGCTATCAGGACAGATAGTCGAACTATCAAAGACGACAGATAGTCGACCTATCAACAGATAGTCGACCTATCAAAGCGGAACAGATAGTCGACCTATCAACAGATAGTCGAACTATCAGATAGTCGATCTATCAGGACAGATAGTCGATCTACCACGCCAAGCAGATAGTCGACATATCAACAGATAGTCGAACTATCAACGCAGACAGAGCGTCGACCAACTGATAGACGATCGTCGATCAGCCGATAGACGATAGTCGAGCGGCGTTCGACTATAGTCGAATGAAAAAACTACTTAACCAAATTCTCAATCTGGAAAAGTGAGGACTCTACAGCTAGACTACAAACCATTGACCATAGATAATTCTTGGGTCAAGGAGCACAAAGGAGAGGACTAAACTCAAATCAAACTAGGGTACCAACATTTGACAAGCATGTCAGGATAAAGCAGTTCAAGGAAGGGGACCTGGTCTTGAAGAAGCTCGACACCGCAGGAAGGTTGGCGGCCGTTGGTAAGCTCAATCCCAATTGGGAGGGGCCCTATATTGTTGAAAGGGTCCTGTGGTCATGGGGATACCACCTCCAGAATGTAGAAGGGGTATCTATTAGTCATGCATGGAGTGGCGACGACCTGAAGCGCTTCTACTCTTAGTGGGAGATAAGGTTGTAAATCCTATTTGTAATAAATTCATTAAGTTGTTTCATGGTTGGTTTCTTTTGAGAGTTGAAAAAAGAGGTTGGCAGTTAGCAAGACCCCAAGAGGATCCCGATGCTCAGGCTCCACTAGCT
Source organism: Platanthera zijinensis (assembly GCA_039513925.1). Lineage (NCBI taxonomy): Eukaryota > Viridiplantae > Streptophyta > Magnoliopsida > Asparagales > Orchidaceae > Platanthera > Platanthera zijinensis. Next base: position 36,216,062 of record CM077086.1, read on the forward strand.
GGCAGGTCTGGAATGCGCGCTCGGCCCCAAGTAGACCCGATGTGCAGGCTCTCACTAGCTGGCAGGGTCGTAGGCTTGCCTGGGGGTAAGGGAATACCTCGAGTGATGATTCTGCTGCGCAGACTCTCCTAACTGGTAGGGCTTGAATGCATGCTCGACCCCGAGTAGACTCACTGACCAGACTCTCATTAGCTAGGTAGGGATGTAGGCACACCTGAGGGGAAAGACTGGGAGGTTGAAGAAAGAATTGAGGAACTAAACAAGACCCCGAGAGGATCCCGCTGCTCAGGCTCCTACTAGCTGGCAGGTCTGGAAGGCGTGCTCGGCCCCGGGTAGACCCGTTGTACAGGCTCTCACTAACTGGCAGGGTCATAGACTCGCCTGGGGGGGGGGTAAGGGAATACCTCGAGTGGTGATTCTGCTACGCAGACTCTCCTAGCTGGCAAGGCTAGAATGCATGCTCGGCCCCGGGTAGACTCGCTGACTATGCTCTCATTAACTGGGCAGGGCTGTAGGCACACTTGGGGGGAAAGGCTGGGAGGTTAAAGAAGGAATTGAGGAACAAAGCAAGACCCTGAGAGGATCCCGCTGCTCAGGCTCCCACTAGCTGGCAGGTCTGGAAGGCACGCTCGGCCCCGGGTAGACCCACTGTCCAGGCTCTCACTAGCTGGCAGGGCCGTAGGCTCGCCTGGGGGGGTAAGGGAATACCTCGAGTGGTGATTCCGCTGCGTAGACTCTCCTAGCTGGCAAGGTTGGAAGGCACGCTCGGCCCCGGGTAGACTCGATGTCAAGGCTTTCATTAGCTGGGCAAGGCTGCAGGCACACCTTGGGGGAAAGGCTGGGAGGTTGAAGAAAGAATTGAGGAAATAAGCAAGACCCCGAGAGGATCCCGCTGCTCAGGATCCCACTAGCTGGCAGGTCTGGAAGGCACGCTCGACCCCGGGTAGACCCGCTGTCCAGGCTCTCACTAGCTGACAGGGTCGTAGGCTCGTCTGGGGGGTAAGGGAATACCTCGAATGGTGATTTCGCTGCATAGACTCTCCTCTGCGCAGACTCTCCTAGTTGGCAGGGCTGGAAGGCACGCTCGACCCCGAGTAAACTCGTTGTCCGGGCTCTCATTAACTGGGCAGGGCTGCAGGCACACCTGAGGGGAAAGGATGGGAGGTTGAGAAAGGAATTGAGGAAGTAAGCAGGACCTCGAGTGAACCCGTTGTCAGGCTCTCACTAGCTGACATGGTCGTGTGATCTCTTTGGGGGAAGAAGGAAGAAGGGGATTATTGTTTAAGTGGTCCAATGTGGGCCCGGTACCCAAGTTTACACCAAGCAGACAGGGCTGTTGAAATCATTACGGAGTCACAAAGCTCTTGTTAACAGATTTACAAACGGCTAACCCCAGTCCTATGCAGGGATGGGATGACTCAGATCCCTCTTAGCCAGGCTCTCGGCCAGGCACTCGACAGGGCTCTCGGCATAACCCTCCCGACAGGGCTCTCGGCCAGGCTCTTGGCAGGGCTCTTGCCACAGCCTCTCGCCGGGGATTGTAGCAAGCACCTCTCAGCAAGGGTTCCTGACATGACTCTTTTGGCAAGGCTCTCGATAGGTCCCTTCCGACAGGTTTTACTTGGCCAACTCTTTAAAAAGGTGGCGGTCATCCCTAAGATCCTAAGAGCCTAGGGTTTGTGCAAAGGTAAAAAACATTCCAACGACAAAGAAGATCTTTTAACACAATATAAAAAGAGTAAGTATTTGTGGGGTAATCTCGCCCCTTACAAAAGTTACAATGGATAAGTTCACACAAAAAAATGTACAGAAATCAAGGCAAGGTTACAATAAATGAAGCAAGATATGAAGGCTATTGAGCCAGCCTGCCGGAGGTCTCGCCGGAGGTTCCACTGGAGGTTCCGCTGGGGGAGTAGCCGGATGACTTGTCAGGCGAGCTGCCGCCAGTTTCCTCGTTCAAAACCAGCTCCGCCGCATCATCGTTGATCGGAGAGACGTTCTCTCCCGCGGGTTTGGGGATAGGCTCGAAGAGTCAGGGCAAGACCCCTCATGCCATAAGGGTCTCGCCTCCTTCGTTCAAGAGCTCATACTCCCGCAACACCTCGATGGCCATCTTCGTCGTGGCTTGAACATTCTCCTGAATGACCACGTCGAGCTCGTACGGAGAATAGTGACGACGCTCGATTCTCTCCTCCAGCGATGGTCGTGCCTGCGCCAGGGCCAGTGCCTCCTCCAGGCGCTTCATCTCGACTCGCAGCAGCTGGTTCTCACACTCGACGCCGACCACTCTGGCGCGAGACAATTGGGCTTGTGCGGAGTCCTGCGAGAAGGTCCTGTTAGGCAAAAATATATGTGCTAAACATACATATTAAGGGGGCGTGAGTGTTGAAAGGTCCCGCTTACCTCGGTGGTCGGGCGAAGGGAGATAAGTTTTTGGGCGGCCGCTAAGTTGGCCTTCAGGCTGGCCACCTCAGCCACAGCCGCATCGCTCGACTTGATCGTATCAATGAGGTTGCGCTCTATGGTGAGGGAGCGGCGCACGGCCATGTCCGAGAGCTGAACCGCACGAAGTTTGGCCTGGGCAGCGTCGAGCACGAGATCCTAGGATGTCGTCCAGTCGAACGTGTCAGCATCCTCCCAACTGTAGAGGTCGTAGCCTCGTGCGAAGGCGTGGTCGGTGCTTGAATCCCGCTCCATCCAGGAGGGGAGAAGGGTGGAAACCGTGATACGGCTGGATACATGATCCCACTGGAGCAAAGGAAGGCCTTCCGTATCCATGTATTTATCGTCGAAGTCGAAATTCCGGTTCCCTTTCGGCACCGGCTGGCGAGGGGACTCGACCGGGGTCTCTGCGGCAGGCCGGACAGCATCCGTCTCGCCAGCAACTGAAAGGGTCCCGACAGGGATCTCGGCAGAAGCCGGTACGATGGATTTACCCTTGTCCACTGCCGACAGCTTTGATCTTTTGAGAGGAGGGGCAGAGTGGGAACTCGGTTTCCGCTTCTGGGCACTTGGCGTGGAAGAGGATCTCGGCTCCTCCCAGCAAGCGGCTGTGGCAGACTTAGCGAGAGCCAAGGGGTCAGCAAGAGCCCTGGACTCGTCGAAAGACTGATGGAGGGGAATGTCTCGCTTACCTGCGAGTTTCATAGTTAGTCAGCCCTACCTCTTGAAACAAAAGGTTACAAGTCAAGTCCAGAAAGTTACCTTCACCAGGGGGTACCGGTTGGAGGGAATACTGGTCTCGCCGTAGGAAAGGGACGTTGAAGGCTTTCGAGCCAAAGAACTCGACCAGGGCGCCCTCTCGCTCCCCGAGAGTGGGAGACTTGTAGGTTGCGTCATCATGTTGGATGGGCGTGAGAGGGATGTTGTCGAAAGGCCCTGAGACGAAGACGAACCTTTCCGCAAAGTGATGGTGTTTGTTGGCGAGACCCGTCGTATTCACCGACTGTCCAGAAAGGAAGACTGACCCTCCCTTGGCTCAGAAGTTGAACAGCTTTTGGAAGATTGGCAGACTAAACTCATTCCTTTTCACCCACATATAGCAGGCGAAAGCCACCAGGAGGGCGATTGAATTTGGGTTGAGCTGGGCCGACACTACCCCATAATAGCGTAGGGAATGACGCACTTCAGTCTAGAGGGGGAGGCAAAAGCCCGCCTCGAAGTGCTCCAAGGGGATGGCGAGCTCCCCTTCTGGCGCGAGGTTAACCCTGTCCTCGCTCCCAGGCTTCCGTGCGACGAACCCTGGCGGGATGAAGGTCTGAGTGATCGTGAGGAATTCCGCCAGCGTGAGCCGGCAGGGCGGGAAGGCGTGGTCCAGGAAGGTCTGCACACACTTGGAACGGCCTTCGCTCTCGTCTGGCATCTCGAAGGGAAGAAGAGAGGAGAAAAAGGTCGGGGAGGCGAGAGCCTTTGCGCTGCAAGGATCGACGAAAGCAGTTGACGGGAGGACGAAGGTTTAGAATGAAAAAAATAAATGTTGGGAAGTAAATGAGGTAGGTGGACTGGCCTATTTATAGAGGATACAATAATTATGAGTTTTTTCTTAGAAAATACGGCAGAGGATCGGTCAACGAGTCAGCAAATCTGGACGACGTGATTCCTCAGTTTTCATCCTGCCTCGTCAGCTCTCCTTGGACCTGCAGGAAGCGAGAACCTCCAGGGAGGTCTAAGGGAAATACAAATGATTCCAGCGCGCGAGAAGTATTAAGCCAAGCATACGAGTAAGGCATTCACAAAGTATCAAAGAGAGCATGCGAAAAACAGGCAGAAAGGACATAGATACAAAGGGGCTCTCGCTGGGCGAGAGCCCCCCAACAACAATGATAAAATATAATAATAACAAATAATACCCATAATAATTATCAGTTCCCGACGGGCGCAAGTGGTACAAAGCGAGAAGCGTAGGCCAGGGGGTTTGGGGGAAAGAAGAGATAAAGCCCACAAGGCTCAATACAGCTCCCGGCCACCGTCAACGACCCCGATCTCGTCTCTTCGGCCTTGGAGGTGCTCGCGGATTGTAGAAGGCCATCAGAGCGATCATCCCTTGGTTGGCCAGGCGGTGCTGATCCTGAACCCGCGCGATATATCTTCTGGGGGAGGTCTCGGCGGAAAACGTCTCCTGGGACTCCATCTCGCCAATGAGGTTGGTGCAGTCCCGCTCGACAATCCCCAACCGCTGATCCATCGTCTCATGGATTCTCTTCACCGCCGCAGAGTCAGCTCGTTGCCGCCGCGTAAGCTTAGACAGGACTGACGAGATCCTTTGCCGCCGCGCTTTGCCACTCCCGGAGGCTTCAAGAAACTCCTCCATCTCGCCAGAAGAGGGGAGGGGTGAGTCTCCCCCATCCTCTTCTTCCTGCTCCTCATCCTCATCTTCATCTTCTTCTTCTTCGGCTTCCACACCATGCACCTTTGGATCTGAAGGGCAGTCGGTCAGATCAAAGTAGGAGTGAGAGGGAAAATGATAGGTTCACGCATACCTGAGTTGTTGTCGAGGGTTCCCGCCGACGGTTGGCGAGAGGGGCCAGGCAGTCCCTCAGGGCTCTTTCCAAAGAGCAGATGAAGCGGTTTCCCCCGCCCGGGGAGGAACATCCTACTCTCTGTCATAACCCGCATTTTCGCCGCATATAATAACTTATCAGAGTAAGGGAAAATGCGCGTCATGATGCCACGTCAGCAGAGGATAACTGCGGACGCTCAGGCATACACCTACTTAATCATGAAGAGAGATTCTTTAAGTTATTTGAAGGCAAAAATCAATTTAAGTGCAGTAGCTAGCCGTATCCCTCGGCTTAGTGGCTCATCTAGTCCACGAATTAAAATATAATTATACGCTGCGGAAGATACTTGTTTACATTGACTCCAACATCCTACATGAGTATAAACGTCCCCAAAGAAGAACTCATGCTATGCAAGACTCTAAGTTTATAATAGTAGTAAAGATAGCTTTTACGATCGCTAAATATAACAAGTTAGAGTTTTGAATTATGCAATGCGTGAAGTAATAGTAGTAGATTTTTTACTTGAAAATACATAACATGCATTCTTAGCATAAATCTTCCCAGCGAGCAAGTAATCCACATCCAAATATAGAAAACTAAGCAGCTAGCAAATATCTAAAAATAATAATTCTGTGGGCGTCAACAAACTGACATGAAACCACATACAGCAAAGTATGTCTGAACCAGTAAAACAAAATAAGCAACTAACTACCTCGCTAAGACGAGGAAACACACGGCCAACACTGCCGCCTAGAAACTCTGAAACCAGCTCTGTTATCTACTACTGCTCTGAACCTGGGGCATTCTAAAGACAGAACATCTCAGCAAGAAGTTACAAATGGTGGCAGAAAAATAAGCCAAAATAAACAAAGGTCAAAAGGGGTACCAACCCAAGACCCAAAAACACTGAAGTAAAGTACAAAAAGAAACAAGGCATCATCAGGAAAAGAACTCTTACGTGATTCGTCACGTACAACAAGAGTACACCGGACGCACGAGGCTACAAGGTGACAACATGAATAAATCATAAGGAAGAAATGCAAAACCTTTATTAGGCACATGTGATCGACTCTACCCAAAAACACAGGCAAGGTGGTAACTCAACTGGACACACCCTCACAAATATAATATCCGTCTAACTGTGAGGGAGTCTCATACTCTCCACCATACACCGCAGATGTCCAAAAACCTGGTAGACTTTCACAAGGTACTAATAAAGGAATCAAACATTGCGGAGATGGTTACGTCCACCAACTCCCGCAATCAAGAAAAAAACCCACAAAGAAACCACCACATATCTCGAGATTTGGCACGTCAAATTCTACTTGACATTTCTAGATTTAAGACATGTTTGATCAACCCTTAGGAACGATTTACAATCCTAGATAAATCCTATTACGTTCAATAACGATAGTTAAGGCGTTTAAAGCCATCAATAAGACACTTCAAGAACGATTAAACATAACCTAACAAGATCGAGTTCATCATGACAAAACCTTATAACATCTAGTGATCATCAAGAAGGTTAATCATAACAATAAATTGGAAGACAGTGCAAAAATTTTTAAAGAAAATAAAAACTGAACCGTTACCATCAAATCGGACAAGGAGAAACAAGGGGAAACCACCACTTGTCTTGGTTTTACCGGAAAAGTTCTCCGAATCAGTCCACGTCACAGATCGGGGCAAAAGAGGATGGAGGGAGTTGAAATCTAGACAAAAAATGGTCGAAGTAGAGGTTATGGCTGAAAAACCCTAACGCGAAAACTCAAGGAATGGAAAAAGTTTTACCACGATGGCGTAGCTCTCGACGAGAGCTTTCCAGATCTATACTCGGTTGGAGATTTCGAGCACCGGAGCACCGTCGGCGGCCACCAAAAGATTCACGAACAGCTTCCTCTCTCACGCCTATTTTTCTCTGGGTCAGTTCAGAATGTTGGAGAAGATGGAAGTGTTAATCTAATAAGAGTATATATATATATTCATACATATACATATGTATATACATACATATACATATGTATATACATACATATACATATGTATATACATACATATACATATGTATATACATACATATACATATGTATATACATACATATACATATGTATATACATACATATACATATGTATATACATACATATACATATGTATATATATGTAATTATAAAAAATTTTGTCTAAAAACGGACCTTTTACGAGCAGGTGCGCAGAAAATGAAAATAGGGATTTAGGATGGCTTCAAATTGAAAAGTGTCCAACACGAAAGTTGTAGATCTCGTCGAGACGAATAAATTTCATATTAACCATTTTTCCATATGACATCGTTTTAACCCTCAAAAAGGCTCCCGAACGCAAAAAACAACGGACTACTCGAGAACAAGATACAGATACTCGAGAGGTAGGAAAAATAGGCTACTCGAGAGATAGGAAAGCAGTACTTGAGAGATAAGAAAATTCACTCGAGTATTAAAAATATCATTCGAGTAGCAGAATAATCACTCAAGTAGGTCCAGAGTAATCACTCGAGTAGGAAAAAAAATCACTCGAGTATATAAGGAAAAAAAAGACTCGAGTATATAAGGAAAAAAAAGACTCGAGTATAAGAAAGACCACTCGAGTAAAGTTTTGCATGAACAGTATACCTACACAAGATGCAGGAATTTCACTCGAGTAAAGAATTGGAGGAACAGTAGATTTACTTAATCTACTCGAGAAGCAGAAACTTCACTCGAGTCAAGATTTGCAGGAAAAATAATTTCTTTGCAAATATACTTTTTTGATCAAACTATATGAATGGATGAATAGTTCTTTTTTCATTTTTGAATAGTATTTTAATATTAAAATATTCATATCTATATATTTTGAATAAGAAAACACGAGATCAAAACAGAGGCCCAAACGCGCGCCGAATTGAACGAAACTCACGCCGTAGGCAAACACAGACGCTACGAACACAACGGCGATGTCAAAACCTAAATCCGACAAGCCATTCTCGAGATATAAATTTTCAAAGTTTACGACAAACATAAATTCCACAAAACTTCGGAAAATCGCCGATGCCCAAATATCGCTCGCATCGCGACGAAACTTGACGAGCAAGTCAAAGATTACTTAACTTAAATTCTAAATGCAAAAATTTTCCCATTACAACAAGAATTCGGCCGACTCGACCGCACGGACGCGACAATGCCTTAACGGCATTGCGCCGTCAACTCGACGTTAAAAGTAACGCCACGACGTCATAAATATGACGATGCCCATACTAATAAAATCATCGAAAAATCTTGGGCATTACAGTCACTGCCCCTAAAAACAAGTTTCGTCCCGAAACTTAACACAACTCCAAAACTAAACCAAAACGATAAAATCAAACACAACTCTCGACATCTTGATTTCTCCAAAGAATCTTGACCATGGGGATTGTCTTTCTTCGCAACATACGCTCGTGAGAATCCAGAATACGAACAGGTTCTTCCACATACGTAAGGTTGGGCTAAATCTGGGGCATCGAGTCGAGGACTTAACGATCATTACAGACACACTTTCACAACTGGCTCACATGGAACACATCATGGACACCAGGGAAGGTCGCAGACAAATCCAGCCTATAAGCTGACACTCCGATGCGCTCTAGAATTTGGAAAGGTCCCACGTACCGGGGGTCTAACTTGTGGTTCCTTCCAAACATTTTAACACCAGACATCGGAGAAACCTTCAGGAAGACCAAGTCTCCAACGGCAAATTCCAGATCGACCATTCGTTGATTAACATACTTCTCATAGCGCTCTTGAGCCACGCGGAGATTTTCTCGAATATGAGTCACGACACACTTTATCTCCTCAAGGGCTTTCGGATCTAGCAACGATCTCTCACAACCTTCAGACCAAAACAAAGGAGTTCTATAATGCCTCCCATATAAGGCCTCAAACGGGATCATCTGCATACTCTCTTGATAACTATTATTGTACGCAAACTCCATGAGTCTGAGACGCTCGTCCCAAGCACCACCATGATCAAAAATATAACACCTGATCATATCTTCTACGATCTGATTTACCCTTTCCGTCTGACCATTCATCTGCGGATGATAGGCAGTGGAATACCTTAAATCGGTACCCAACCCCTCTTAATAAACTCTTCCAAAAGCGAGACGTAAATCTGGAGTCCCGATCTAATACAAAGCTAATAGGCACTTCATGTAACCTTATGACCTCTTCAAGATATAGCTCAGCTATTTTCTTCATCGAATACCCAATCTTAAACGAAACAAAGTGAGCACACTTTGTCAATCTATCGACTATCACCCAAACAGAGTCGTGCCCACGGGGAGATTTTGGTAGACCGGTGATGAAATCCATTGAAATACTCTCCCATTTCCAACTTGGAATATCAAGCGGTGTCAATTTACCACCAAGCCTTTTATGATCAGCCTTAACACGCTGACACGTATAACATTCCGATACAAACTTCGCGATATCACTCTTCATCCCTGACCACCAAACAATTTGCTTTAGATCTTTATACATCTTAGTAGAACCAGGGTGGTAGGCTACACTGGAACCATGAGCTTCAGCACAGATCTTAGCTCGAATGTATCTAAAGGCAGGGACGCAAAATCTACCTCGATACTTCAAGGTATCCAACTCATCCATGGAGAAATCTGGTAGCTCTCCCTTCACAGTTCTATTCTGGAGGTGCAATAAATCAGGATCATCCTTCTGATGTGCTCGAGTAAGGGAAATCCAAGTGGGTTCTTTTGCTTTTAGACTAGCAGGCACAGTACTACTCCCAACCTCAATATACATCAACAAGAATTCTTCTACCAAGGATTGTACCGACAGATTAAAATTTTTGGCGATCTTTCTACTCAAAGCATCAGCTACTACATTGGCCTTTCCTATATGATAAAGAATTTCCACTTCATAATCAGCCACATATTCTAACCACCGACGCTGGCGCAGGTTTAGTTCCTTCTGAGTGAAGACGTACTTCAAACTCTTATGGTCCGTACAGATCTTGCACAACGCGCCATACAATAAGTATCGCCAAAGCTTCAGTGCATAAATTACATCAGCAAACTCTAAATCGTGTGTAGGATAGTTTCTCTCGTGTATCTTTAGTTGCCTCGATCCATACGCGATCACCTTATCATCTTGCATTAAAGCACAACCAAGTCCGATGTGTGATGCATCAATATACACATCATACTCAACTCCTTCAATAGGTAAGGTTAAAATTGGAGCAGTACATAATCTCTTCTTCAACTCTTGGAAAGCCTCTTCACACTTATCACTCCAAATGAACGCAATATTCTTCTGAGTAAGTCTAGTTAGAGGAGCAGACAACACCGAAAACCCTTCCACGAATCTTCTATAATAGCCAGCTATGCCTAAGAAGCTCCTAATCTCCTTAGGTGTAGAAGGTCTCTCTCATTCCATCACAGCAGAAATCTTGGTCGGGTCTACAAAAATACTGTCCTTGCTTATAACATGACCTAGAAAGGACACCTGAGGTAGCCAGAACTCACACTTGCTCAACTTCGCATATAACTTATGCTCCCTCAGGGTCGACAAAACCAAATGCAAATGCTGAGTATGCTCCTCAACGTTGCGGGAATACACCAAGACATCATCTATAAACACAATAACAAATCGGTCCAAGAAATCCTTAAACACCTTATTCATCAAATCCATGAAAGCAGAGGGTGCATTGGTTAAACCGAAAGACATCACCAAAAACTCATAATGTCCATGCCGCGAACGGAAGGCGGTTAGTGGAATATCTGCCTCACGAATTCTCAACTGGTGGTAGCCTGAGCGAAGATCGATCTTTGAAAATACCGAGCTACCACGCAACTAATTGAACAGATCATCAATCCTTGGCAGGGGATATCTATTCATAATGGTTACCTTGTTCAATTCTCTATAATCGATGCAAAGTCTCATTGATCCATCTTTCTTCTTGACGAACAAAACAGGAGCACCCCATGGAGAAGAACTTGGTTTAATAAAACCACACCTCAACAACTCATCGAGCTGAGTACGCAACTTATCCAACTCACGCGGAGTCATACGGTACGGTGCTTTGGGAATAGGATGAGTATCTGGCTCGAGGTCTATCACAAACTCTATCTCCCTTTTAGGAGGAAGTCCTGGAAGACTATCAGGAAAGACATCTGGAAACTCTCGCACCACCGAGACATCCTCAAGACGTGGTGTAACAAAAGCTATTTCTAGAGCAGAAATAGAAACTAAAAATGCCTTGCAACTAGACTCTATAGTACGACAAGCACGTACCGCAGAAATGACAGGGGAAACTCTGTCCTAAAATCCATAGACGCTCATAGGTTGGCCATCGTCCATCCTGAAATCCAGTTGCTTAGCCTTGCACCGGATGACCGCATCATACTTGGACAGCCGGTCCATGCCCAAAATCACATCAAAATCAGCCAGATCTAAAATCATCAGATCCGCAAAGGCCAGAAAATTGTTAAGATAAATAGGGCATCTCAGAACTCCTTGATTAGATATCACCGAATCACCGGAGGGAAGCTTGACGTTGAAGGAGTCTCCTAATTGATCCACATCCAGGCGATGTTTATCAACAAACCTCCGGGCCACAAAGGAATGGGTGGCACCCGAATCGAAAAGAACGCGCATCCACTTATTACGCACTTTAAACTCTCCTAAAACCGTAACATACATAACTAAACGAACGATAACTAATGCCACAATGATAAATAATAAAGATAAATTAAACTGAGGCTAACCTGATATCACTTGCGTAGAAGTTTGAGCTTCCTCGCTGGTCATCACGTTCAGCTTTCTTTTTCCTTTATCCAGGTTTGGTGGCGGGGGTAGAGCTCGAAGCAGGGTAGGCTACAGTGGGGACTGAGCCTGGGGGCACGAAGATTTCTGGTGTCCCTTCTGCCCACACTGGAAGCAAGTCCTTTCTTTCATCCAACAACGACTCACATCATGACCCTTCCTTGCACATAACGTGCACACTAACTCTCCCTTGGGTGCACCTTGGATGGCGTGCACTTGCTACTGCTTCAGGGTGGCAGTCCTCTTGAAACACCTTTCGTAAGGGTGGATAGGACGACCACAGAAGCTACACACTTCCTTACTTTTCTTCTTCGAAGAAGGGCCAGACGCCCTGGAGCTACCATCCTCAACACCTTTCCTTTTCTCTGTCCTCGCTGCAGCACCTCGATTCTTGGCATTCTCGATCACCTCGACCTTCAAAGCGGCTTCCACTTCTTCAGCATAGCTTCCAGCTCGGTAAGCGCATGCCCATTGCTGTACATCGCTTCTTAATCCACCCAGGAAACGTTTCACTCTACCCTCCTCAGAGGCTACCAAATCAGGAGCAAACCTACTCAGTTTGTTAAACTCAATCTCGTACTCACTCACGGTGAGCTGTCTCTGCTTCAGATGCAGGAAGTTATTCATCAGACGGTCCTGCTCGACCGAGGGTAGAAACTTCTTCAGCATCATCTTCTTAAAAGTTTCCCAAGAACAGCCTTCCTTCAGACTCTCTCTTTCCCGAATCCACCAACTCTTTGTCAGGCCTTTTAACTGATAGGCTGCAATCATCACCTTCTAGGCTTCTAGAATTCCGGAATACGAAAAACATCTCCTCGATGGAGATGATCCAATCATCTAAAACCATAAAGTCGACACTCCCGTCATAGGTGGGAGGTCCCAACCGCTGGAAGTGCGATATGAAATTCATTTCTAGTGGTATCTTTATCGGGGGCACCAGAGGAGCAGGGGTATCGAGCATGGCTTGGCCCAAGACAGGCTCTTGCACTAAAGGTTACTGCGCGGGAGTGGCAGACAACAAAGACTGAATTTGCGATTGCATCACAACTAATTGCCTTGATAGAGCCTCATTGCTCTGACGCAGACTCTCGATAATCGCATCACTTTGCGCACCTGATGACTCACCCTCCGACTGGGGTGTCGACCTCGTCGTAGGACGCTTTGGCGACATTTATAAAAAGCAAACAGACAACTCATCAAAATCCTAGCTTACAACAAAGCCACACGACTAGTTCAGACCATACTTAAAAGACACTTGCTCACGCTGCAACTTGCTCTGGGATTTTATAATGATGTTATGTCCTACTTAGAATGATATATTCTCATCCTATTTACTCTTGTGCCTATGACATGAATGTCTGTATTCTTATTTAAAATCATGTGTGTACATGTGTCATCATGTAAACCTTAACTTAGCACGCGTGCTTATGCGATGATATGTAATGTATGCAGTGTTATACATTCTAAAAAGGGCCTTAATGCATGCATGAGCGGCGTATACATGAAATGCTATGCATCCCAAACTACATAACATCGCATGCAACGAGAAAAGAAAACGTGCTAATGGACACCTATATGATGGTGGTTATGCATCCCATACTACATAACCGTCACATGTTGCCACCTATGATGAATTCATATACAGACACATATTATGCATCTCATACTACATAATATGCCCCATATACTTCTTATCATGCTATGAGTGTAGTGACTATGCTTCGGCTAATACGTACTGATGACACATCGGTGTGTGCATGAAATATCACTAAACAACTAACATTAACAAGAGAAGGTTGCCCGACCAATTGTCAAGCAACCTCCCTCTGATAGCAACTGTCACAACCCGCATTTTCACCGCATATAATAACTTATCAGAATAAGGGAAAATGCGCGTCATGATGCCACGTCAGTAGGAGATAACTGCGGACGCTCATGCAAACACCTACTTAATCATGAAGAGAGATTCTTTAAGTTATTTTAAGGCAAAAATCAGTTTAAGTGCAGTAGCTAGCCGTATCCCTTGACTTAGTGGCTCATCTAGTCCACAAATTAAAATATAATATACGTTGCGAAAGATACTTGTTTACATTGACTCTAATATCCTACATGAGTATAAACGTCCTTAAAGAACAACTCATGTTATGCAAGACCCTAAGTTTATAATAGTAGTAAAGATAGTTTTTACGGTCGCTAAATATAACAAGTTAGAGTTTTGAATTATGTAATGCATGAAATAATAGTAGTAGATTTTATACTTGAAAACACCTAACATGCATTCTTAGCATAAATCGTCCCAGAGAGCAAGTAATTCACATCCAAATATCGAAAACTAAGCAGCTATCAAGTATCTAAAAATAATAATTCTGTGGGTGTCAACAAACTGACACGAACCAACATACAACAAAGTATGTCTGAACCAGTAAAACAAAATAAGCAACTAACTACCTCGCTAAGATGAGGCAACAACCACGGCCAATACTGCCGCCCAGAAACTCCGAAACCAGCTCTGCTATCTGCTACTGCTCTGAACCTGGGGCATTCCAAAGACAGAACACCTCAGCAAGAAGGTATAAATGGTGGCAGAAAAATAAGGCAAAATAAACAAAGGTCAAAAGGGGTACCAACCCAAGACCCAAAAGCACTTAAGTAAAGTACAAAAAGAAACAAGACATCATCAGGAAAAGAACTTTTACGTGATTCGTCACATACAACAAGAGTACATCAGACGCACGAGGCTACAAGATGACAACATGAATAATGTTGAAGCCAAAATTGACCGAAGCCAAAATTGACTTCTGTGGAGTTCGGGGTCCCAAAAGAGGGGTGACCGCACACCTACTACACTCAAATGAACAATCTAGGCTCTAGACTAGGAACGTAAGGGACAGACCCAAGGTCTTAGCGTGGAGGACCCACCGCATACCCGGAAGACTAATGAACTCTTCCCCTCCCAAGCCAAAAGCTGAGCTAAGACACTTTCGGAAGGCGCTCTTGGCCGACCGGAACATCTAAGGAGGGTCTCAAGACCAACTCTCTCCTATCCAGATGTATCTCCTTGGGTCTATACAAAATATTCCTCACCCGCGCTACTAAAGGCGCAACATCGTCAAGCCATTCTACAACACGCTGCCCAACTAGGCTGCAAACAGCGCGACTCCGCTGCCTTAAAAGGCTATCAACAGGCCAACAGGGACTTCCCGCATAAACCTCGGGGCTCCCACGGGACGAGCGGTTCATGAGCACACCGCTCACCCAAAGCAAAAAGAGTAAATCATACGTTCACAGAGCATCACAGATTATAAATTATTACAGGAATATAAATTCCATACTTCGGCACGCAGGCCGACAATATAAATAAAAGTAGGCCTTCGAGGGCCGGCACGAGCTTGGGCTTAAGCCCGCTATTCCCCGCTTGGTACTGCAACACCTATACGCCAACATCTCGACGAACGACTGCCAGCTGAACTACAGTCAGATAACATAAGCTGGCCAAATATATTCCGTACACCCCTTTTTCGGGGTCACGGCGCGCATTCCCTGCAAATAGATAATATCCAACTTCCTCGGAGTCTTCTCCGGGAACCCCAGAACATCACCTATCCGGCTCATACGTCCGGACGGGCTTCACACAGAACATCACCAATTCGGCTCATGCGTCTGAATGGGCTTCACACAACACATCACCAATTTGGCTCGTGCGTCCGAATGGGCTTCACACAGCACATCACCAATTCGGCTCGTACGTTCGAATGAGCTTCACACAGCACATCACCAATTCGGCTCATGCGTCCGAATGGCCTTCACACAACATATCACCAATTCGGCTCGTACGTCCGAATGGGCTTCACACAGCACATCACCACTTTGGCTCATGCGTCCGAATGGGCTTCACACAGCATGCCTAAATCCGTACTCACACTTCCGGATACTAGATGCAATTAATAGCGGGGACGTACACGTCGACCCGTCGGAGAGTTCCCTTCCCCCACCCGTTGGTGGAGAGGGGCTTCCATGCAAATATGTAAAATTAGGGCTTCACCTGCCCAAGAAGAAACTTCGTTACCCTTGACGCGTGCTTGGTGGCGGTGCTGGTGGCCGATCTCCCTTTTAGGATGAGCTTTGCTCGAGGCGGCGATGGTGGTGGCCGGCCTCCCTTCTAGGCCGATCCTTGCTCGAGGCAGCGATGGGAAGAGGGTCGGGCTGACCTAGATGCAGCCGGCTTCGAGGAGGTGGCCGAGCTCGACCTTGTCGCAGGCGGAGTCGAGGAAGAGGGTCGAGCTTGGGCCATGCCTTGGCGGTGACGGGAAGAGGGTCGAGAGGAGCTCGGCCTGCTGCTTCCCGGCAGCGGCCATGGCAGAGAGAGAGAGAAGGGGAGGAGCTCGGGCTCGGGCTTGCCGGCGGCGGGAGAGGAGGAGGAGGAAGCCGGCCTGCTCCTTGCGGTGGCCTGGACGGGAAGTGGGGGGTCGAGAGGAGCTCGGCCCCGCTGGAGGCGGCGGCCATGGCCGAGAGAGAGGGAGGCAGGCGGCCGGAGATAGAGAGGGAAAGGAGCGGCCGGGCGGTGTAGGGGGATGCTCCAGGCGGTCGACGGGAAGAGGGAGAGGAAGCCGAGCCTTGCTCCAGGCTTGGCCGGGGACGGGAGGAGGGGCCGGGGTGGGTTCAGGCTTGGCCCTTTGCGGCGTGCGAGAGGAAGACGGAGAGGGAGAGTGAGGCAGCCGGGCGGCCTGCTCCAGGTTTGGCCGGCTGGATCGGGAAAGCCCTAAGGGCTTTTCCCCTGCTTTTCTTTTTTTCCCCCCGATGCCTGCTCCTCCCTTTTTGCTTTTTCTTTTTTTTCCTTTTTTTGTCTTTTTCTTCTCCCCCTTGCTGCACCCGTCTGCTCCCCCACTTCCTCTTTGCTTTTTTCTTTTCTCCTTGTTATTTCTTCTCCCATATATAATATATCTTTATAATATATACCTATTATATATATACGTATATTAAAAGCTCATGTCTGTAAAACCTCCGCACGCCTACACGAGCACCCGCACGTCTTCGAACGGGGCTGTGCCACATTGTCGCTCATAGCGCGCCCCAAGTCCGTCACTTGGGGAGGATCCCGCTCGCCCGGATACGGGTTGTACACAATCCCCGCTCTTTCGAGGTTGGTACAAGCTCGGAAAGAAATGTCCAATCCCAAGTATCCGGCGAGTGGGAGCCGACCCAAAAGAAAATTTTTGAGAAAATCCAAAATTTGCATTCAAAACACTAAACTCTCCGTGCACCTTTTGATCATTTTGAACCACTTGATACTTATAACGCTCCCTGCTACCGAACTGCCCTTATAGCATTACTTACAATAAGTATACCTGGGGCCGAGCCCGGCTCGAGGTGTCGCAGAAGTGGCTAAACTGAAGCATCCCAAAAGCCAACCTTTTCCCCACAGGCGAGCCTTCGGACCTACCAGCTTGATGGGAGCCTGCGCAGCGGGTCTACCTGGGGCTGAGCCCGGCTCGGGGTGTTGTAGAAGCGGCTAAACCAAAACATCTTAAAAGCCAACCTTTCCCCCACAGGCGAGCCTTCGGACCTGCTAGCTTGATGGGAGCCTGCGCAGCGAGTCTACCTGGGGCCGAGCCCGGCTCGGGGTGTTGTAAAAGCGGCTAAACCAAAACATCTCAAAAGCCAACCTTTCCCCCACAGGCGAGCCTTCGGACCTGCCAGCTTGATGGGAGCCTGCGCAGCGAGTCTACCTGGGGCCGAGCCCGGCTCGGGGTGTCATAGAAGTGGCTAAACTGAAGTATCTCAAAAGCCAACCTTTCCCCCACAGGCGAGCCTTCGGACCTGCCAGCTTGATGGAAGCCTGCGCAGCGGGTCTACCTGGGCCGAGCCCGGCTCGGGGTGTCGTAGAAGTGGCTAAACTGAAGTATCCCCAAATGCCAACCTTTCCCCCATAGGCGAGCCTTCGGACCTGCCAGCTTGATGGGAGCCTGCGCAGCGGGTCTACCTGGGGCCGAGCCCGGCTCAGGTGTCGTAGAAGCGGCTAAGAACGAAACCTCTCCCCCACAGGCGAGCCTCCGGACCTGCCAGCTTGATGGGCCTGCGCAACGGGTACTAACTGGGGCCGAGCCCGGCTCGGGGTGTCGTAGAAGCGGCGAAGAACGAAACCTCTCCCCCACAGGCGAGCCTACGGACCTGCCAGCTTGATGGGAGACTGCGCAGCGGGTCTACCTGGGGTCTCCTCCTCTCCAACACAACTATAAAGGAAACATAAAGATAATCCAAAAACTCAAAATAACCATTAACCTGATCAACCAAGCAAAAGTCTGACACGAGGCACCTCTACCCACTACGTCCACCCTCTTGGAAACCAGGTCGATCATGCAATACTCTCCCTAAGGCATCTTTTGATCTCCAGGATTGGTAGCGGTATTGGCGGGTTATGCTATGCTGGGCTTTTAGCTTAATATAATCAGGATATATCTTGGTGCTGCACATCCATTTAAAGTAAGGTGACAAGTTTGATTCCGGCATACAATCTAGCCAAACCGAAGCTGAAAAATTCAACTGCTAAGCATGACGTCAAATGATCTAACAGCGTTTCTAGGAGACATTGAAGATCCATATCTTGTATTTGTAACTGGTGCAACTCCAACAAGCATAGTGGAAACCATTAAATGATCCATTGGGAGATTAGGAGAAAATGAGAGACGCATTATGGGACTTATTTTCTTAGTAGCTGCAGTTGGGCAAAGGAGAACTATTAATGATCTGCTTGCAAGACCAGGAGCAGGAGCAATAGGAAAATATATTCTTGATCACTGGTGCATTAAGGATAACTTAAACTTTACTACTTTGAATCTTGGTGGAAATATGATTGTTGCTGCTCATGCATTACCTGGAACTAAACTGATACGTGGTTTTCATGGTAAAATAGGTGCAAGATCACTTTGGCATTGCAATATTGATTCTAATACTTGTAGGTTATCTGAGAAAGCTAAACAAATTGCTAAGGAAAAGACTATTAAATTCACTATGGAAGAAGCAATGACTCAGGGAGGTAGACTGATACATCATCTGATAATGGGTCCTAATGCTGAACCTGATCCTGTTGTTGATCTGCGAAATTATGATGCAAGTGCTTTCTTTGAGCAATCTGGAGTTAGAACTGATAATATACCTGCACCAGGGTCCAGTAGTGCTGCACCACCTCCTAATGCTCCAGCCCAATCATCTTTTACTCATATGACTGCTGAACAACTATCTAACCTCCCTCCAGATCAGTTAACCAAATACTTTGAAGAACTGAGATCTTATAATGCTGCACAGAGGCAAGCTGCTAACACACCAGTTCCACCAGTTGGTAACGAAACATGACAAGTTCTTTTATATGATAGATATTTTGTATTATTTATGATTTGTATGTCCAAAAATATCATATTTTATATTTATAATTATGAATATTTGTTTAATAACAGGAACATTTCTAGCTCTTATGCCAGCTCAAGGACAGGCATCAGGTACGGTTGAAGATCCTTCTACTGAAGACATACGAGGACTTAAACAGACAAGGCTAGGAGAACCTGATTCAGAACAACATATGGAAACATGATTCACACCATGAATCATTCTAGAACTATTAATTTTTGATATTTTGGAATACTGAAATGTTTTTGTTTTTGTTTGCATTATGCTTTTGTCACTCGTTTTTGGATCTATACTGGATATTGGTATAGCATGGGTTTTTGATCATATATTCTCATTCAGATGATTATGTTTACCTGTTAATGCTAGTGATTATGCTACAATATTTGGTGTGATTTCTTTTGCTGAAGCGGTTTCATTCTACAGGTTCGCAAGCAAATCCCCTAACACAGGTGAATTAGTTATGGTTCGTTAATGTTGCGATCCTCTTTGGTTTTACTGCTCTTTCTATTCCCACCTCTCCCATCCTAAAACACACATTTGAGAATAATTGTTAATATATATTTTCTGGAACTTAGCTGTCTTGCAAAAGTCTGAACCCAATATGCTAATACTAACACTTCAACCCTTTGACTGTGCATTTCCTAACCTTAGATTTTAGCCAGCGGAACATTATTTTAAATGTTACTTTTTGCTGTGAGGGTTTAAACTTTGGTATTTGAGAAACATTTGAGACGAAATGCTAGGATGGTTAGGATCGACAAAAGGGGAGTGGGAGGGGACTTCTTTCATCACATGACCTTGGTCATCACCTAGTTCCTCTTCTATAGCCATGACGTTCGCATGAGTTTTTCTGTGCTGGTCACTCTCCACGCTCACCGCACCATAACTGTTGAAGCCAAAATTGACCGAAGCCAAAATTGACTTCTGTGGAGTTCGGGGTCCCAAAAGAGGGGTGACCGCACACCTACTACACTCAAATGAACAATCTAGGCTCTAGACTAGGAACGTAAGGGACAGACCCAAGGTCTCAGCGTGGAGGACCCACCGCATACCCGGAAGACTAACGAACTCTTCCCCTCCCAAGCCAAAAGCTGAGCTAAGACACTATCGGAAGGCGCTCTTGGCCGACCGGAACATCTAAGGAGAGTCTCAAGACCAACTCTCTCCTATCCAGATGTATCTCCTTGGGTCTATACAAAATATTCCTCACCCGCGCTACTAAAGGCGCAACATTGTCAAGCCATTCTACAACACGCTGCCCAACTGGGCTGCAAACAGCGTGACTCCGCTGCCTTAAAAGGCTATCAACAGGCCAACAGGGACTTCCCGGCATAAACCTCGGGGCTCCCACGGGACGAGCGGTTCACGAGCACACCGCTCACCCAAAGCAAAAAGAGTAAATCATACGTTCACAGAGCATCACAGATTATAAATTATTACAGGAATATAAATTCCATACTTCGGCACGCAGGCCGGCAATATAAATAAAAGTAGGCCTTCGAGGGCCGGCACGAGCTTGGGCTTAAGCCCGCTATTCCCCGCTTGGTACTGCAACACCTGTACGCCAACGTCTCGACGAACGACTGCCAGCTGAACTACAGTCGGATAACATAAGCTGGCCAAATATATTCCGTACACCCCTTTTTCGGGGTCACGGCGCGCATTCCCTGCAAATAGATAATATCCATCTTCCTCGGAGTCTTCTCCGGGAACCCCAGAACATCACCTATCCGGCTCATTCGTCCGGACGGGCTTCACGCAGAACATCACCAATTCGGCTCATGCGTCCGAATGGGCTTCAAACAGCACATCACCAATTCGGCTCGTGCGTCTGAATGGGCTTCACACAGCACATCACCAATTCGGCTCGTACGTCCGAATGGGCTTCACACATCACATCACCAATTCGGCTCGTGCGTCCGAATGAGCTTCACACAGCACATCACCAATTCGGCTCATGCGTCCGAATGGGCTTCACACAGCATATCACCAATTCGGCTCGTACGTCCGAATGGGCTTCACACAGCACATCACCAATTCGGCTCATGCGTCCGAATGGGCTTCACACAGCATGCCTAAATCCGTACTCACACTTCCGGATACTAGATGCAATTAATAGCGGGGACGTACACGTCGACCCGTCGGAGAGCTCCCTTCCCCACCCGTTGGTGGAGAGGGCTTCCATGCAAATATGTAAAATTAGGGCTTCACCTGCCCAAGAAGAAACTTCGTTACCCTTGACGCGTGCTTGGTGGCGGTGCTGGTGGCCGATCTCCCTTTTAGACCGAGCTTTGCTCGAGGCGGCGATGGCGGTGGCCGGCCTCCCTTCTAGGCCGAGCCTTGCTCGAGGCAGCGATGGGAAGAGGGCCGGGTTGACCTAGATGCAGCCGACTTCGAGGAGGTGTCCGAGCTCGACCTTGCCGCAGGCGGAGTCGAGGAAGAGGGTCGAGCTTGGGCCATGCCTTGGCGGCGACGGGAAGAGGGGTCGAGAGGAGCTCGGCCTGCTGCTTCCCGGCGACGGCCATGGCAGAGAGAGAGAAGGGGAGGAGCTCGGCTCGGGCTTGCCGGCGGTGGGAGAGGAGGAGGAGGAAGCCGACCTGCTCCTTGCGGTGGCCTGGACGGGAAGTGGGGGGCCGAGAGGAGCTCGGCCCCGCTGGAGGCGGCGACCATGGCCGAGAGAGAGGGAGGCAGGTGGCCGGAGATAGAGAGGGAAAGGAGCGGCCGGCGGTGTAGGGGGCTGCTCCAGGCGGCCGACGGGAAGAGGGAGAGGAAGCCGAGCCTTGCTCCAGGCTTGGCCGGCGACGGGAGGAGGGGCCGGGGTGGGTTCGAGCTTGGCCCTTTGCGGCGTGCGAGAGGAAGACGAAGAGGGAGAGTGAGGCGGTCGGGCGGCCTGCTCCAGGTTTGGCCGGCTGGATCGGGAAAGCCCTAAGGGCTTTTCCCTTACTTTTCTTTTTTCCCCCCCGATGCCTGCTCCTCACTTTTTGCTTTTTCCTTTTTTTGTCTTTTTCTTCTCCCCCTTGCTGCACCCGCCTGCTCCCCCACTTCCTCTTTGCTTTTTTCTTTTCTCTTTGTTATTTGTTCTCCCATATATAATATATCTTATATAATATATACCTATTATATATATATATATATATTATATTATATATATACGTATATTAAGAAGCTCATGTCTGTAAAACCTCCGCATGCCTACACGAGCACCCGCACATCTTCGAACGGGGCTGTGCCACATTGTCGCTCATAGCGCGCCCCAAGTCCGTCACTTGGGGAGGATCCCGCTCGCCCGGATACGGGGTTGTACAAATAAATCATAAGGAAGAAATGCAAAACATTTATTAGGCATCTGTGTTCGACTCTACCCAAAAACACGAGCGAGGTGGTCACTCAACTTGACACACCCTCACGAATGTAATATCCGTCTAACTGCGAGGGAGTCTCATACTCTCCACCATACACCGCAGACGCCCAAAAACCTGGTAGACTTTCACAAGGTACTAATAAAGGAATCAAACATTGCGGAGGTGGTTTCGTCCACTAACTCTCGCAATCAAGAAAAAAAACCACAAAGAAACCACCACATATCTCGAGATTTGACACGTCAAATTCTACTTGACATTTCTAGATTTAAGACATGGTTGATCAACCCTTAGGAACGATTTACAATCCTAGAAAAATCCTATTACGTTCAATAACAATAATTAAGGCGTTTAAAGCCATCAACAAGACACTTCAAAAACGATTAAACATAACCTAACAAGATCGAGTTCATCATGACAAAACCTTACAACATCTAGTGATCATCAAGAAGGTTAATCATAGCAATAAATTAGAAGACAAAGTGCAAAAATTTTTAAAGAAAATAAAAACTGAACCGTTACCATCAAATCAGATAAGGAGAAACGAGGGGAAACCATCACTTGCCTTGGTTTTACCGGAAAAGTTCTCCGAATCAGTCCACGTCACAGATCGGGGCAAAAGAGGATGAAGGAAGTTGAAATCTAGACAAAAAATGTCGAAGTAGAGGTTAGGGCCAAAAAAACCTAACGCGAAAACTTAAGGAATGAGAAAAGTTTTACCACGATGGCGTAACTCTGGACGAGAGCTTTCCAGATCTATACTCGGTTGGAGATTTCGAGCACCGGAGCACCGTCGGCGGCCACCGGAAGATTCACGAACAACTTCCTCTCTCACGCCTATTTTTCTCTGGGTCGGTTCAGAATGTTGGAGAAGATGAAGTGTTAATGTAATAAGAGTATATATATATATATATATATATATATATATATATATATATATATATATATATATATATATATATATATATATATATGTAATTATAAAAATTTTTGTCTAAAAACGGACCTTTTACGAGCAGGTGTGCGGAAGACGAAAATAGGGGTTTAGGATGGCTTCAAATTGAAAAGTGTCCAACACGAAAGTTGCATATCTCGTCGAGACGATCAAATTTCATATTAACTATTTTTCCATACGACATCGTTTTGACTCTCAAAAAGGCTCCCGAGCGCAAAAAACAACGAACTACTCGAGAACAAGATACAGATACTCGAGAGGTAGGAAAAACAGACTACTCGAGAGATTGGAAATGAGTACTCGAGAGATAAGAAAATTCACTCGAGTACTAAAAATATCACTCGAGTAGCAAAATAATCACTCGAGTAGGTCCAGAGTAATCACTCGAGTAGGAAAAAAAATCACTCGAGTATATAAGGAAAAAAAGACTCGAGTATAAGAAAGGTCACTCGAGTAAAATTTTGCATGAACAGTATATCTACACGAGACGCAGGAATTTCACTCGAGTAAAGAATTTGAGGAACAGTAGATTTACTTAATCTACTTGAGAAACAGAAACTTCACCCGAGTGAAGATTTGCAGAAAAAACAGTTTCTTTGCAAATATATCCTTTTGATCAAACTATATGAATGAATAGTACTTTTCATTTTTGAATAGTATTTTAATATTAAAATATTCATATCTATATATTTTGAATAAGAAAATACGGGATCAAAACGAAGGCTCAAACGTGCGCCGAATTGAACGAAACTCACGTCGTAGGCGAACACAGACGCTACGAACACAATGACAAAGTCAAAACCTAAATCCGACGAGCCATTCTCGAGATATAAAATTTCAAAGTTTACGACAAACATAAATTTCACAAAACTTCGGAAAATCGCCGAGGCCCAAATATCGCTCGCATCGCGATGAAACTTGACGAGCAAGTCCAAGATTACTTAACTTAAATTGCAAATGCAAAAATTTTCTCATTACAACAAGAATTCGGCCGACTCGACTCGGCCTTAACGGCAGTGCGCCGCCAACTCGACGCTAAAAGTAACGCCACGACGTCATAAATATGATGATGCCCATACTAATAAAATCATCGAAAAATCGGGGGAGTTACACACTCCAAGGTCTCGGCCTCCGTCGGTGGGGGGACAGAGGCGCCTTTTCCTGCCGAAGGCTGGGATTCCAGCGCGGGTGTCAATGATTCAGCGATAGCCCCTCCGGCCGCGGGAGCGGGGTCAGCCGCTTGGTTGACGTGATCCTCGGGAGCGGAAGCTCTGGGCCTCGGGTCCACGAGGTCTAAGTTTCCAAAAGAAGGCGTTGTGAGAAGCATAGTCAGCGGAAAGTAAAGTAGATTAGTTAAAACGGAAGCCACATCAACAAAAGGATGAAATACCAGGAGTACTTGGGAGATCGGTTGGAGTAGTCGGAGGGGCAGCCCCCGAGGTGGATGGCTGACCCCCGTGGAGAAGGCGTGCTATCTCGGTGTCTGCGGGAGGGTAGTCGGCGACGCCTCTAGGCAGGTGTCCGCGAGAAGAGTGGTACTTCACTACGCATCCATGTTCAAACTCTTTAACATTTCACGCTAAAAGGAAGGGTGAAAGGCGAGAAAAGTACCTCCGGTAGAGCAGAAAGGATCTCGTCGCGGTTTGGAGTTGGGGAAGGCGAGGCTCGGTTCTCCTTCAACAGGTCGCGCCTGACCGACTTGGCCTTCTTCTTCTTCTCTAGGCGGGAGCTCTCGCCGGCGGGTTTCTCGCCGACTGGTTTTTTGCTAGCTGACTTCTCGCCCACTACCTTCTGGCCGGTGGGCCTCTTGCCCATCAGCCAAGGGGCGACCTTGGCACAGTTGGAGCGAGCCCGCGCCTGGGCTGCGACAAGGCGGGCCTGAAGCTCCTCCGAGAGCGGCTTTTCAGCATTTTTGGCACGCATTTTCATGGCCCTGCAGGGGCTCGAGCAGAGAGTAATGACGACAGAGATGGCCTGAGAGATAAACTCACTGGTGTATTTATAGGGCGGAGGTGGGGTCTATAAAAAGATTCCTGTCAGGTCAGCATGTACCCACCGAATATTTGGGGTTGGACATGTCTTTCCGAGCGCAATGCTAGCTCGCAAAGAACGAAGATTGTGCACAACCCCATATTCGCTGGGTAGGACCAAGATCTCCCAAGGAACCGAATTTGGCTTGTCGTTGGCTAGCATTAAGCATATTGGGTCAGGCAAGAAACTGGGCGGGAGGGTTCTCGTCGGGAGTAGGCGGAAAGGCTCTCGCCTAGGGGTCATAGAACGTCAATTCGTCGAGCTCAATTTGTCGAGATGAGAGTGCAAGTTCGTCGAGCTGAGAGCGTTGGTTCGTCGAGCTCAATTCGTCGAGCTGAGAGCGCTGGTTCATCGAGCATATTCCGGGTTTGAGCCATGGCAGGCCCAAGGCAGGCGAGAAGGCTCCCGCCCTGGGCAGGCGAAAGGGCTCGTGCCTCTCTTTGGCGGAAGCTCAGCGCCCCTTTAGTATTTTGTTCCTACTTAGGGTAGGCGAGAAGGCTCGCGCTCGGAGCAAGCAGGGTTCCCGCAGAGCTCAGCAGGAAGAGCTTCCGCCAAGTGGGTCCCGGGTGGGACCCAGACCTAAGATTACCTAAATATCCCTTGGTCTGCATTTATCTCTTCAGAACAGTAGAGTTTGGCTATTGGCAGACTGAACCAGGGGCATTTTAGTAATTTTAGGGCAATAAAAGTACGCTTTTGGCAGACTAGACTTTGAAAACTTATAAATAGACCCGTGAAGTTCTTTAGAAGGCAAGCTTTCATCATTTCCAGAATCCACTAGTGCTTTCTGAGGTTCTCCAAGCCCAGCTATTGACTTTGTAGGGGAAGCACTCAGAGATCTTCCGGGTTAGTGGAGGGACCTCCCAGTTGAGGCTTAGGGTTAGTTCCAAGTTCTTTGTCGCTGGTCAGAGGTCAAAATTTGAGAGAAGTAGGTGCTAGCTACACCCCCAGGTCCGAACTCTCGTTGAGGCCATTTTTTTCTTCAACACAGACAAGACTCCACCATAGCCTTTGGGGATGAAGATCTCAAGCAAATCCAGACACCCCACCAAGACCCTCTCGTGATCAGCGCAGGGATCAGTGATCCCTACTACAAGGTTGAAAGGATACTTGTCGACAACGGAGGTTTGGTCGATGTCTTATTCTTCTCCACTCTTCAAAGTATGAAGCTTACCATTCAACATCTCACGCCAGCAGCCAGACCCGTATACGGCTTCGACAACCATCCAGTCTGAGTACAAGGGACGATAACTCTACCAGTAACCATGGGGGAGTTTCCAAGGCAAGCTAAACACGAAATCCAGTTCGTTGTGGTGGATTCAAGCTCAGTCTACAATGCAATCTTTGGGAGACCCATTCAATCAATCTTCAAAGCCATTGATTCAATCCCGCACCTCGCCCTGAAATTCCCCACTACTGGAGGGATAGGTGTCATACGAGGAAACTAATAAGCTGCCAAGATTTGCTACACCAAGCAAGCCCAGCCAGTAAAAGCTGTAGCCTTGAATATCAGTGACTCCTTATTTTGAACTTACTAAAAGTATTTTCATCAGTTATTCAAACATTAAGTTTTTTTTTCAACAATGCCCGACTAGTTTTAGGTAAGACTGAGCCGCGAGCGACCCTCGTTCAAAAGATAAGACTAAGCCGCGAGCAATCCTCGTGTAAAAGGTAAGACTAAGCCGCGAGCGAACTCGCCATAGCTCGAAACTTCTCTTAGAGGACCAAATACCCGTCCTTCAAGCTCACATAATGATCATTCCAGGTGACGACAATCTGAACCTGAGCTTCAATCTGCAAAGAAAGGATGGAGAGAAGTCAGCACCAAACAACAATAAAGAAGAGCCAAAAATAATCAAGCTCACTTACCACTTCATTCATCGCCTTCAAAGAAGAAGATAACCTTGGAGCCTCCGCCTCCGCAGGGAAAGACTGGGTGGCAGATGATCTAAGGACCTGTACCTTGGGAGGTGAACCACCACGGCCACCAGAAGGAGAGTCGTTGCCCAGAGAAGATGAGCAAGGCGCCACGCTACCGCTACCTCGAAAAACTATAATGCCTTCCGCTTCCGATTGCAAATCAAAAATGTCTCAGCGGTCCGCCCAGAGTCTGAAGAAATACCACACCGCAACAAGTGCTTCTCTTCCACAAACGAAGAAATACTGAACAGACGGTTCACCAACTCGCGAGGCTATGAAAATCCATGCACTGGAGAAAACTCTCGCTCTCTCCCCTTTTGACGATGACAACGATCAGGTAGTGCGTCCCACAGCTCCGACAAGCCCCAAGAGTTCCTGACATAATCAAACAAAGTATTTCCGTGGCAATGGTCCGTCCGAATCTCAAAATTAAGACAACTCTTGTTGCTATAAATCTCCACACGCTCACCACCATCCGAATGAACATCACACCAATCTCGGAATCAGTTCAAAGAAAGTTTCCCACCATGTTCGCGGAAGAAGACAACCAACCACATGAGGTGTACTACCCCCAAAGGAATAAACTGGGAAATCGGCACGCCGCAAAATTTCAGAACCTCCATCACTTCCTCGCATGGAGGAAACCGGAATCCCGATCTCATGGTGGTCTCGCAGATCGTCAACCAGCCATGAGGAGAATTCTGGACCCTCTCCTCAACACGCGGTATCCTCACTTTAAGGTAGGCAGGCAGGTCGAACCTCCTCCTGCAAATTGCAACCTGATCCTCGGTAAGAGAGGAGCGAAGACGTATCGGCCTCGCAGTATGCTTCGAGACCTATCACAAAAATTAAAAATAAATTTAGACTAAAAAGTCTACAAATCAAAAGTCACCTGCTCCCATCGAGCACATAAGGGCGCGCCGCCCAGTAAAAATTAAAACTAAAAGACATACCCAAGCACACATGTGCACCGGACACACAGTCGTGCAGGGGTCCGCACACAACAAGACGCGTGCATGCCTTGGCACGCACACGCCCACGTAGTAGGCCCCCACACATAGCCACCCGTACGCGACCGCACGCACGCGACCGTGCGCACCCGCGTGCGGCAGCACGCACGCGTGCACGTGCCCAAGCTCGTGCGCGCGCGGCCAGGCACGCGCTAGAGTCGGGAGCGCGCACACGCCCAGCTGTGCGCGCGCGCACGCAGGCGGCCAAGCCAGGCTCGTGCCCGCACGCGGGACTGGGGTCGCGTCCGCGCGCACGACCGGGCTAGTACCCGTGTGTACGGCCAGCCGCGCGCGTACGACCAACCTCGTACGTGGCAAGGCGGGTGTGCCCGTGCAGACAAACCCGCAGGTGCCCGCGAGGTCACGCCCGCGCGCTATCTTGCACTCGTCTGCGTGCGCACATGCTCGCGCGACCAAGTCCGCACGCGCCCATGCGCGACCCCGACGCGCATCCGCAGGTACCTTCAACCGCGGGTACACCAGCTTCTTTTCCCGGGCGCGTTCATCGCCTCTCCTGCACCATAATATATTATAAACATTTTTACCCGAGTTTGCAGGGCGCAATTACTCGCCGTCTCAAGTCCGTCACCCCCCGCCATCGTCGCCGCCATAAAAGATGAACAAAAAAAGATCCTTATTTTTTTTCGTCCGAAGTGGTCTTGCACAACAAGCATCTGGGGGGCAATTGTTGGGGATGACCCCCATTTTATAAAGGTTGGGTGTACACATAACCATACACCCATGATCTCCACCTCCAAAGAGGTGGGATCATGAGATTGACCATGCACGCGATCACCACATGCGATCCCCCGTGCACCGATCCCATTACGCGTAATGAGCCAACCACCGCGAGAACCACCTCGGCGGCTGCGGGCGGCTGCCTCCTCCCCGAATGCTAGTCGCCCGCCCTCTCTCGCCACACCGCCCCGACCGCGGCCGAGGAAGCGGCCGCCCGGGTCGCGCCTCCCTCGGCCGTTGGTGCAACCAAGGGGACGGCCGCCGATGCGAGGCCAGGGGCCCTCCCCGCCGCCTTCGACCATCCTCCCCTCGCCGACGAATTTGGCGGCGAGTCCGCCGGCCGCCCGTGAGTCCCACTCCCGTCGTATGATCGATGGGGGGCGCTCCCGACCGTCCGATCCACGCGTAATCACCCACTAACCACCATGTTAGTGGGGGGGGGGGGAGGATTTAATTAATATTTTATAATTTATTTAAATGGTCTCCAAATAGTGAAATACACACATTTAAACTATGGAAAAGCCATCACGCCAGAACAATGTGTGGCCGAAGTACTGTCATGCAGGACATTAGAGTCCCACCCCATGCACTTCTACGATTGAGGTACTCTCTCGATTGGCCGCAAAGCCCAGTAACACATCACTCGTCTTTGATATAATAAATAGAAATAAATATATAGCACGCATATAAATATCTAATGATGAATTTATATTGGGGGCACTGAATTTCCGCGCAGCGCTTTTTGGATAAAAAAACGCGCTTCTAAAAAAATGAAAAAACACCCCTTTAAACAGCATTTTTAGAAAAAGTGGCAACATAAAAGTTGTAGATTTACGAGATGACATATTTACAAACATGACCACTTTTAAATAAAAATGCTGTTTAGGGGGTCATTATTCAAAATGCGCGAAGGGGTCTATGAAAAAAGGATATCCATCCTGCGGAATCCTTATCGCCATGAATAATCCCCTACATTTGAAAACTTCACAAGTGTCATTCAAAATGGTCCGACTACTTATGTTGCCCCTTTTCGTAAAAAGGATTTTAATTGGGATTTTTTCGTTTGCGCGTTTTTTTTAAAAAACGCATGCGCGGAAAAGTTTGCGACGAGATAGTAGTCCCCTTCCCGGAGGGTG